>JASPKZ010003829.1:1960000-2485679 GCA_030220185.1 Diploptera punctata | reverse complement strand
CGAAGAAGAAGAAAGAAGAAGAAGTAAGAAGAAGAAGAGGAAGACGAAGAGAAGAAGGGAAGAAGAAGAGAAGAAGACTGAAGAAGACGAAAAAAAAAAAGAAGACGAAAGAAGAGAAGACGAAGAAGAAGGAAGAAGAACGAAGAAGAAGAAGACGAAGACGAAGACGAGAAGGAGAAGAAGAAGAAAGACGAGAAGAAGAAGAAGAAAGAAGAATGAAGAAGAAAGACGAGAAGGATAGAAGAAGAAGACGAAGAAGAAGAAGGAAGAAGCAGAAGAAGACGAAGAAAAAAAAGAAGACGAAGAAGAAGAAGAGAAGAGAAGAAAAGACGAAAAGAGAAGAAGAGAAGACGAAGACGGAAGGACGAAGAAGAAGACGAAGAAGAGAAGAAGAAGAAGAGAAAGACGAAGAAGGCGAAGAAGAAGAAGATAGAAGAGAAAGAAGAAGAGAACGAAGAAGAAGAAGAAGAAGAAGAAGAAGAAGCTAGACGAAGAAAGAAGAAGGAAGACGAAGAAGAAGAAGAGAAGAAGAAGGAAGAAGAAGAAGAAGAAGAAGGACGAAGCAGAAGAAGGGAAGAGAAGGACAAGAAGAAGAATGAATGAAGAAGAAGACGGGAATAAGAAGAAGAAGAGACGAAGAAGTAAAGAAAAGAAACGGAAGAAGAAGAAGACGAAGACGAAGACGAAAGAAGAAGACGAAGAGAAGAAGAAAGAAGAAGAAGAAAAGAAGGAAGACGAAGGAAGAAGAAAGAAGAAGAAGGAAGAAGAAGGACAAGAAGAAGAGCAGAAGGACGAAGAGAAGAAGGAGAAGAAGAAGAAGCAGAAGAAAGAAGGACGACGAAGAAGAAGAAGAAGAAGGAAGAAGGAAGAAGAAGAAGAAGAAGACGAAGAAGAAGAAGAAGAAGAAGAAGACGAAGAAGAAGAAGAAGACGAAAAAAGAAGAAGAAGGAAGAAGAGAAGAAGAAGAGAAGAATGACGAAGAAGAAGACGAAGAAGGAGAAGGAAAAGACGAAGCCGAAGACGAAGAGGAGGAAAAGAACGAAGAAGACGAAGAAGAAGAAGAAGAAGAAGAAGGCAGAAAGAAGAAGACCGAAGGAACGAAGAGAAGAAGAAGACGAAGAAGAAGCAGAAGAAGGGGGAAGAAGAGAAGAAGAAGAAGAAGACGAAGAAGACGAAGAAGAAGAAAGAAGAAGAAGAGACGAAGAAGGAAGCAGAAGAAGACGAAGAGAAGAAGAAGAAGAAGAAGAAGAAGAAGAAGGAAGACGAAGAAGACGAAGAAGGAAGAAGACGAAGAAGAAGACGAAGAAGAAGAAGAAGAAGAAAGAAGAAGACGAAGAAGAAGAGAGAAGAAGAAGAAGAAGAAGAAGAAGAGAAGCCGAAGAAGCAGAAGAAGGCACGAAGACGAGAAGGAGAAGAAGAAGAAGAAAGAAGAAGAAGGAGAAGACGATAAGAAGAAGAAGAGAAGACGAAGAAGACGAGAAGAAGAATACGAAGAAGAAGAAGAAGAGAAGAAGAAGAAGAAGAAGGAAGAAGAAAAGAATAAGAGAAGAAAAGAAGACTAAGAAGAAGAAGAAGAAGAAAAGACGAAGAAAGAGAAGCAGAGAAGAAGAAGACGAAGAAGAAGAAAGAAGAAGAGACGAAGAATAAACGAAGAAGAAGAAGAAGAAGAAGACGAGACGAAGAAGGGAGAAGAAGAAGACGAAGACGAAGAAGTGAGGAAGAAGAGAATGAAGAGTAGAAGAAGAAGAGAAGAAGAAGAATAAGAAGAAGAAGGGCGAAGAAGAAGAAGAAAAGAAGAAGAAGAAGAAGAAGGGAAGGAAGAAGGACGAAGAAGAAGAATGGAAGAAGAAGGACGTAAGAAGAAGAAGAGAAGAAGAAGAAGAAGAAGAAGAAGAAGAAGAAGAGGAAGCAAGAAGAAGAAGAAAAGAGAAGAAGAAGAAGAAGACGAAGAAGAAGAAGAAGAGACGCACGAAGAAGGAGAAGAAGAAAAGAAGAAGAAGAAGAAGAAGAAGAAAGAAGAAGAAGGAAGAAGAAGACAGAAGAAGAAGAAGAAGAAGAAGAAGAAGAAGGAAGGAAGAAGAAGAAGAAGAAGAATGAAGAAGAAGAAGAAGACGAAGAAGAAGAAGAAGGAAGAAGACAGAGGAAGAAGAAGAAGAAGAAGAAGACGAAGACGAAGAAGGAGAAGAAGAAGAAAGAAGACGAAGAAGAAGGAAGAAACGAAGACGAAGAAGAAGAAGAAAGACGAGAATAAGAAGAAGAAGAATACGAAGAGAAGAGGAAGAAGAAGAGGAGAAGAAGAAGACGAAGACGAAGACGACGAAAGAAGACGAAGACGAAGAAGAAGAAGAAGACGAAGACGAAGGAAGGAGAAGAAGAAGAAGAAGAAGAAGAAAGAGAAGACGAAGACGAAGGTAAGAAGATAGAGACGAAGAAGAAGAATGAAGAAGAAGAAAGAGAAAAGAAGAAGAAGAAGAAGAAGAAGAAGGAAGAGAAAAGAAGAAGAAGACGAAGACGAAGACGAAGAAGAGAAGAAGAAGAAGAAGAAAATGACGAAGAAGGAAGAAGAAGAAGAAGAAGAAGAAGAAAGAAGGAATAAGAAGAAGAGGAGAAGAAGAAGAAGAAGAAGACGAAGAAGAAGAAGAAGAAGACGAAGACGAAGACGTAGAAGAAGAAGAAGAAGGAAGAAGGAAGAAGAAGGACGAAGAAGAAGAAAGAGAACGAAGAAGAAGAAGAAGACGAAGGAAGAAGAAGAAGAAGAAGTAAGAAGAAGAAGAAGAAGAAGAAGAAGAAGACGAAGACGAAGAAGAAGAGAAGAAGAAGAAGAAAAGACGAAGAAGAGAAGAGAAGAAGAAGAAGACGAAGAAGACGAAGAAGAAGAGAGAAGAAGAAGAAGAAGAAGAAGAAGAAGACGAAGGCGAAGACGAGAAGAAGACGGAAGAAAGGAAGAAGAAGAAGAAGAAGAAGACGAAGGAAGGAGAAGAAAAGAAGAAAAAGAAAAGAAGAAGAAGAAGACGAAGACGAAGAAGAGACGAAGAAGAAGAAGAAGAAGAAGACGAAGAAAGAAGAGAAGACGGCAACGAAGAAGGGAAGAAAGAAGAAGAAGAAGAAGAAGAAGAAGAAGAAGACGAAGAAGAAGAAGAAGGAAGAGACGAATACGAAGAAGGAGAAGAAGAAGAAGAAGAAGAAGAAGACGAAGAAGAAGAAGAAGAAGAAGAAGAAGAAGAAGACGAAAGGAAGACGAAGACTATAATATAAGACGAACGAAGAATAAGAAGACGAAGAATAGAAGAAGAAGAATACGAAGAAGAAGAAGAAGAGAATAAGAATAAGAAGAAAGAAGAAGAAGAAGAAAATAATAAGTAATAATAATAAGAATAAATAATAAGAATAATAATAATAATAATAATCCTAAAATAATAATAATAATAAAATAATAATAATAATAATATAATAAAATAATAATATAAACTAATACTAATAATATTACTAATACTAATAGAATAATAATACTAATACTAATAATTATAATATAATAATAAGAAATAATATATACTACTATAATAATCAATACTAATAATAATACTAATACTAATATTATATAATAATAATAATATATACTAATAATAATATATACTAATACTAATAATAATAAATAATATAATAATAATAATAATAATACTAATACTAATAAAATAGTTGGTAGCTGATGATGGAATTAGTCCCGAAAGGCCTACAGAGTTTTAAAAATAACTTAAGATTGAGGCGACGGAACCTACAAGGGTAAACTATTTTAGAGTTTTTAACCTACATTATATTATTCTAAGTTCGGTATATCCGTATGTTTTAGTAGGCATTTCCCATTTTTTTTTTCCGTTTCTGCTGGCCACTGTTGGAATCCTATTGTCATTCATAGATTCTGATTTTTAAAAAAACTTTATGTGGCGTTTCACTAGGATAGAAGATGTTGAGAATTAGATCCAGGCAATTGTTCAATGCGATATCCTTTTGGCGAGGAAATCGGCTGTTTAAATAGTGGCAATCCCACAGCGGGAGGGGTACCCATTGGATGACAACTTCTTTACCAAAATATAAAGATTTTAGTGAGACATGCTGACTGCAACACTGTAGAGGAGGTCAGTTAAGAATTAAGTTTGCAAAAAAAGATAATTAAGTTCAGAAATGTTGGAATCGTTTTCCGATTTGAATAAGATAAAATGAAACAATTTAATTTCACAATTCATCCCATTAACTAAGAAGAGAAACATGCAAAACATGGAGTTTTATTTCCGTAATAAAATGAGATGGCAACACTGTTTCTGTGAGAACTAATATTGTTTTCTTTTCCTGGAGAAAATTAACAAGTTTTCCAGTCTCACGGTGTTGACGGTGCAAACAACACAGTTTACTTTGTCCTGACTTATTGCAGGCAAAAATTACATTTAGGGGAAAGAAAGAAGGAAGCTGTCTTAATATTTCAGTCTGGGATGACTAGAGGGGTGAGTTATTGATTTGATGACGTCAATACAAATTTAGATAGGTCAGCCTTTGTCAGGATCACAGTATCAGTTAGAAGTTATAAAATAAAACAAAAAAATGTCTATTAATACAAAAGATCGATCTCAAAATAGTGAATTATGGATACTGTGCAACTAGCAATTCATCTTACTAAAGGAAAACTTAAGTCACAGATCATCTAACTATATACATCCATCCATAGTAATTCTGCCCGAAGGCAGGTCCTTCACTGCAATCATAGCATTTTCATGCTATGCTTCCAGCTTTTCTAGGGAATTGTAGGTGTGGTAGCTTCCCGTTGCTTCCCACACCGGTGAAGGATGATGATGATGATGATGATGATTATAATGATAAGGATGACGATAACGATGGCCATATGATTTTGGGGATCGTTTGGGCCTTACAGTTTTCATGACATTTGTCTTACAGGTGAGGAAAAACCCCGATAAAAACCTCATTCAGAAAAACTGCCCCGACCGGGGGATCGAACCGGGCCCGCTGCGTGAGAAGGCAGCACGCTACCTCGAGATCACAGCGGTGGACACTATATAATAATAATAATAATAATAATAATAATAATAATAATAATAATAATAATAATAATAATAATAATAATACTAATAATACTAATAATAATAATAATACTAATAATAATAATAATAATAATAATAATAATACTAATACTAATACTAATACTAATAATAATAATAATAATAATACTAATACTAATACGAATAATAATAATAATAATAATAATAATAATAATAATAATATACATATATGATTAAAACATTTTTCTTGAGTTTTCCGCGTCATAGATTCAAGTCATTCCTTGATAATGACATGTGGGAACACGTCGAAACGTCGAAATCAGTGGCCAGAGGCCAAACTTGAATCAATGACGCGGAAAACCCAAGAAATTAAAATATAAAATTATGGAATATTCACCTCAAAGGTCCGTCTCCTCAACTTTAATTACTTATTTAACTGTAGCGCTTTCGGGACTTGTCCCATCATCGGCGCTACAGTTAAATAATTAATTAAGTTGAGGAGACGGACCTTTGAGGTGAATATTCCATAATTTTATACTTTAATTTTGAATAATACCTCAACGGAACACATCATGAATCTTATAAAAAACCCAAGAAAACTTTCTTAATCATATTTATATCCGCGAAAATCTACAACATAGCATATATATGCCATAAAAAAAAAAATTAATGCCTGAACCGGGATTTCAACCCGGGACCTCTAACTCGATACGTTTGTGCGTTATCCGCTACGCTATCCAGGCATCTCAGCGCAAAAATTAATTTTCCTTCCTTATGTATAATTCTCACCCCGGAAATAATGTTTCTTTTCACGACATTTTTTGCTTTCATTGCTTAATGTCAAAATTGAATTGTAACATCGAAATAAAATGCGTCACTCGTATCAGGTAAAACAATTCTAATTAAAATTATAGATTTTTATAGACGCTGTAAGATGACAGTGCGGTCGTTTCCCGCTGCTTCTTATGATGTGAGAATTATACATATGAAGGATACACAGAAAGAACAATCAAAGTCACATTTTAAAAGTTTTGAGCAAATACAATTAAGTTTGAAACACTGTCTATTCTATCTTCGGGCTTATACAACTGCTGCCGTCTTCCCGTGTCAAACCTCCAAAGCCTACGATCTTGGGCATCTTCGATGCTTAGCCCTCTAGCTTTTGCATTACTGTCTTCATGTTTTCCTTCCATGTTAACTTTGGTCTCTCTCTTTTCTTCTTTCTGTTCGGATGCCATTCATATAGTTGCTTCTGCCATCGCTCATCTTCCATTCTTAAAATATGTCCTAACCACTTTAATTCCTTCTCCTCAATTCTTTCAATTATGCTTTCTTCTGCTTCCATTATGTTTCTAATTTCCTTATTTCTGACACGTTCTAATTTAGACTTTCTGGCACTTGAAACCCTGTCATTTATTTAAATTAATGTTTAGAGAAATTGTTGCAGTGTGGAAATGTTGCTCTTATATCTGTATTGAAACTGTGAATCAATAATTTAACTTAGAGCTAGTATTATTCTTGATTTTTTCAATAATTCACCTTGGTGTAATTTTTATGAGCGATAGAACAATCTAAGTCCACAGAAACTGAATTTGAACAATGCAATACATGAATGCAATAGTAACAAAATTAATTTGATTCACACCAATGGTCTTATTCGCCTGCTATAAATGAAAGAAAACTAAATGGAGTTAGGCTTTATATTAAACGTAGCATTGAAATCAATGTAGGCTTGTTATTCGCACGTGATATCATTACTTGAATGGGAAAGGCTGATTAAAGTTTGCTCAAATGTTCTGAATTATGTTACATTTTCTTTTATAAATATGGAAGGTTCACCCGAATGGGTATTATTCTTTGCTATATTCTGAGATCGATTTTGTTCTTTCACGGTACTCAGAAACATATTCGACCAAATAAATAATCCATAGTACTTAGCATGTAGCAACCAAGGTCAGAATGATGAGCGCAGAGTGACGTGGCTCATTCCGGTCCTGAATCGAGCCAAGCTCTTCAGCGACACGGTTTCCGATGCCCCAATCAAGCGAGATCTATTCGCCTTGGCAACAATATCCATATAAATCTCACACTACTCAAACAATAAAATAAATCCCCATAAAATCGCCGTGTAGGCTAGGGTATACCAGCTGAACCCAATACAGAATACTCACGCGAATTCGCCGACAAGGGACAAACACAAGTCCCAGGAAAGGCACACTGGACAGCGCCAATAGCTGTCACAAAGTGATGATGATGGTGATATGATATTGATTACATCTCTGCCCGCACATTTCACACACACATTGGTCATTCGGGGTGTGGAATGTCTTGTTCTTGCATAATTTGTGGTGGAAGCTGTGAATGGCTAGTCTTGTAATGGTGTGTCTCTACTCCTTGGTCCAGTTGCAGTCGTCCCATAGAAGTCGGTATCTATCTCCGCTCTTTTCATTCTTCTCAGTTCTAGTAGCTTGTTGCTGGCTCCGGTAGATGGTAGGCTGAGTCTCAGATCTCCGATTGAGGGTCTTTCCACTTTTCAGCGGTTGCCCTTTTACCAGCCGGCTGCTGGCCCTTCACCACAGAGTACCAGAGAAGAAAGTGGACGAGTTGCGCGTACATGCCACAGGCGGCGCTAGTGTAATACAACTAACGACACCTAAATTTTTTCGGTTCTTTTTTTGGTACTAATATGAAATTCAGCACCGCCTGGTGGTAAAATTATGAATTATAATTATATAACGCCATCCGGTGAATAATTATGGAATTTAACTTTTATAGGAATAAATAACGTATTAATTAATCTTAAATTGTGGAATTATGTATACCCAGTCTCTCAGACCTACAGATTTTCTTTAATTTTAACAGAAAGGAAGAATGGAAATAAATAAAACAAGTTAATTTATTTTCGTTTATTAAAATTTTAAAACGTGCATTATGAGCTCTTTTAATAAATATGTACAATTGACCTACCCCCTTATTCTCACATACCTATTTTATACAATATTTATTAAATAACCTTAGCCATGTCGTACATCTGTCCATTATAAAGTCACATTTTTAAAATGTTTATTAGAAATGGCTGTACACTAACATCACTCTTCCTAACCTAACAAATCTTAGAATTTTATCACTTCTAGTAGGTTTATCTTTGAAAATAGATTCACATTAAAAATGTAAACAAGCTTGAATTTACTTACAAATTAGAGTAAAATAAAATCTAAGTAATGATTTTAACTTCCGATAATTTACAGTACCATCTACATAGAACGAAAGGATAGCAGTTAAAAATTGAAATTTACAAAATGGCTAACTTCCCATAATCCCGAGTGAACACCGTTAAACACGCCGTGAACCATAGAGAAACTCTGTGGCCGTGAACGACGCCGTGTGCCTTGCATTTGTTTTATTTAGTTACATATTCTGTTACTATGAAACAGCGCTACCATTGTAGTTTGCTCATTGTAGTTCATTGTAAACGACCGAAATTTTTTAGATGTCACTGTACTCAGTTTCCCCTCTATTCGAAGTTTCTCTATGGATCATTGCAGTCGTCCCATAGAAGTCGGTATCTATCTCCGCTCTTTTCATTCTTCTCAGTTCTAGTAGCTTGTTGCTGGCTCCGGTAGATGGTAGGCTGAGTCTCAGATCTCCGATTGAGGGTCTTTCCACTTTTCAGCGGTTGCTCTTTTACCAGCCGGCTGCTGGCCCTTCACATCCACATGTGTCAATCACAGAGGTAGATGATCAACAGCCAGTGTAGGGGTGACATGTGGTTAGCTGGTTCCTCAAGCTGGAGCCGCTACTTATTGTAGCTACCCAATTGCCTCACGATGTTGGGTGGGCACCGGTCCCATACTGGCCGAAATACCATGAGAAAATTTCTTCCCCCATGGAGACTCGAACCAGCGCAAGTCCCGTAGCTCTGCGCCAAGGCTTCCTACCTTAACCGCTCGGCTACGGCGCGGGACGTCTCAGATCTTCTACGTAAAAAGTTTCCTTGGCCAGTTCATATGCCAGCCTTGATGGAGCATATTTTCCCACTCTGAGGGCACACTTTAGGAACCGTGCCTTGACTTTCTCAATGCGTTCTAAGTCACTGATTGTTAATTTTTCCCATTACATTTTCTTTTACAGACCAGAAAATATATACAATTTCGGACCCACGGCTTAAAATATCTCCCAGAAAACTTGTCGCATGGATTTTTCCAACTTAAAATTATATATTGATCCCGGTCTGGGTTTGAACCCGCGATCCGCAGAACAAAAGCCATTGGTGATCATATTGAAACTACCTTCATCTAATCACTGAATTACCTAGACGATCATTTTGATTCTCATATGCATTGTTTTTAATTTTTATAGGAGAAGCACTAGCGTTACCAAAGAGAGATGAACAGACAGGTGAATGGAGAAGACTGCATAACAGTGAACTACGTGCATGGTCTTTATAAAGCAATCCCACTACAGGCCTCGGGAGGCCCTTGGGATAGTAGGAGGTTAAGGCTTTCACTTTTTCTGAACAATCGGCACTTGATGTCAGCCGGGTTGTCAGCCCTGCGTGACGGCCGTCTTTACCCCAGAACAAGCGTCTGGTACTCATTTCCGTTAGAGTCCGAGTCGATCCCAGGGCTATAGTGCCGCCAGAAGGTTTGGGTCAGTTTTAAAATCCTGACCCCCCGGGACTTGAACCCTCAACCTTCCGGCTTGTAGCGCAGTGCCTTAACCACTACGCTACGGCGTAGTCTTTATGGGAAGCCAAATATAATAAGAACAGTTAAGTCTCGCATACTGCGATAGGCAGGACATGTGGCACGAATGGGGTAAGAAGACGTGCATGGAGGCTCCTTGTAAGAAAACCAGAGGGAAAACGCCCAGTTGGTACACCAAGAATATGGTGGGAGAATAACATGATTTGAGGGAAGTATATAATACAGGGAATTATTGGAAAACATTAGGGATATATGGAGAGCTTATATCCGCACGACCATGAAGCTACGGGTTCGATAGTGCCAGTGAGTTAGTTAGAAGCACTAGCTTATTTATTTACATACTAAGTATAGCATCTGAATAACGTACTTAATTTATCGATCAAATTAAAGTGATTTTCATTAATCTAAGTTTCGTGGCTACATCCATTCATGACAGAACCGTTTATGAAGTTACGACAGCTCATTTCCCATGCCGAGGTATCAAAATAGAGCTCACTCTTTAAATTTACAGATCAAAAGTCAGGACATCCTTTGATGAAACGCTGTACAACCATAGGATTGGCAGGAATAGGTATGTATTTTGACCATTTTGATTTCATATCAAACCATGAATTGTCTTTTCATGAAGAGAGTTTAAGTTCCTTGTTTCCGAAATCCTTGCCAATACTGCAGAAGACTTGGTTCCTAGTGTTTACGCAGTTTGAACGATCATCTGCAAAACATCTAGTGCATGTGAAAGTACCAGAAAAGTGTTGGCTAACAAATGTAATGGGATTAGTGGATAAAACAAAGCTTCTTTAGCACTTTGCGGAAAATGTGCTAACGGGCTTAGTATCAGTGCTTGTAACCGGTGAACGGGGTCCGTCATTCTCTTTCTGTTTCTGCCTGCTCTCTGATTACCGCTTTCAATGACGCAGCACAGTCACATTGTAAATGACACAGTTTCTCTATGGCAAATGATAGATATTTTCAATCGCAGCTATGATCTCTGTTCATGTACATCTTAGTTGAAGATGTGATGATTTTGGCTTAATATGGTATTACAAACGTTTACATTATCTCTAATGATTTATCTTATCGAGTAGCGCTTGTTACAGAAAATTGCGAATCTGTGCGACGTTGTGAAAAGCAATTTATGACTATATTAAACTTTGTAAGAAAGTTTAAATAAACCGGAGCACATCTGAACAAACTGAACGAAGCGTACGACTAGTGAAAACAAATTGTATTAACCAACTGAAATATGTAAAAACCTTGGCACATAAAAATTGATACAGCCATGAAACAATTAAAAAAATACTAAGCAAACAAAAAAAAAATATATATGAATTATCAAATATATCTAACTTGGCAAAGAAATTAATAAAAATAAAACTTGATAACCCTCACATACACAGGCAACGAAACATTAACACCAGCCAAAATAATTAGAAAATACGACAAAAACATAAAAATGGCTTATAAAACAAAAACTAAATAATATCACCTCCAACAAAATTGAAGATACCAATACTTACTTACTTACTCTTATTCACTGGCACTATCGAACCCGTGGGTTCATGGCCGCACGGACATAAGCTCTCTCCATACATACCTATCCTGAGCTAATGCTTTCCAATCATTCCCTGTATAATCTACTTCCCTCAAATCATAGTTAATGTTATTCTCCCACCTCATTCTTGGTCTACCAACTGGGCGCTTTCCCTCTGGATTTCCTACAAGAAGCTTCCATGCAAGTCTTTCATTCCCCATACGCGCAACATGTCCTGCCCATCGCAGTCTACGAGACTTAACTGTTCTTATTATATCTGGCTTCCTATAAAGACAATGTAGTTCATTGTTATACCAATAAATATTAGAATAAAGGAATTTATAAACTGAAATGCAATTGTTGCTATATATTCTATATCGGAAGAATCACCAGACATTTTAATATAAGTTACAATAAACACTTCAGAGACTTTAACGACGGAAATCAAGCTTTGAAAAACTTGTCATAAATGGATATAAATTTAACACGACTGACATCACACTCTCAATACTACATAGAGAGTGCAACAACTACAAAATAAACATCTAGAAAGAGATATAAATACTGAAGGAAACAAGAAACAAAAACTTGTTAAACGAGAACACGCCTAACAATCTCAACCCTCTCTACAATGTGCTGATAGAAAATTAGTATAGGGAAGTTCGGGTAATGTGGACCCTTCTGTTTGAGTGAACCCTGTCAGTATCTTCTTTAATTGGTGCTGCCCTCCAACAAAAAAATTTTAATTTCTTCCCCTCATCAACTTTGACGGATTCAAAGCCAGTTTCTTTTATTCATTGTGCGAAGAAGGGTTTATATGTGATATTTATGAAAATGACCACTTTAAAAGTTTTTCAAGCTAAGAATCAATTTTTAATTTCTGCTATTGAATATTACAAATGTCGAAAAACCTCCTAAATATATTACGTAGATGCTGTTTTAATATACTGACGGGTTTGGTTTGACATTATGTTACATGGTGGCTGTATAGAATAGTTAAAACAAAGGAATTCGGTGAATATGGACCTTCCAAGTGGACTTGTTTCCACTTTACAAGAATACGTATATTTTATCAATGAGGATGCTATCTGCAAAACCATTCACTTCATTAATTTTATTTTATTTCCTTGTAATTTTTCTAAACCCAAAGACAGTCGCTTTCTGCAGTTGAATGAAGTATGAATGTTGTAATCTACAATAATTTTTCAAAACATTAAATAAATATCAACGCTTTTTAATTATGATCAATCATAAAAACCTCACCCAGAAAAAACTGCCCCGACCGGGATCGAACCCGGGCCCGCTGCGTGACAAGGCAGCACGCTACCTCGAGACCACAGCGGTGGACATACTATTAATAATTACAAAAATACTCTTGGTATGAAAAGTATCAATGTCGAATTAATTAAGTATGTATCTATTCAGTAATGTGGGAAGAGATATTGACTCCAAAATAAATAAATTTCAGACGGTGTGTGGAACAATGCAGAGAACATTCAAAAATAAAATTAGATAAAAATGTATAATGTTATGGCGGTTCCTACAATATTGTATGGATGTGAAACTTGGGCTCCAGTGAAAAGACAGAAGGATAGAATACAGACGGCAGAGATGCGGTTCCTAAGACAAGTTAAAGGATGTACAAGACTTGATAGAATAACAAATGAGGATATAAGAGAAGAATTGAAAGTACAGCCTTTATTGGATAAAGTCACGAATTACAGACAGAAATGGATTGATCATATGGATAGAATGAGTAAGGAGAGATATCCATTGTTAGCAAGAAATTATCAAGCAAGAGGAAGACGTGATGTTGGAAGACCTAGAAGACGTTGGGCTGATGCATTATGAAGTCGGAACGGGCAATTGCCTAATCCCTGGAGTGATGATGATGATCAATCATAACTATTTTCAGATTAATCTGTGCCTCTCTGTATAAATTAATAGATTAAATAAACTTAAAATAGACTAAAAGCTAAGGTGGACTCTGGGGTGCACTTTATCCGAATATGGAAGTTAAAGTGGACCTTTCTTGTAATGTAAAAAAGTTTATAAATTATGAAGATGTTTCCATATTTGAATAAAATAACAATGTTATTTCATAGTTATAACACTAACGATAAACACTGTAATTAAACAAAATTCAATTTCCTTAATTAAAAGAAGAAAAACAAATTCAAAACAGGAGTCCACATTATCCGACGTTCCTCTACTTATCCAGCTGCTGATGATTGTTCTGAAAGGCCTTCATTATTTTTAATGAATTTTTAATTTGTTGGAGCAACTAATATTTTATATACAGACTGTAATAATTTAACTTTGTTTTTTGTAGCGGATATTGTTCTACCGGAAACGACAAGCGCCTACATCGAGCCTGCTTGCCGGTGAGTGCCGTAGGGAATGTGATAGACCGATCTGTTTGTACATCGAACATACAAGTTAACATGCTTAGTGGCGAGAGCTTCATTTGTCACAAATCTCCCCTGACGAAAAAACGGTGGATCTATTTTTTTTTCATAAAAATAGCTCTTTTTGACCTTTTTTATAATAATCACTCAAACATTGTAACTAGAATTTCAAACATGGTGTATTGAAATATTTGTGTTCGTTAGGCCTATGAATCCAACATTGGAATACTTATGGGTTGTAGTTCTGGCTTTATGCTTGTAAACCCAGACACATAAATTATAAATGTTTAAAATGGCAATTTGAACAGTAAAGATTTTCATAAACAATGAACAAACAAGAAAAAATCCGTGCAAAAGAAGGCCGATTTGTCAAATTCGACTGAAGTGTCAGTATTTAATGATGCAACGAATCGTTGTTAGTGTGACGCAATCTCTATAGCTTTAATTCAGTTACCTTAACCACATTTCGATAGATTTAATACAATTAGCTATTCAGGGTCCTCACAAGGTTGCACTAACGCACTTCTAGCTTTTATGCCCCTCTTTCATTCCCCAATCGTACCAAATGTCCTGCCCATCGTAATCTAGGAGACTCCGTAGGGCCTAGTCAAAGCTAAATTCCTAATGTTAGCCTGGAATCAAACCCCATATACTTAGCCAAATATGCTAACCTTTGTGTCTGCAGTAATTAAAAATAATGTTCTCAAAAACAGTTTGCTCTTTATCCTAAATTTATGCGAAAATACTAAAAAAAAAATATATATATAGATATAAACTAGCTAAAATGCTTCTCTCTTCTAACCCTACAGCCATATTTAACTCGCTCACTGGCTTTATTGAACCTTTAAGATCAAGACCGCGCGGACATAAGCTTTCCATACATCCCTATCCTGAGATAATGCTTTTCAATACTCCCCTGTATTATCTACTTCCCTCAAATCATGGTTAATGTTAATCTCCCACCTCATTCGTGGTCTACCAACTGGGTGTTTTTTTTGTTTTTTGTTTTTGTTAGAAGAAGCTTCCACGTACCTTTTTCATTCCCCATTCGTGCCACATGTCCAGGCATACGCAGTCTATGAGACTTAACTCTTTTTACTATATCTTGCTTCCTATAAAGAGCATATAGTTCACTGTTATGTAATTTTCTCCATTCACCTGTCTACTCATCTCTCTTTGGTCGAAAAATTTCCTAAGAACTTTATTCTCAAATACACATACTATCCTTTCCTCCCTTAAAGTAAGAGTCCATGTTTAGCATCCATCTAATATAACTGGGAGAATAACAGTTTTATATATTTCCTGTAAAAAAATATACTGTACTGCGTTTAATCTAAGGTCAAAGATTATTAAATTAGTTAAAGAAAGCCCTTCAAACGAATTAAACTCAAAAGTAAATTATAAAAAGCGTTACTATGAATTGTAGAGAAAAAATTAGACATTAATATAAAATATATAATACTTTTTAAAAAATATTTTTCACTGAGAGTAATTAATAATCATAATTACAAAGACATATACGTTATCTCAGTCAAAATATAAATTTATGTTTTGACTGAGATAACGTATATTTCTTTGTAATTATGATTATTAAAATAAAAATTAACGAAATATGAAAATATCTCCAAATACAATACGCTTCAAGATCATGGCTCTCTTCTCTTAGGAAAAAAAAACATAAATACGATTACCTAAAGCAGGAAAATGTAAAGATACACTAGATGTCATAGTATACAATGCACAATATGTTAGTTCAGTGAAAAGATGAAAACAAGGTAATATCGTCTCGTACAATGCCAGTTCATAAGTTGAGACGTGTTGGAAATGACAGTTGATGTTAAGAAACTACTCTTGCTGTGCATAGTAAAAAATCTGTCATCTCTCTGAGATGTGACATAGACTTGTATACTTTATTCCTAGCAGAGTCATAAAGAATGTATGTCGAAGACAAGTTACATACCAGCTATCGGAGATTTAAAATTGCAAGGAAATAGTTCACAAGAAGCATGCCATCTAATCATAAATTTAAAATAGATTCAGCCAATGTAAAAGCAAAGCAATATCTCTAGAATGGAGAGTCTTCTTTTTTTATTAGCCTCGGGTCTACTCTTATCAACTTAAAACGCTTGTATTAACCGTTTTAAATCGATATTATATTGCGAACCGTTTCTCAATGAATTATGACGTCACACACCATCCTCCTATTCCAATCCGACTTTTAAATTAGGGTTGGATTGAAAACGAAAACTGCAAGATGTCAATCATACAAAATATAATATAGCCTAATTGTTATAAAATTACTCATAAAATAAATGTAAAAGGTGATTGTTAATTAAAGAAAAATAAATAAATTGATTGATCAAATTATGAATTGCACAAAGTACTTAACTTGGGCCTCTCTTCCACGGTAGCACTTTTATTTTTTTGGAAATTATGAACTAACAGCTTGTGAGATGAAATTTATGCGCCGAACAGCTGGCTACACCAAATGGGATCGAAAGAAAAATGTAGAAATCCCTCAAGAACTTAATGTGTCACCAATACTGGACTACATCTCCAGATATCAGCTAAACTGGAAGGAACATGTCTCAAGAATGGCTAGATCCAGGATCCCCAAGGCAAGAATGGACTACTGTCCAAATGGGAAACGGTCGCTTGGTCGACCTAAGAAAAGATGGCACGAAAACCGCTTTCTCAGGCCGTAACAGTTCTTCTAGGACTAATACCTGGCAGGATGATGATGAACTGTCGAATCATTTTTCACTTTTCTAAAACTGATTTGCATTCATTATGCAACCGAAAAAGTTAGATTTTGCTGGATAACGAACCTGACCTCACTTGTTTAATATTATTGTAAAGTATGACAACTCGCTGGTGGAATAATTTTACCTGGTCCTGCAGTTATGAATCGATATTGTGGAGGCATTCGAGTACCAGTCCAAGGTGGCACAATACATTCCTTATTATTTGCAGACGATCAAGTGTTGATAGCTCAGAGTCGTGAGGATGTGAAATACATGATGAGAAAACTTCTAATGCTTTTGAAATAGGAGGATTAAGAGTAAACATGGAAAAAACTGAATATCTTATAGTAGGA
The DNA here is from genome assembly GCA_030220185.1 of Diploptera punctata. Taxonomy (NCBI): domain Eukaryota; kingdom Metazoa; phylum Arthropoda; class Insecta; order Blattodea; family Blaberidae; genus Diploptera; species Diploptera punctata. The sequence continues at coordinate 2,468,871 of JASPKZ010003829.1, read as the reverse complement.
GGAAGTGGACGAGATATATCCCTATCCCAAGGAATTATTAGAGCTGTTAAAACATTTAAATATTTGGGATCACTTATTGATGAATCAGGGAGTTGTAAAGCTGAAGTAGATAGCAGGTTAGTACAAGCACGAAGAGCCATAAAAATGTTGAATGGAGTACTGTGGAGTAGGACCATGTCAAACCACACGAAGAAGAGGATTTTGAAGTATGTTGTGGAAAGCATAATGACTTATGGTGCTGAGGGATGGACTTTGGTAGAGGGACAAAAAACTAAGATCTTGGCAGTGGAGATGGATGGAATAAGACGCAGTGCCAGGGTGTCCAGGTTGGAAAGAAGAAGAAATGAAGAAGCGAGGCAGATGATGGATATGGAGGAGACAGTGGTGGAAAGGATCGAAAGACGAGCTCTTCAGTGGTATGGCCATGTCAGGAGAATGGAGGATGATAGGTGGCCCAAAACTCTTTTGGAATGGCCACCTTCTGGTAGAAGGAAACGGGGCAGGCCAAGAACAACTTGAAGAGGAGAGATCCATAGATTGATGAACGACCGAGGTCTGGAGGAGGATGAATGGCGTGATCGGCAAGAATGGCGAATGGGAATACAGGGTAACCGCTGAAAAGTGGAGAGACCCGTAAAAGTAAGTAAAATATGACAACTCGCTGGTGGAATAATTTTACTTGGTCCTGCAGTTATGAGATTTTTTTTGTAGTGAGGAGAGTGGGAAAAACAAAAAGAGATAGATAGATAGATAGATAGATAGAGAGAGAGAGAGAGAGAGAGAGAGAGAGAGAGAGAGAGAGAGAGAGAGAGATAGATAGAGAGACTTTCTGAAGCAGACTTTGTGAAACTGGAGAGCTTTTTGTGATATTAACCTACGTAAGAGTGACAGGTCATATTCTTTATGTAAATATCCTGTTAAAAGAAGACTTGTGAAAAACTACATTTATCAAATATTATCCAGTTTTCATAAACTTCTAGCTAATATTCGGCGTGCGCTGCTGCGCCCAAATGAATGAAAACCACACAGTATGGTAACTAAATATATTGTATATGGCAGTATGTGATTAAACACACTTCCCCTACCTCTGGGTATTGTGTTCGCGTCTCTGTCATTCCATTTGAGGTTCATGGTAGACGAATCGGAGCCAGGGCAGATTTTTCACATGATTTAATCTCTTTTTAGCCTGCGAGAACTTCATTTCACCGCTTCTCCATGTCCAATTTATCAATTTCGTTTCACTTCATTTCATCTGTCCCTGTGATGGTGCGACAGATCTGGCATCCTCGTACATCACAAGACATTGAATAATAGGGGCTTCACCTCACTTATCTCTCCAGCTACTATTGTGCCGGATATCAGTATATGGATTACGTCTGCTTTAACGTTTTGTATGTTTTTACATTGATGCTTCTTACATTTAATTCTTATAAGCCTATGTATTTTCTAGTTTTCGTTAAAACTTTTAAACTGCCGCCCATCAAATAAGAAACTAAGCGTCTAATGACTTACTCTTACTTACTCACTGGCATTATCGAATCCGTAGGTTCATGGCCGCGCGGACATAAGCTCTCCATACAGCCCTATCCCGAGCTAATGCTTTCCAATCATTCCCTGTATAATCTACTTCCCTCAAATCATAGTTAATCTTGTTCTCCACCTCATTCTTGGTCTACCAACAGGGCGTTTTCCTTCTGGCTTTCCTACAAGAAGTTTCCATGCACGTCTTTCATTCCCCATACGCGCAACATGTCCTGCCCATCGCAGTCTACGAGACTTAACTGTTCTTATTATATCTGGCTTCCTGTAAAGACCATGTAGTTCATTGTTATCTAGTCTTCTCCATTCACTGTCTGTTCATCTCTCTTTGGTCCAAAAATTTTCCTAAGAACTTTATTCTCAAATACTTGTAATCTCCTTTCCTCCCTTAAAGTAAGAGTCCATGTTTCGCACCCATATAATATAACTGGTAGAATAATAGTTTTATATATTTTCAGCAGGCGTCTAATGGCATATAGTGTTATTAACAATAGAAACATAGGCCTACACAGTAAAACTTGTTGAAAGCGGAATCGCATGGGACCAATTATTTTTCCACGTTAGACAAAATTCCGCATTATAAAAAACTACAACTTATTAATAATCTTGGATTATAGAGTACCTTATATGTTTTTTTACGTACCTTGGATTAACTGTAGTTCCGCTACCTTTGAAAAGTGAGGTATAGTATGTATGAGCGACTTCGACTGTAACGCGCAGAAAAACAGTCCCGTTTCGTCACCGTTTAAAATGTCTCTTAGTCGCGCATCCTGAATTAGAGTATGCAGTTTGGGTTTTCGCTCACTTTTTTTTATACTGTTTTTCCTTCTTGTTTTACCTTTTTTGTTAACTTTCTTTTATTCTCACATACAGACACAAGGAAAGGGCGCACACCCAGACCCAAAGTGGAGATTTAAAATCCCCTACCCCGCCCGCCGGGAATCGAATCCGGTCGCTGGAGTGAAAGGTAGAGTCCCTGCCGATTACACCACAGCGATGGACTACTAACTATACTTTCGTCCACATCCTTTGATTCCCCGCAAATCTCCTTCCACACTACATTGTGTCGTCTTTTAAAACTGTCCATCCAACCTGAAGGTCCTTGGAATCGTTATTCCCTAGGGATTTAGCAACAGCTAGAGCTTGACTTTGGAGCATCGGTCCGGAAATTTGCAGATTTATCTTCAATAATTTTGACTTTTTCGTTTAATGACAATGATACATACGTTTTAGCCATCTTTGTTTGTAAATTCAGAACGCTACCTGTGAAAGATCGGTCCCAGAACTTTAACTAATTTAACATTTTACAGGGCAATGATTATTTGTAAGACAGGTATTTCGCGTAACAGATGTACAGTGAGGCCGAAATAAAATTTCAGGCACAGGTAGAATCTCTACTTCATCCCTTCATTGTTATGTAGTCTTCTCCATTCACCTGTTTGTTCATCTCTCTATGCAGAGTTCAGATCCAAAAAACAAAAGTTGCTGCCTCTAGAGCGTTATGTATGTATATATTTGTATTTCATGATGTTTTCGGTGTCTGCTAAGTAGAATCGATGAAGATATTTAAAAAAATGATTTAATGAGAATAATTTAATATTCCTTCGGAATTCGCTAAATTACAAGATTGCTAAAAGGTTTTGCTGTAATTTCAGAAACAATATTACATGAGGCAAAAACATTGAGTAAACAAAGGCAACGAGCTTGTTAGAGGACTGGAGGTTTGATGTTTACGTTATCGTGTAGAAACTGAATGAAGTTGGAAGCCTTTGGGGCTCATAATTGGATTGCCCCGGCGACACCCGCAGCTTAACGAGACACGTCATTTGGTGCGGTCACGTGATATCAGAAACACTCTCTGCTTAACAAGGTAAACTGTATAATATACCAGAGCATCAAAAAATAAAAACATCAAGTATATCTCAATAAATAATAAGTAAAACTCATAAGGACCAGTGGTTATGCTCCTTGCCTCTAGTTCCGAGGGTCGCGGGTTCAAACGCGGCCGGGGTTGATTTTTTTTGGACGGAAAAATCCAAGGAACAAGTAAGTCCCCCAGGAGGGACTTTAAGCCGTGGGTCCCAAGTCTCAAGATTTTCAGGCTCGCAAAAGATCCTTAAGCCTGAATAAAGATGCGTCTAAATAAAATTTACCGACATCAACGTCCTAGTAATACCTTAGTTGCCTGTTAGATGTTCCATTGGATCGGTGTGTTGACCGCATGCAATCCATGACATCTGTGATCATATATGGCAACCAAAAATTAACTTGGTCTATTATCTGTCCAAGAAGTACACTTTGACATTTAACTTCAGAATGTATTACTCCGCGCAGCACGTGTAAGAGTGCAGGCGAACTCTGTCAGCTGTTTGTTACAAACCAATAAATTAATGCACAACAATCGTTTTAATTTTTAATGTTGTAGGTTGTATTAACATTTGCAATGGTATGTTGAAAACTAATTAATTTATAATTGTTAATATTAAACAAATTAATTCAAATCAAACATTTAAATTAAAATAACTGTACTTACAGTAATAAAAAAACACGCATCTTGTAATGAACTGTACTTACTTACTTACTCACTGGCACTATCGAACCCGTAGGTTCATGGCCGCACAGACATAAGTTCTCCATACATCCCTATCCTGAGCTAATGCTTTCCAATCATTCCCTGTATAATCTACTTCCCTCAAATCATAGTTAATGTTGTTCTCCCACCTCATTCTTGGTCTACCAACTGGGCGTTTTCCTTCTGGCTTTCCTACAAGAAGTTTCCATGCACGTCTTTCATTCCCCATACGCGCAACATGTCCTGCCCATCGCAGTCTACGGGACTTAACTGTTCTTATTATATCTGGCTTCCTATAAAGACCATGTAGTTCATTGTTATGTAGTCTTCTCCATTCACCTGTCTGTTCATCTCTCTTTGGTCCAAAAATTATCCTAAGAACTTTATTCTCAAATACTCGTAATCTCATTTCCTCCCTTAAAGTAAGAGTCCATGTTTCGCACCCATATAATATAACTGGTAGAATAATAGTTTTATATATTTTCAGCTTAACGTTTTTTGAAAGGAGTTGGGACATCAAAAGTCTCTGCAATGCATAATAGCACGCATTTCCAGAATTGAGCCTATGTTTAATTTCTTTGTGCATCTCATTCCTATTTGTGATTATTGTTCCTAGGTATTTTAAAAGTACACTTCACAAAATTGTCCAACACACTTAAAACAGGATTATGCCTTTTCCTCTTTTTGCTGGGTGTTTTGATATCACCAGTTTCTTTTAATTCCCTGCGAATATGTACAACACTACTCTCCAACACACCAGTATATTATGTAGTTATAATAATAATAATAATAATAATAATAATAGTAATAGTTATTATTATTAATAATATTTTAAATCAGCAGTTAATATGTAGGGCATTCTCCTTCGTATTTTATTTAGGCAACGAAAAAGAGAACAAAAGAAGTGAGCAGATGGAAGTTTAGCAACAATAATCGAGATAAATTCCACGGCCTGTTTGTAATTTGTGTTCACCAGTCAGCGCGCAACAACAGTTAAATCAGAAAATACAGAGAGGAAATTGAATTCAATGTTTTATGAGCACAAAGGACAAAATTATGTTCGGTATAATTGAATAGCTGTTTATTAACTCAACCATAAAATGACAATTACGACTGATGATGAGAGGAAATGAAATACAATAAATACAGACTTTTTACAACTATACACAAGCTTCTATATCGCATTCATCGCACTTTCACGCTTATTCGCGTTATTATATTTTGTTTAATTTATGTGAGTAAACTAGCCCCGTCGCTAGCACGCGCAGCTGCCCCGACTGGGATCCCAGCCTCGAATCCTTGGCGATTGCAGAGGGATATTTTGGATATTCGAAGTTATATAAAAATATATTTTTGTGGATGTGACTAATTTCTTATACTTACCAATATTGTTGTTTGTTATAAATAAGATAACTAAGACTAGGAACAATAATCACAAATAGGAATGAGATGCAAAAAGAAATTAAACATAGGCTCAATTCTGGAAATGCGTGCTATTATGCATTGCAGAGACTCTTTATGTCCCAACTCCTTTCAAAAAACGTTAAACTGAAAATACATAAAACTATTATTCTACCTGTTATATTATATGGGTGCGAAACGTGGGCTCTTACTTTAAGAGAGGAAAGGAGATTACGAGTATTTGAGAATAAAGTACTTAGGAAAATTTTTGGACCAAAGATAGATGAACAGACAGGTGAATGGAGAAGACTACATAACAATGAACTACATGGTCTTTATAGGAAGCCAGATATAATAAGAACAGTTAAGTCTCGTAGACTGCGATGGGCAGGACATGTTGCACGTATGGGGAATGAAAGACTTGCATGGAAGCTTCTTGTAGGAGCGCCAGAGGGAAAACGCCCAGTTGGTAGACCAAGAATGAGGTGGGAGAATAACATTAACTATGATTTGAGGGAAGTAGATTATACAGGGAATGATTGGAAGCATTAGCTCAGGATAGGGATGTATGGAGAGCTTATGTCCGTGCGGCCATGAACCTACGGGTTCGATAGTGTCAGTGAGTAAGTAAGTAAGTAAGGTCTAGGTATTTTTAATTAATTATTTTAAATAGTCTTAATATTATAGTTTTCATATTATAGGAAATATTAGTTTTAGTTGGAATTCTTATTAATATAGTAACAGGATGTAGAAAGAATGTCAAACAATGTTGGAAACTGGGTAAAACATTACTCGGTAATCAGATTTACCTTTGACAAGACACAGTAGGTCTCTATCAAATAATATACAGTTACAAGCTGAGTTTATGGAAACTTCACAACAAATGTACCATTAGGACATATGAACTTACTATGCTTGGAGAGAGGGAGAGAGATGGATAATGTGGGGTGAAAACAAGCCTCAGAATATATATTTTACTGTTAGGCCTGCAGAGGGAGAAATAAAAGGATAGTCAGTGGATGAAGGCTGGCTGACTGTCGACAGAGTTACGGGAGGTAAGTCTGCAACATGTATTTTTATGGATTTTGGGGGCCTATTAAATTAAAACAATATGTTTTCTTTTGTGTATCGTAACGAAAGGGAATAGATACGAACGTAACAAGTTATAAATGAAATAGTAGACAGGCCATGTGGCCTAGTTTCAATCTCTCTCTTTTTCTCCACACGAATATGTATAGAATACGTTAGGCTAGTTTATTTATTTGTAATTATATACAAATTGGTTCTTATTCATTTATTCATCTCGACTACCCTCAACAAATAAGTCAACAGCCATACCGCTCGGCTAGAACTAATCCGTAGGTAATTCACGTTATCTTACCGTCACAAGTAATCCATGTTCCAAAGGCCCTTTATGCCCTAAAAGAAGCTACCATTAGTGTAACATTGTCACTGGAAGTAAGTCAACGTTCCCACATCTAACCTGGTTGCTATGCAAATAAAAGAAATCGCAATGCTGATATGGACTCAAAAAGCACACGTTCGGTAAGTAAAATAAAACATTTCTTGAATGTTTTGTACACTATCTCGTACCTTTCTTTAGACTTTTCCGGAATTAATGCAGAACATTCCACTCTCCAGACGTCTTCAATTTCTCTATCATCTACCATGACTTCTTCCATACTAAAATTATCAAATTGATTCTAATCACGGTACTCTGCATATAAAAATGTCTCCACAGCCAACGATCCTTGCTTATAATAAAACAAATGAAAAGCAACATAGCAATGATCACCAAATGTTTATTTCTCATAGAAGTCATTTACATCCAACCAATATTTTAATTAATTTATTACTATATTTAATAAAAATTAGTCACATCGACCAAAAAATAGTATGCAATGCACATGAGGTAAGCACGTAACAAGATCTCGAAAATTAGAAAAACTCGGCGCAAGAGCCTCTTTTTTTTTCAAACTTTTTCTTGATCAGTAACAAGTGCTTACCTCACTTGTATCGCAATATACTATAGTGAAAAAAATATATATATACTACAGACAATGTGTAGCAAATACAAACACTGTGCATAATTCTAACATGGAACAGATTGTCACGTTAGAGTAGGCCCAGGCGTGTCTATACCTCATCCGCTCAGAGTGATCCTAACATAAACACCAATTGTATCCTTCCGCCATTCGCGCCACAATTACTGTCACATTGACAGGGAGCACGTGTAAAATGTATACGACCTGCGGTCGCTGAATGGGGTAGATCACAAGAAAGCTGGTGAGGTTTTTCACTGATCTTGTGAAATACATTTAAAATAACTGGTTTTTTGACCTCTAACCAAAGGTTTACCAGGTTTTAAAAATGTTGATGGCAACACAGTAACATAAGACTCGATACTTTCAGCCATTTTGTCGCATCGAATCGGCTGAAGCATAACTCAAATGCATCATCCATATGTAATAAACCATCTTAAGTTGTAATTGTTGATTACAGAGCTACGGGACTTGCGCTGGCTCGAATCCCCATGGGAGAATACATTTTCTCGTGGAATTTTGGCCAATATGGAACGGGTGTCTACCCAGCATCGTGAGGCATTTGGGTAATATAATGGTAATGTGATCCCACTACAGGCCTCAGGAGGCCCTTAGGGGTAGTAAGAGGTTAAGGCTCCCACTTTTTTCTGGACAATCGGCACTTGATGTCAGCCGGGTAGTCAGCCCTGCGTGACGGCCGCCTTTACCCTCTGAACAAGCATCTGGTACTCATATCCGTTAGAGGCTGAGTCGATCCCAGGGCCATAGTGCCGCCAGAAGGTTTGGATCAGTTTAAAAATCCTGACCCCACCGGGACTTAACCCCTTGATCTTCCTGCTTGTAGCGCAGTGCTTAACCACTATGCTATGGCGTGCCTTTGGGTAGTTACAATAAATAGTGGCTCCAGGTTGAGAATATCAGTTATAACGGCTGGAAGACCCGACATGCTGACCACATGTTATCCCTACAATTGCTAGATAATCGTCTACCGCTGTGATTAACACATGAGAATGTGAGGCCAGAAGACCATTAATCTTAAAAAATAATGGTAGAAAATATTACTTCTTGGCCACATATTCCGTCAACATTTTGAGAAAAAATTAAGGAGAAGACCAAAGAAGACTGTTTTGGAAAATGTAACAGAAATTATAGGATGCAAGGACTATCAAGAAATGAAAAGGGTAGCTCAAAGAAGAGAAGAACGGTTCAATTGACAAGTTCTTGCCTTTAGAAGATGATGATTCAATCTCATTGATATTCTCGAAAGCAGCCTATCATTCATATTGAATTACTTTAAGTTTTTAAAGTTGAATTTAGCAGTAGGCGTGGAGTGCGTAGCAGATGCCTGTAGTGATTGATTCTATCTAACTGGAGCTTTGGATAACATATGTGCAGGTTACAAAAAATAGCCTGCACGTTTGCTCATTCCATTAGGTTTGCTTCTTCACGACCAATGGGGGTTGGTACAAGAGGTAAAATACCGACGGGATTTGCAACTAAACCCAGCAATTTTCTTTTTTTACCAAACATAAATCTCTCTTCCACCTTTCCCGATAACATGCAACCTTCTGACTCCACTGTTAATCGATTCAATGCCCACAAAACAAGAGACGTGAGCCATTGAAATTCCACAAATTCTCAACTAGTTCTGAAACGTTTGAAATATGTTAGTTGCCAGTATTGTGTCAGTAATAGAGCAAAGCTATAATACATCGTTTCCCAACCCCCAGGGGGTTCGCACAATTTTTGAAGGGGTTCGCCAAAACTTTTTCGTAATGGCAGGTTTCGAAGTTAGACCTATCATTGTTTCCTTCATTTCTGCGGCTTTGTCATAATTATTGTCATTATTATTATTATTATTATTTTATTATTACTATTATTATTTTAAAATTAAATTAACTATATAATGTCCCTTATTACATATCCATCCAATGGCTGATTGACTCAAATTCGAGCTTGGCCTCCCTTAACTTCTGTCTCCAATCATTTCTATTTTGCGCAGCAAGTCTCCAGTTGCGACACATAAATAAGTTTGCAGCATCTTCCTTAACACCATTCTCTCATCGTTTTTTCGGTCTTCCAACTCGTCTATTCCCCATAAAACTTGCTGTAAGCACCTTTTCTGTTGGTGCTCGGTCGGTTGAGAGCCTTTGTATATATGGCCAGCCCATTCCAATTTCTCCTTGTTACATATGTATACCCCTATTTGTGCGAAAAGTCGTTTTCTTCATATACCTATTTTAAAAATAATAAATACAGAAACATATTTTGTGCTGAAATAATATCAGACTTTATTTAACTTCTGTGGTTCCTGACTTCAAAGCTCTGTGCATTGGAAAGCAGGCGCAACTTTCTCAGTGAATTCCAAGGGAGAGGTGAGTAATTACAATGACTATTTAACTCATGCCCCAAATGGGAGTGAATGACCAATCACGTTTCAATGATTCCTGTTTTACAACCAATCAGAGTCGTGTTTCACCAAATATTTATCAGTGTTATAATTACCATATTAAAGAAAGCTCCTCCTTACAATATTGCGTTCCTTTGGCAATAAATAGTATGATCTGGTTGCAGTGATAAACAAATGAAGCAGTAGAAGCGTACCTATCGTTTCTCATTTGTTTTCAAACATCGCCGTTTACATTAAATATATAAATATTTTAAAATAACTATAGTTAAACAATGATTTGTGAGTAAACAGCTTAATTTTATTCGTTAAATAGTCCTAACAAATGCCACTTTTGATTTCCAAATTCTCTAGATAAATTGGAAATTACTCGTGGCATTACTTATGAAAAGTTGTATTTATTATCGCAACTAGGTCTACAGGTCGTGTAACTCTTAAGCCGTAACTAGAGTAACTTTAGATTTTAACCGTTAATGGTTAAGTAAATTTAAGGTTATTAAACCTTTTCTTGAAATTAAATTTTATGCATATCTACTGTATATATATATATTTAAAAGTCAGTGGTTTACCCAACTCAGATCGTTGTGGAAGGGGTTCGCGAGTCGATAAAGGTTGGTTACCGCTGGTATGATAAATAGAGGTAACATGTTCTTATGATGCAAAAAAAAGTACACTCGTCCAACAGAGTAAGATCAATTACCTATCTTACAAATCAGTACAACTCTACATTAAAATGAAAATAAAATCCCATATAGCCGAACAAAACAAAATCCAATGTGAAACCAAGATATGGAAGACATTACTAGAACCAGATACAATACCAAACAGCCCCAGATCAATTGCAGTTGCATCATTTCGTCTTGAAACTGGTCACGATTGCTTGGCAGCACATCTACATAGAATTAAGCTACTAGACTCTCCACACTGCATAGTATGCAAGGGCACAAATACGATAATGAACAAGGATCGCTCGATGTTCTGCGCTGATCTTCAGAAAATAGTTGGAACACCATTCCAAATTGCTGAATATTATTGGGAAGCCCGCAAGCAAATGATGACAAATCAAGAGCTTCAGAACATTTGAATACTACTGCTACTGTTCTGATGATGCTGCTTCAAGACATTCATGACAAGAATTAGTGTCATATCGAGAGATCAAATAGACATAGGACGAACATGTAAGAGATGAATGACCAGTTTGGTCTCGCAATTGATCTAGCGCCCTAATCGTTGACTGGCAGAAGGAGGAGAAGTAGAACACATCCTTTAGAAACGTTTGTATATTTTTTAAATAAATCAAATTAATACAAAAGCTAAAGTAAAAATACAGAATACTTTAACAGAGGAATTCACAGTGAATAAAGGCCTTAAGCAGGGGTGCAGTTTATCACCAATTCTTTTTAACATTTATTTAGACCAGGCTCTTAACTTGTGGTATAAAAATGTTCTGAAATGGGTATTCCTATAGGAGGAAAAGTACTGCATTTATTGTTGTTTGCAGATGATCAAATAATTTTTGCAGGGGATGAAGATGATATGAAATATATGATAAATAAACTAATGGAAGAATATAAAAAATGGGGACTGAATATAAATTTACAGAAAACAGAATATATGTGTTTGGGAAAGGATGTGGATGACCTCATACTTGAAACAGGGAAAATAAAAAAGTGTGAATTTTTTAAATATCTTGGGTCAATAATTACAAGTTTTGGTACCTGTGAGAGAGATGTACAGACTAAAATTGCAATGGCAAAAAATGCAACTAAGACATTACATGGAATAATTTGGAATAAAAATATTACAAAGGAAACTAAAATGAAAATTTATAAGAGCATAATACAGAATATTTTGTCATATGGAAGTGAAACTTGGTCTTTGACGGAATTACAAAACAACAAAATTAGAACAGTTGAATTTGATTATTTTAGAAGAAGTCTCCAAAAAACAAGACAGGATAAAATAAGAAATGAATTCCTTTGGAGAGAAATGAATGTCACCACATCTGTTGTTAAGAGGATTGAAAATCGAACACTTAAATGGTATGGCCATGTACAAAGAATGGAAAATGGAAGATGGCCAAAAAATATATACCAATGGTCACCCCGTGGAAGAAATAAACGTGGCAGACCAAGATGAAAATGGAAACCCTGCGTCAGAACTATAATGGATGATCGGAATTTGTAAGAGGGAGATTGGAATGATAGAGATAAATGGAAACTGAAGACGGCTAACCTATAAGTGGGGGAAAGCCGAAGAAGAAGAAATTATGCACAGACTCTATATATAATGTACCTTGAGTAGGTGATAATAGAAATACTTTGAAAATTTGTATTGAGAGATCGTTGCGGAAAATACAATTAGGAAGGCCTAGACGTAAGTGGAGGGTACCATTCGAATTGATGTTAGGGATCTGGGTATCAGAGACATCCCCAACTCGTTCAGTACTGCTTATTTTCTATCAACGTACGTAAAACTAATTATTATAAATTTTATATAACCTGGTTGTAGGCAATTCTGCTATATAAAATAAAGTTATTAAAGGTTACTCAGAAAAACATTGGAATTGTGTCCACCTGGAAGAAAGGAAAAACCTCGAAACTCGTGGATGCAAGAAATAAGAACTGAATGAGAACAAGAGGATGGAGGGACGAGTGGAAAGAAGGAAAATAAAGAAAGATGTGTAATTATAAGTAATGCCACAAGTGATTTCCAAATTATCATGAGTAGTGAATTTATCTAGAGAATTTGGAAATCAAGAGTGGCATTTGTTAGGACTATTTAACGAATAAAATTAAGTTGTTTACTCACAAATCATTATTTAACTATAGTTATTTTAAAATATTTATATATTTAATGTAAACGGCGATGTTTGAAAACAAAATGAGAAACGATTGGTACGCTTCATTTGTTCATCACTGCAACCAGATCATATTATTTATTGCCAAATGATCGCAATATTGTAAGAATACACCCTAGTGGAGAAATTTATAATCAACATTATATACATTAATTAATTTCTGATGTCCTATGATGTAAATATGTCAATTATATTTTTCTGCAACGTAAATTCCTGGGAAATACGTTTAAAAAAAGTGCAAACAGTGGTCTCTCTTTTTTTTGTGGTATAATTAATTGCTACAATTGTTTTTATATTATATCCCGCAAGCACTATGTGTTGACATTCGTGCACTATATATACAGTCTGGTAGCCACATGAGGCAACTGCAAAATAATGCTATGCCCTATTCAGAATGTTAATAAAGGAGGAGCTTGATTTTAAAGTGATAAAAATAAAATGATAAAATCGAAGTGATAAACGACAGTGATTGGTTGTAAATAAAAAATCATTGAATAGTAAAGTGATTGGTCATTGACTCCCATTTGGGGCATGAGTTAAATAGTCATTGAAAAACTGTACATAAATAAAAATATTATTATTATTATTATTATTATTATTATTATTATTTATTATGCTATTAGTATTATGATTATTATCATTATTATTATCAGTATCATTATTATCATTATCATTATTATCATTATTATCATTATCATTATTATCATCATTATTATCATTATCATTATTATCATTATCATTATTATCATTATCATTATTATCATTATCATTATTATCATTATTATTATTATCATTATCATTATTATCATTATCATTATTATTATCATTATTATCATTATCATCATTATCATCATTATCATTATTATCATTATCATTATCATTATCATTATTATCATTATCATTATCATTATTATCATTATCATTATCATTATCATCATCATTATCATTATTATCATTATCATTATCATTATTATTATTATTATTATTATTATTATTATTATTATTATTATTATATGCTATTTTAATTAACGACGCTTGTTAACATTGAGAACATTAGCGTCTTAATTTCATATCTGGTATGGAAAGACCAACAAATATATCTTAGAGGTCTGTTTCTCAGGTTTCTCAAGCTAATTTACGTGCGTTAGAACAACGACACGGGACTCATGGCTGTAGTTCCCTTCGGAAGGAATTTTACAGAAAGATTTTTACGCCCTAAAAAATCGATGGACTCCGGCCGGGTTTGAAACTGCGAACCTTGGAACTACGGGAGAGTATGGTAACCAGAACCACTATTTCACCAGGACCGAGCCTTACGAAAATTAACGCGACGTTTATAATCACGAAAGATTATTCTAGAGATGTTGAGAGTCAGAATTGTCTCTCCATGTGCCAGTATGTTGAGACGGTAAATTGGGTTTGATGGATTAATGTTACGTAAGCTGATGCAAGTAAATCACGCAAACTAGCATTTCCAGGGAACAGCCATTACATTATAGCATAGGCATGTGGATCATAAGTTATTAACTAACTTATCAAGGTGTTATGACATTAAGGTAGCTTTGAATTTCCCGAGCTACCTCTAATGTTACAGTCATCGCATACATATCATGTACAAAAGAAACTCCTCCATGGCGCGACAGCCTGCTGCTGGCCCCACATCTACACGTTTTAAAGTTAGAACAATACTCCCAAAGGAATCAACACTTTTAAAATTCATATTAAAGCACTGTTGGGGTTATGTAATAAGATATTAAATATAAAATTGGTACCTGGTAAGTCAGTCGTCCTCAACTAAATTATTATATTTCATCCAGAAATTCCAATATGGAGGCCTTTCAACATGTTTCGTTTTTTGCATTTTAACGAGTACCAGTTAATTGATTTTATGTCTTACTTACTTACTTACTCACTGGCACTATCGAACCCGTAGGCTCATGGCCGCGCGGACATAAGTTCTCCATACATCCCAATCCTGAGCTAATGCTTTCCAATCATTCCCTGTATAATCTACTTCCCTCAAATCATAGTTAATATTATTCTCCCACCTCATTCTTGGTCTACCAACTGGGCGTTTTCCCTCTGGCTTTCCTACAAGAAGCTTCCATGCAAGTCTTTCATTCCCCATACGTGCAACATGTCGTGCCCATCGCAGTCTACGAGACTTAAACTGTTCTTATTATATCTGGTTTCCTATAAAGACCATGTAGTTCATTGTTATGTAGTCTTCTCCATTCACCCTTTTGTTCATCTCTCTTTGGTCCAAAAATTTTCCTAAGAACTTTATTCTCAAGTACTCGTAATCTCCTTTCCTCCCTTAAAGTAAGAGTCCATGTTTCGCACCCATATAATATAACTGGTAGAATAATAGTTTTATATATTTTCAGTTTAACGTTTTTTGAAAGTAGTTGGGACATCAAGAGTCTCTGCAATGCATAATAGCACGCATTTCCAGAATTGAGCCATATGTCAAGAATTTAAAATATAGTTTTCACTGTTATATTTTTTTGCGAGACTTTTGCTGTTACATTGTGCAATTGTAATTTAGTTTCTATGGACATTTGAAAAATATATTACGAAGGGCAAATTTACATGAAATGTAAAAAATATTTTATTCTCAAACAAAAAAATATAAAAAAAATGAATCTGAAAGTGTTTGCGTAATTTTAATTAAGTCTCTGTAACGTGAAATTAACTTGTCTATCTCAAGGCAAGTGTCCTGCAAGTTACAGCATCAGAGTACTCCGTAATCAATAAGTTCTGTTTCATCAAGTTGATGGATTCTCTGCGTCAAGGAAATTGCCAAGAGAAAACAGATTGCAGCCTAGAGACCTTTGTAAGCATCTTAGAAATACCTTAACAAAATTATACGTTTGACTGTCAAAATGTTTCAAGGTAAAGAGTTTTTATTCTTCTGAGAAGTCACGTTGCAGACTGCCGATAGTTAAGGGATGTCAGATATAAAGCGTGCTGGCAGTTTATATACTCTTTCTTATTTACACATCAACAGCAATGTGCAAAATAATACAGACAACTTTTTTTAAAAGTGAGTTACCTCTACATAGAACCTAGTAGTAGTAAACCTATTAACTGTAATAATAATAATAATAATAATAATAATAATAAATAATAATAATAATAATAATAATAATAATGTTTTATTTATTCTGGCAGAGTTAACGCCATAAGGTCTTCTCTTCCACTCAACCAGCACAATTAAAATAAATATTGGACAATATACTAAATATAAAGTTAAAAATGCATTAAATGTTGCAATGTATATTTCATATGCAAACAACATTTTATACGATAATATTTATACGATAATAATAATAATAATAATAATAATAATAATAATAATAATATAATAATAATAATAATAATTTATTTAATTTTGTATTAGAGCATGCCATCAAATCTTCAGAGGTTGAAGAAGGCCTACAACTCAATGGTATTAAGAAGCTGTTAGTTTATGCTGATGATGTAGTACTATTGGGCGATAGCGAGGAGATACTAAAGGCCAACACGCACACACTATAGAGTAACACTAAGAAATTGGGGCTGGAAGTAAATATCAATAAAACTAAATATATGGTCACACATAGAAATACATTATATGATGGAAACGGACAGCTAATGACAAATGAGGGAAATTGAGGAACTGGCTGAATTCAAATACCTAGGAACAATAATCACAAACAGGAATGAGATGCACAAAGAAATTAAGCATAGGCTCAATTCTGGAAATACGTGTTATTATGCATTAAGAGACTTTTGATGTCCCAACTCCTTTCAAAAAACGTTGAACTGAAAATATATAAAACTATTATTCTACCAGTTATATTATATGGATGCGAAATAAGGACTCTTACTTTAAGGGAGGAAAAGGGATTACGAGTATTTGAGAATAAAGTTGGTAGGAACATTTTTAGACCAAAGAGAGATGAACAGACAGGTGAATGGAGAAGACTGCATAACAGCGAATTACATGGTCTTTATAGGAAGCCAGATATAATGAGAACAGTTAAGTCTCGTAGACTGCGATGGGCAGGACATGTGGCACGAATGTGGAATGAAAGACGTGCATGGAAGCTTCTTGTAGGAAAACCAGAGGGAAAGGTCCAGTTGGTAGACCAAGAATGAGATGGGAGAATAGCATTAACCATGATTTGGGGGAAATTAATTATATATAAGGAACAATTGGAAAATATTAGCTCAGGATAGGGGACATATGGAGAGCATATGTTCTCTTGGGCATGAACTTCCATGACCGATAGGGCATATGAGTTATATTAACTAACTAACTCACTGGAACTATCGAACCCGTAGGTTCATGACAGCACGGACATTAGCTCTCCATACATCCCTATCCTGAGCTAAAGTTTTCCTTGTATAATTTGCTTCCCTCAATCATGGTTAATGTTATTGTCCCACCCTATTCTTGGTCTACGAACTGGGCGTTTTCCCTCTGGTTTTCCTATATGAAGCTTCCATGCACGTCTTTCATTCCCCATTTGTGCCACATGCCCTGCCAATTTTTACACAAATCAATGTCCTTGTAAATTTATTTACCTTTAAAAGGTTATGTAACCAGCCCTTTTCACTTTTATTGTCGAAGGTACATATCAAGGATTACAAAAATGCTATTACCTCCAAACCCGGCAAGCAGTCGTTCTACATGAGTATGTACACATCTTTATAAAGAGTGGTTACATTTTTTCCTTTCATAATTATCAGCAGCTAAGGGGCCATAATCTTTTCGTAACATTTTTCTTTGAAAACGATAAATAATCTGTTCATTATTTCTAGGCCTACTCATAGTCAACGTTTTACAAGCATACATTTAGTGCAGCTCTTATGAGGACCTTACATAAAGAGACCTGCAGAGATATCGATAAAATATTATTCCTCATAAGCTTCATCAAACCAAAATAACACGTATCAGCTATCTTAATTTGTTGTTTAAAATATTGTATACCTTAATAAAAGGCAACGAAGCTAATGGAAAAATATATTTGATTGGAATTTTCAAGGGAATAGAGTGAAATCAAAACAGATTTGGAGAACGGTTGATCAAATCGGAAAACATGGAAGGAGGTGAAGAAGTTCAAACAGAACTCAAAGATTTCTCTTCGGAATTAACCTTTCTGAATTCCAGGTAATCACAATCGCGCAATTATAAAACTGCTCCTTGTATCCACAAAAAAAGTATTGATAAAACTCCCTCACACAACCATAATAATGAACTGTGTATCTTTTGTTTTATTTGAACCAGAATTTTCATAAAGTGTGGCCAGTCTCATAGTACATCTATATGTTAATACGTGAAGAAAAAAAAACTAAGTAGCCGTTTTTAAGCGCATTGCGCGCACGGAGGAGTGGGATATTTAGCATAATTAAAGCTCATATAGAGAAGGAATACAGAAATATAAAATTGATGTATGTGTTACAATTAAATTAAACAAAATAAAATAAATTGTCTCTAAGGAATTTATGTGTATTACTCATTTGTGTACTCATTCATTTGTTTACGTTCATAGTGAAAGTGCATTGTTGCAAGAAGAAAATTGTGCAGCAGCAATGTGAATTGACTTACTCTCGCGTATTTATTATTAGTGGTTTAAAAGAAGTGAGCACATATTATTATTTAAATTTAAATTAAACCCTGTCTAATCTTTGTTTCAGTAATTTCATTACATATTTTTTATATTTACATATTCGCACCTACTTCCATTATGCGTCGACATAGAACATTCACGGGTTGGAGTGAGAGACAAAGAATATGGGATTTATACTGTATTCCCGTACACATACTAATAGGCCAAATGCAAATTTAAATAGTATAAATAGTATACAAGTATGTAAGTGAAAATTTGACTCTTAACCGTTCAGATAGAAGGAAAATAGAAACTGCAGAATTGAAGTTCCTACGTTCAGTAGCGTGTGTGACAATTTTGGACAAGAAAAGAAGTGAGAACATTAGGAAGGACTTAAATATTTTTAATTTAACAAATACAATTGACAACATGAGAAACAACTGGTAAGAACATGTCAAGAGAATGCCTACAGATAGAATCCCTCAGCTGTTACTAAAGTACAAACCAATAGGACATAGAAATGTTGGACGCCCATTTACTAGATGGGAGGATTCATTAATCCCACTTGATGTGAAAACAGGTCAAAAGGCCTAATTTCATGAAGCAGAAGAAAAAGAAGAAGTATACAAGTGTAAAATGTTATTGTATTTTTTAAACATGGCTTAGCTAAGCTATAAAACATATTTCCTATCGTTCGTATTTTTAAAATCGAAAATTAATGCATAATGATATATTCGCGACAAACTTAAAAGTTTAATGAACTGTGATCGAATTTCGACCCTTGGGCGACCAGTAGTACATATAATAACGCGATAAAAATGTTCCCACTGCTACGATTATCCAATTATATCTACTTCAATAACAAACTTAAAAGCAAACTTCAACAACTTGGAGATAAGGTAGTAAACACAGTGTATTAAACAATAATTATCTGATTTATCAGTTGTTAAATTGTTTATGTTTAAATCCACAGTACAATATTAAATTATAATATAGACGCACAGAATGTAAAAGGATGGCTTCAGACCTTAGAAATTGGACGAGGAACTTCGCAATTTTAATATTAAAAAATACTCTTTACTTTGACAGAATGTTACAGCTTCATTAAAAAGGTAAATCTTAAAATAATTATTGTTTAGTTCATATTGGTTGGGTTTACACAATCCATAAATAAAGACCGAACCAATCTCATACCGTAGCGTACAACCTTCTGTTGAAAATGGGACTGGCTCCGAAAGGCCTACAACGTTTCAATTATTTTTAATAGCGAAGACTGAAAAATAAAGTATAATTTTATATTGTTACGTGTCGCATAGCGACGTTTGAATTGCGCGGGCGAGTTAGATAACCCGCACAGCCGGCGAATTATCTGGAGCGTCTTGCCAGATGGTTCTACCGGTGTCTCCTTCCTCCTTTGAGAAAGGCTTTGAAGTATCTTGAAGCTGTTTCCAGAGATTCTTTCCTCGCGCCTTATAAAAAGGGCAGAGGCAGGAGACCGAGTCAGTCTGTGATAGGGAGTCTTGTGGTGAACAGTGTGACAAGTTGTGGCGAATTTATTTATCAGTGAGAGGAAAATTGTTCTAACTGAGATAACAATTAAAAGAAGATGATCAGTGATTTGTATCTGTGAATAGAAGTTTGTTGATAATTGAATTAAATAAAGTCTTCTTCTTCTTCTTCTTAAACTTAATTTGTAGGATTTTCATCCTGTTTATTTCCAAAATCACTCCTCGGAGGAAGACGTACTGGATGTACATTCACTGTCTATCTATCTCTTGGCAGGTCTTCCTCTTGTTCTTCTCTCGTCCATTGGTCTATCTTCTTTAGCTCTTTTTGCAAGCCGATTTTTCTTCCATTCTTTCTATTTGACCCTTCCAATATTTTCGTCTATCTATAATAAATTTGGTTTATTAGAAAACCGAACTAAAAAGTGGAAAATAATTTTAATTTCAAACACACTTCGGATAAAATCAAAGTGGTAAAAAAAAATCGCCTCCAACACATGTAGAATAAAACTAAAGTTATCTACAAAAAAAATAATTTTTACCATCAAAAGCGTGGGGTGCTTTTTATGGTTTTTACGTTTCTTCTTAGAGACTTTACTTTTACCAACATCTGTTTATTACCAAATATATTAATTGATACAGAGCACCACACGCTTTTGATGGTAAATTGTTTTTTTTGTAGATAACTCTAGTTTTATTCTAGATGTGTTGGAGATTATTTTTTTGTTGACCACTTTAATTTTATTCCAAGCGTGTTGGAAATTAAAATCATTTTTCATTTTTAAGCTTCGGTTTTCTAATAAAGCGTGTTGTTTTACTTTTTAAAACTGTTATTTATTTTTTATGTTTTAGTTTGGTTTTCTAAAAATGTAAATATCTTTAAATTCGATACTATTGTACTATGATCTAAAAGTAATACAATCTACTACAAAAAAAAAAAAAAAAATCATCCGGGCCCAATTTGAACCAGCGACCTATGGATTACTGAAATTATATATCACTACATTCCACCACTCTACCAACTGAGCTACCACAACGATAGACTAAAAAGTCGATACGTCCGCAACCTATAATACCTGTCTTTATTTTTTTGATGTCCTGATGATCCTGGCCAGGATGTTAGAAAAAAATTATGAAATTATTGTATTTTTTCATTGGTTCTTTACAAGTATACAAAGTTTCAAGTCGATCCAATGTTTTTAAGTGGGTGAGCATCGTGTTGAAAGATTCCGTTACATAGACAGATACAAGTCAAGCTAATATAAAGCGTGTAAAAAGAGAAATTATGTCCTCCAGATCTGATATTGTAAAAAATACAATGGGAGTGCAGTAGATATTACGTCCAACATAGTTTATTTCCACCACCACTAGTGTATAATGCGCATGATGAGAGCATAAAGAACATGACGTTTAAATATAGTGCACTTAGTCCTGTAGATTGTAAGTTCTGTTTAATCTACATCAGAATAAATAGACCGGAAGGGGTAGGCAGAAACATCCCAGATTGCCAACTCGGATTGGGGGCTACTGGAGAGGAAATACTGACCTTATTTAATTCTGTCTCTTGGGAGATTCCTAACTACCTTGAAAAACATCCAACTGGACTGCGAATTTCGTATATTCCCGTACGGAAATTCAACCCAATTTAATCCTAACTGCGAACCTGGACTTCTGCCCAATTACTGCAACACTTTTATGAATAATAATAACCTGTTATTATAATTAAATCGTGCTGGCGAAACAAAATAAGTCAGATTCCGGACACCTAGATGCAACTTAATTCTGTTTTAGATTAACGTACAAATAGAACTTTCACGTTTTGTTAAATATAGAACAACATTCAAGAAATGCGGACATGGGTTCAACCGGGGTAAAATTTTCCGGAGGTCAAATAGTCCCCCATTCGGTTCTCCGGGCGGGGACTACTTCAGGGAACCCATGCCAAAGGCTCAAACACAGGGACTGTTCCTAGGAACATGGTATTTAGGACTTTATACACTATGATTTGAGGGAAGTAGATTATACAGGAATGATTGGAAAGCTTTAGCTCAGGATAGGGATGTATGGAGAGCTTATGTCCGCACGGCCATGAACCTACGGGTTCGATAGTGCCAGTGAGTAAGTAAGTAAGTAAGTAAGTAAGTATAGAACAACATTTCACACAATCTATTGAATCAATTTATTGCAATTTTCAGGGAATATTTAACAAATTCTTGTGTACAATTTAACTTACGATTTTCTCTTTAAAATAATAATAATAATAATAATAATAACAATAATAATAATAATAGTAATAATAATAATCGTTTACGAATTAGACCTTTGTAGACCTGTTTCGGCCCCATCTAGCAGTCCTTTAAGAGGTCTTCCTGGTCGACGATGTCCTTTGGGTTTATATTGCATCATTTTTGGGATCTTGAATTATCTATTCTTTTTTACATGGTCTAGCCAGTGTATTTTATATCTATTAATTAAATAAAAATAAATGTAGTTTTATTTGATTTCATAATTATTATATAATTCAATGACAGCTGTTTGTACCTTCTTCAGACATAACAAATATTTGTTAACAAATATTTGCATAATTTGTTAACATGTCTGAAGAAGGTACAGTGTACCGAAACAGCTGTCACTGAATTATATAATAAATATGAAAATCAAATAAAACTACGTTTATTTTTATTTAATTAATAAATATGGATTTTCATCAAGTAAACACCAACTCAATTGATTATTTATATCTGTTCAGTTTTTCTTCTACTGATTCTACTGTAATAGTTCTTAATTTGTTTCATTCTTTTTCGATCTAAAAGAGTATATCCTGCTATCCTTCTGAGAAATAATAATAATAATAATAATAATAATAATAATAAATAATAATAATAAATAATAATAATAATAATATAATAATAATTACTATTATTGAACTTTTTGTATGAAAACATTAAAAACAATTTTTATGTGTTATAATATTAAAATATATGGAAAATCTAATAAAAGTAGCAAGGCTAACTATGTTTGCTTAGCATAAAAATCCGAATTGATTTTCGATTGACGGTCTTTCCACTTTTCAGCGGTTGACCTTTTACCAGCCGCCTGCTGGCCCTTCACATCCACATGTGTCAATCACAGAGGTAGATGATCAACAGCCAGTTAGGGGTGACATGTGATTAGCATGTCGAGTCCCCCAGCCGTTATAGCTGGTTCCACAACCTGGAGCCGCTACTTATTGTAGCTACCCAATTGCCTCACGATGCTGGGTGGCACCAGTTCCATACTGGCCGAAAATACCATGAGAAAATGTCTTTGCCCATGGAGACTCGAACCAGCGCAAGTCCCGTAGCTCTGCGCCAAGGCTTCCTACCTTAACGCTCGGCTACGGCATAAAAATACTTAGTAAAATAGCTCAAGAGAGACAAGGCTACCTGATGCGGTTAGCAGATTAAAGTACTGGGAAAAAAACATGGTTAGCGTGTAGCAATCTGTCAACCTTATTTGTTGTTTTCCTGATAGTATTTTACTACTTCTCGATTGAACCAGTAAATTGTCCTCACGTAGGCAGGAGAAAATGTTGAATATTTGTTTTTTAGCTTCCTGGAGCTAACGCCATGTGACTCTCTCTTCCACACAACCTCATTAGGCTGTTGTGTAAGTTTGAAATTTGAGAGATTTCCTTCATTGAATAAAACTTTTTGCATTTCATTAGATTAGAGTTCCGGAACGAACCTTACACGCCAAAGCTCAATGGATTTTAAATTAACCCCAAGTTTCCAGAGGCGTCAATAAGAGAAACCTGAAACTGCTTTTAAGACTGTAAGTAACTTGCACAATCTGTAGAATATTTAAAATGATGCCCAAATTACTTTACTTATTTTGCACGTATTTTCTCATAGATTCAATGTAGAGCACACAAACAGTGTATTCCCGTACGGAAATTCAATACAATTTAATCCTAACTACGAACCTGGACTTCTGCCCAATTACTGCAACACTTTTATAAATAATACCAAATGAGCTAATTCAGGAGATTTCAGCTATGGAAAAGAGGTATCAAGCCAAATGAAATCCGAATATGCTGTCCGATTATTGTTGAACCATCAAAGAGGGATGGTCACAGGCGAAATATAGCAGAAAATCGGTCATTTCTTACTTTCTAGGTGAGTCCGAATGTTCGAAATATTCTGTAGTTACGAATGTAAAAAATATTAAAGTGTTTGAAATTATAAACCCCTCCATGGTATCTTTACCTTGTCGTGGTGGAGTGGCTTGCGTGCTTAAATGATCCTGAGAGCTATGCCGGCGGTAGCATTGCTGCCGATAGGGTTACCCATGCCGGACTGGTCGAAGGTGATAAGCCAGACGAAAAAAAGTACCTTGGGCGAAAGAGTGACGATCTTTCACCGTAAAAAATACAAACCGTCAAGAAATGCGGACATGGGTTCATCTGGGGTAAAATTTTCCGGAGGTCAAATAGTCCCCCATTCGGTTCTCCGGGCGGGGACTACTTCAGGGAACCCATGCCAAAGGCTCAAACATAGGGACATGTTCCTAGGAACATGGAATGTTAGGACTTTATACAATAGCGGGGCACTAGAGATATTAACGCGGGAACTAGATAAATCGCCCTTGGATATAGTCGCTTTACAGGAAGTTAGGTGGCCAGGAGAAGGTAGTCAGGAATCAGGAAGCTTTACATTATACTATGGGGTGCAGAAAGACCTGCATTTGGAACGGGTTTTTTAGTCAGAAGGAGGATCCTATCCGCTATCCGAGATATTAAGTTTGTTAGTGATAGGATATCATACATAATTCTAAAGGGTAAACGACATGATTTTATAATTGTAAATGTACATGCCCCCACAGAAGATAAAGATGACAAGATCAAGGATGAGTTCTATGAAGAATTAGAATGCTTATTTGATAGCCTTTCACGATATCATATGAAAATTGTCTTAGGAGATTTTAATGCAAAAGTGGGGCGGGAAGATATATTCAAACCAACAATAGGCAAATTCAGTCTTCATGAAGATAGTAACGACAACGGGGTTAGATTAGTCACATTTGCCACATCAAAGAATCTCATTGTTAAGAGCACAACATTTCAGCATAAGGATATTCATAAATACACCTGGACGTCTCCAGATGGAGAAACTCGGAACCAGATAGATCATGTATTAGTGGATAAACGCTGGCACAGTAGCATCATTGATGTTAGATCAGTTAGAGGGACAGACTGCAATTCGGATCATCATCTGGTCAGAGTGAAAATCAGACAACGGCTATCGCTTATGAGAGGAACAAACGCTATAGATGATTCTGTAAAATATGAATTAAAAACTTGAAAAATGATGAAATGCGGCAAGAATACCAAATCAAAATTGCTAATAGATTTGAAAGTACTGGAATCTTCAGATGACAATGTGGCAAACGAAGAAGAAAACTGATATAAATAAAGAATGGGAGGCTATAAGAGATATTATTAAATTGTCAGCATCAGAAAGCATTGGTTGTTTAAAAAAGAGGCAAAACAAGAAATGGTTTGATGAGGAATGTGCCGACATTGTAAAGAAAAGAAAGCTAGCAAAAATGAAAATGGTTACACGAGCCAAATGAGGTAAATTTAGAGCAATTGGGTAGTATTAGACGAGAAACCACCCAAGTTACTAAAGAGTAAAAAGAGGGAATATTTGAGAGAGAAGATTAATGATCTTGAAATGAATGCAAAAAATAGGAACATTAGAGAATTATATCAGGGAATTAGTATAGAGAAGAAAGGGTTTCAGGCTAGAACAAACATAATTCGGAATGAAAATGGGGATATGATTGCAGATTCTAGGAGTATATTAAATAGATGGAAAAGTTACTTTAATCAGCTATTAAATGTACATACAGAACAGGACATTGAGGAGGATAAGTTACAGACAGCAGAAATGCTAGTCGCAGAGCCAAGTGCATTAGAGGTTGAAATGGCGATTGAAAAATTGAAGATGTATAAAGCATCAGGTTCAGATGAGATCCCAGCAGAACTGATAAAATCAGGGGGAGAAAAATTGATGGACAAGATACGCTGGTTGCTTAGTATGATTTGGGAAAAAGAAGCTCTTCCAGATGAATGGAAGGAATCAATTATCGTACCAATTTATAAGAAAGGAGATAAAACTGATTGCAACAACTACAGGGGCATCTCATTACTTTCAACTTCGTACAAAATTCTAACAAATATATTAGTAAGCAGACTTACTCCCTATATTGATGACATTCTAGGAGATCATCAATGTGGATTTAGAAGAAACAGGTCTACAACAGATCAGATTTTTAGTATAAGACAGATTTTAGAAAAGAAATGGGAATATAATGGTACTGTACATCAACTATATGTAGACTTCAAAAAAGCATATGATTCAATTAAGAGGGAGAAGTTATATAGTATCCTGCTGGAGTTCGGAATTCCTAAAAAGTTAGTTAGACTTATACGAATGTGTCTAAATGGCTCAAATAGTAGGGTGCGTGTAGGCAAACAGTTTTCAGACACTTTTGAAATCCAGAATGGGTTGAAGCAAGGAGATGCACTATCTCCTCTACTATTTAATTTTGTACTAGAGCATGCCATTAAATCTTTAGAGAATGAGGAAGGCTTACAACTGAATGGTATTAATAAGCTGTTAGTTTATGCTGATGATGTAGTACTACTGGCCGATAGCGAGGAGATACTAAAGGCCAACACGCACACACTATTGAGTAACACTAAGAAATTAGGACTGGAAGTAAATATCAATAAAACTAAATATATGGTCACACGTAGAAATTCAGTATATAATGGAAATGGACAGCTAATGACAAATGAGGGAAATTTTGAGGAAGTGGCTGAATTCAAATACCTAGGAACAATAATCACAAATAGGAATGAGATGCACAAAGAAATTAAACATAGGCTCAATTCTGGAAATGCGTGCTATTATGCATTGCAGAGACTTTTGATGTCCCAACTCCTTTCAAAAAACGTTAAGCTGAAAATATATAAAACTATTATTCTACCAGTTATATTATATGGGTGCGAAACATGGACTCTTACTTTAAGGGAGGAAAGGAGATTACGAGTATTTGAGAATAAAGTTCTTAGGAAAATTTTTGGACCAAAGAGAGATGAACAGACAGGTGAATGGAGAAGACTACATAACAATGAACTACATGGTCTTTATAGGAAGCCAGATATAATAAGAACAGTTAAGTCTCGTAGACTGCGATGGGCAGGACATGTTGCACGTATGGGGAATGAAAGACGTGCATGGAAGCTTCTTGTAGGAAAGCCAGAGGGAAAACGCCCAGTTGGTAGACCAAGAATGAGGTGGGAGAACAACATTAACTATGATTTGAGGGAAGTAGATTATACAGGGAATGATTGGAAAGCATTAGCTCAGGATAGGGATGTATGGAGAGCTTATGTCCGCGCGGCCATGAACCTACGGGTTCGATAGTGCCAGTGAGTAAGTAAGTAAGTAAGTATGAAATTATAAATGCCTGTCTCTCGAAAACCTTGCGTGATGGAGAAAAACCGATACCATATTTGAATTCAGGAGACAAATAATCTATCAGAATCACATATTTTTCTTCCTGAGACAAAAAAGTTTCCCTTTTGTTGCTCGGTGTAATTAAAACAAGTTACTTGTTCAACTTTTCTGTAATAAAATTAAATTGTTAAATTAATAAAATTAATTGTTTTTTCTATTATGCTCAATTATCAATTTTTATCATTAGATTATAGAATGACAATCTTAAAAAGTTAGATACTGAAAAATTGGCATAATGTGAACCTGATCGCTTTTAGCCATCATATTTTGTATTGGAGTTGCCCCGCGCCGTAGCCGAGTAGCCTGAGGTATCACAGATCTACTGGAAATGCCTTATTTCAGATCCTAAAGGACTAAGAATTTTCTTATGGAATTTAGCCAAAATGGGACCCGTACCCACCCATAAACTTGAGTAGTGGTTGTGGGTTATAAAAAACACCTATAATGGCTGGGGAATTCGACATACTGACCACTTGTCCACCTCTATACTGGCCGAATGGCATATGAATGTGAGGCCAGGTGATGGACCAAAGACTTCTAGCCTGTCGCACCAAGGAGTTTAGTTTGAGTGGATACTGCACGTCGAAAATTGTATTTGTGAAGTATAAATGTGCAGTGACAGTAAAACATTAAGTTGAGCAATTGTTTCGTGCTTGGTGGACTGCGGTAACCTAACCTTGCTGATCTATATAAACACCCTCTCACACGACCCTTCACTCGAACAGCTTCTTTGGGCACTCTTATGCTCATATTGATCAATGAGTGGATTTACATAACAATTCAGAACAGAAGTGACGGTTCTCGGGAATAAGGCATAAATAACCCCGCTCTTCTTTCATCTACACGTTTTGATCATTGAATAAAGTAATAAATTGGATTCTTTTTATTGTACGGACAGTTACAAAATCGAGTAACTAAACAGGTATTTCATTGTCATTCTTCTTCATAAATTTGTATCAGACTACAATCTTTGCCGCACAACCCACATAAAGAGTTTCTGAATATAGTTTATGAGGTCCTGAGTTCGATTCCCGGTCAGATCACTGAAATTTTTCCTTAAAGAGAATTATTCCTGAACCTGTCTTAACACAGTTGCAAAGGTTGAGAAGACATATTTTAAGACCCGGTACGGTCTATACATGCAATGTTAAAATCAGTAAAATTAAAGATGGTCCCTAAAGGGTAGAGAATGACTGGGGCGGATCTGAGGATGATCTCTCAGACTCTACAAAAGGCTCCAATAGCGCAATATATAGCCTCTCTCTACCAAAATCCTTCCATCTACCTTCACGCGGTGGGACTGTTTTACTGAAGATGGAGGGTGAATGGCGAGTTTCTGACGTCATAAAACCAGATGCTCGGGCAGACAGAGCGCTGTAGCCTTGTAAGACAGTCTGAGGAGAAAGACAACTCCGAAATTAAACTCTGGTCCTCCGGGTTGGGGGTTTTGCGGTTGGGCTGGTAAGCCACCCAAGTAAATAAATAAATATATATATATATATATATATATTACTCAGAGATCTCAAGTGCAAGTACGAAATCTTTGGGACGGCCAAGGAAGCGATAGACTTGAGACCGGAAAAGGTGCATTAACCTAATCCTGGAAAGGAAGAAGAAGAAGAATATTAAAGATAGTTTTTCTCTAAACTACTCAAAACACAGTACATTTTTAATGGAGCTTAAAATAAACATTATTGTAGATTTTAACGTGAGGGGTTTTATGGCAACCAAAATACTTATAATAAATATTCTCAACTCCTGTCCAATTCAGGGTCGGGTCGATAAGTGAGATGAGAGACCTTTATTTATAAAGGTCTGTGAACTACAAGGGTGCCGGCCGACGTCTCACCGTCACAGCGGCGGATGAATCAGATGAAATTAAATGGATGAGATGAGTACGGAGAAAAGGTGTGGAATAAAATTTGTGGCAGGGGAAAACGGAAAAAAACCCGGAGAAAAATTGCCCAAGCTCTGTTTCGTTACAAAATACTTAATAGGTTTAATATGTTTACTTAATTATTTTATTCTAAAATATTTTAATCACTCCATAACTTTTCATTTATACAATATGTTTGAAAAAAATTGTATTAAAATATATAAATTATAGTAAAAATTAACTGCTGAAAATTTGAGTTGTCTTTGTCTAGAAGTTCCATAGAAATTTCTATTTTTTTTTATCATTGAAGGTATAGACATCGGGTACTCTAAATATATTTGATTTCACAATTCACAAGAATTTAATGTGTGTAAATTCACAGTGAATTCAAACTTTCATAAAAGACATCAGAAATATGACATGGTCCCATATGCCATTATCAAGGAATGGTAACTATAATATATAAA
The DNA here is from genome assembly GCA_030220185.1 of Diploptera punctata. Lineage (NCBI taxonomy): Eukaryota > Metazoa > Arthropoda > Insecta > Blattodea > Blaberidae > Diploptera > Diploptera punctata. The sequence goes on along the minus strand of JASPKZ010003829.1, from coordinate 2,439,037 downwards.
TATTATACATAATAAATATAAACATATAAATATAACATATATAGTACGTGTGTTAATGCGAGAATTTTTGTGTTTTTGCGAAAAGTAAACTCGACATATTGGAATACGATTAAGGGAAGTTCGAGATCTTTTATGTAGCAAAAACGAAATATTACGAGTGGAGGTTAAGCTGAAGAAATTAGCGGTAGCAAATTTAGAATTTTTGCAGCAAAACTCAGTATTTTATCGAAAAAAAACAGGAAATGTATCCTACAAATCAGCGAAATCCGATCATTAGGAGTGGGAATTATCTAAACGCCGAAATTTAAAAATCTCTTTACCGGCCGTCACGCGTTTTTCTTTCTTCGACGGAACTGTAAACGTACGATTTATAGCAAAGTAAATATATTCGATAAAACAACAAAATCGGACCATAAATCTGACTTGCTGAGGAATTCGTTTAATTTATGCAATTTCTGCTTTATGGAAGTTTAATGTATGTTCTGTTTTTTTACCACATTGATATTTTGACATTTAACATAAATATAGATGATTTACCTTAATTTATTATAGAAACCATAACAATGAAAGCCTACAATCAAATCTTACCTAAAAATCCAGACCTTCAAAAACGAGTACGATAAACTAAGGTAAGTTCATGATATGGGTAACCTAGTATTAATGTTTTTTATTGTTAATTCACTGAAGGATAAATTATATTTGAAGAGAAGAAAATTCGCCTAGGCCTAAACCGAGACTCGAACCCGGGACCCTTGGCTTTCCGGGCCAAATGCTCTACCAACTGAGCTACCGAGGCAAGTTGCGAACTAGAAGCAAAATTTTCTCTTATATACGTTATAATTCCCTCCGTGAAAAGTGTTAAATTAATAATAAAAACATCAATAGAAGCCCTACTGGCTTTATAAAAAAACTCCTGGCGCGACAGGCCTACAAGGCCCTTAGCCTATCAGCTGGCTGCTGGCCTCACATCCACATGGTGTCAATCACAGATGTAGATGATAATCAGCCAGTGTAGGGGTGACATGTGGTCAGCATGTCGAGTCCCCTAGCCGTTATAGCTGGTTTTCTCAACCTGGAGCCGCTACTTATTGTAGCTACCCAAATGCATCACGATGCTGGGTGGGCACCGGTTCCATACTGGCCGAAATACCATGAAAAAATTTCTTCCCCCATGGAGACTCGAACCAGCGCAAGTCCCGTAGCTCTGCGCCAAGGCTTCCTGCCTTAACCACTCGGCTACTGGCTTTATAAAGTAGTGTTGAATTCCCACTAAATGTCTTCTAACTAAGAAGCCGCCATTTGCAAAGATAGAAGCAAATGTTTCAAAGCAGAGGGAATTACAATGTATATAATAAAAAATTTGCGTCTACATGGCAATTTTCCTCGGTAGCTCAGTTGGTAGAGCATTTGGCCCGGAAATGCCAAAGTCCCTGGTTCGAGTCTCGGTCTAGGCGAAAAATTATCTCTTCAAATATAAATAGTGTTACCTTCATAGATACGTCACATAAGCATAAGACTCGTATCGCACATGTTTCCAATACCCACCATATTGTTTGCGTTTCATTGAATAGTGGCAACTAACTGTTAAACGTTTTCAGATTTGAGAGCACATCTAACTGTTATATAAGTTGTTAGTGGTTTGTGACAAGTGAATAGCTCCGATCACGTCGGAACAATTAATGTTCTGCGAATTATCATAAGTAATGCCACGAGTGATTTCCAAATTATCGATAATTCCACGACTCACGAAGTGAGGAGTGATTTATATCTAAGAGAATTTGGAAATCAAGAGTAGCATTTGTTAGGACTATTTAACGAATAAAATTAAGCTGTTTACTCACAAATCATTATTTAACTATAGTTATTTTAAAATATTTATATATTTAATGTAAACGGCGATGTTTTAAAATAAATGAGAAACGTTTGTTATGCTTCACTTGTTCATCGCTGCAAACCAGATATATTATTTATAGCCAAAGGATCGCAGTATTGCAAGAATGCACCTAGTGGAGAAAAAATTAAAATACATCAAACTGTATATTAATTAATTTCTGATGTTCTATGATGTAAATATGTCAATATATATTTTTGGAACGTTATTACCGGAAATAATATGTTTAAGAAAGTGCAAACAGTGTTTTTTTTTATAATCAATTGCTACAAATGTTTTTTATATTATATCCAGCAACCACTATTTGTTTACATGCTGGCACTATATATATATATATATATATATATATATAATCTTTGTTTATCACTGCAACCAGATCATACTATTTAGTGCCAAAGGAACGCAATATTGTAAGAATGCTCTATTTCTTACAGGCTCAGTCACTGCAAATAATGGTCAGACCTGTTCAAATATTAAAAAGGAGGAGCTTTCTTTAATATGGTAAATTTAACACTGATAAATATTTCGTGAAACACGACTCTGATTGGTTGTAAAACATAATCATTGAAACGTGATTGGCCATTGAATCCCATTGGGGGCATGAGTTAAATAGTCAAGTAAAACTACATGCATGGTTGATTTTTTAAAAATAATATGCATCGATTAGAAGACAAACATCGGATAACAGTTATGTATAACATTTACAACTATGTTGTTCCTAGTATCGCTAAATGCCCATAGATTATTTTCAAACGTTAGACATGCTGAATCTGATTTTTATGCGAAAATTGTAAACAACAAAAAAGCAGAGGGCATACCTTTGCGCAACATGCCTATAAGCTATTTCTGTATTTAAAATAAGTTTTGAAATTTTACCTATGAATCTCAAATTCAAACTCAATGCCATTTATTAATAAAAATAACGGTGAATATTTCTATTTACTGTTTGGCTCTTGGCTCTGCAGATGATTCTGGATCCAATGTTTATGTACTTTTAGTCAAGGGCGATATTTGGAACAGTTTTGTTTAAAAGAGAAATATCCAAACCATTCTATAAAATTTGTTATCCCATCACTATGTAATAATAAACTTTTGCCTAAACAATAATTAATTACAATGTAGATCCCATAATGTAGCATTTAATATGGCTGCAGTCAACCTTCAAGCTAAAGTTAAGCATCTACATGGGCGATATTTGGACCAGACACATTATGTATATGTGGTTAGAAGAATGACAGCACTGCCGAAGCATGGGACATTATGATACAAAACAGGAATCGTTGGCAAACGGTCCTTACACTTTGTTAACACATATGTAGAAAAGTATAACGAGTTTTAAAGTATCACGAATTTGTCTTAGTTTACCTTAAAGATCAATGGTTTGGAGTGAATAATCAAACCCAAATATTATCACTGATTTCTGTTCATGAGAACGATGACGTACATTCAAAGACACGTCCATTAATCTCCCAAACAATTAAAATGTTGAATGGAGATAAGCAAGATCCTTTCTTAGTACGGTAAAATGAAAGCAACAGTGATTTTGGATTCCTTTTATATTTCCTTATGGCAATTCTTAAGGTCCTATTTTGGAAAAAAAAAAAAAAAAAAAGTCTCCTTTTTTATTATTACCAATGAAAATTCTTGTTTTCAAAATGATGTTGGCGGAAGCGTTTTCTATGTCGATATTATTTATCGATACTGTCTGCTAATATATTTTTTTGGTCAATGCCAGGTTGTCTCTTATGTCCATTTCTGCCTTTCTCCCTGGCTTTGGCTGAATTGTAATCCCATTTCTTAGGTTGGGGCACCTGGAAGGCGAAGTTACGTTACCCCAATCGTATGTTGGGGTGATAAATGATAATGAAACGCCAGAGTCCTTAATCTAAACTTAACCAAATTCCAGATCATGAGCAACCACAGGAATAATTTCCTTTAAGAAAAAAAATCACAAAAACCCAGATGAATCATATATTGATGGGGTAGGCTAATATAAAGAAGAGCGATAGTTTTTTGTTATTTGGGATCAATTATAGAGAAAGAGTGGAACATCAAATAAAGAAATAGCAAAAAAGATTAGTAACGGAAGAAAACCCATAGGAATGTTAAATTCTATACTAGGAGTAAAAACATCGTAATAAAAAACAAAACTAATTTATAAATCCATACTTGAAAGTATAATGATATATGGATCGGAAGTTTGGACAATGACACAACAACATGTCCAACAGAATAACTTCAGTTGAAATGCATTTTTGGAGAAGAGCTGCCAGAAAATCTAAACTGGGAAAAAATTAGAAATACAGAAATTAGAAAATGGATGAATGAAGAAGAATATAATGAATGAGATTGAACACAGAAGGCTAAAATGGTATAAACGAATGCCAGGATGGAAAGACTACTAAAGGCCGTCTATGCACGGAATATTGAAAGAAGGAACAGAAAAGGAAGACCAAGAACAACCTGGAAGAACAACATTCAAAATTCAATGCGGAAAATTTGGTGTAACAGATAAGACACAGAGGACAGAGAACGATGGAGAACTTTAATTAAGGGATATTTGAATGTTTGTTGCAAACTGATAGTCTGTAAGTCCGTAGTCATTTATATTTATTTATTTATTATTTATTTTTAATTCATGTTAATTACTAAGATTAGTCGGAGAAACCCCTCAATGACGAGGAAAATTTCTCAAAATGAATGAGAAAACAATTCTATGGTTTAAACCGGGAATCGAACCCGGGACCTCATGTACTGTAGCGAGAAACGCTGACCACTAGCCCATGAGGCTGGTTAGTCAGTTTAATAATATAGCTGGAAATAATAATATAAACATATTTGCGATGGGGCTTTTAATATATGGAAATGTAGACTAGATATAGCATTACAAGGGGGGCACGCCGTGGCTTAGTGGTTAAGGCACTGCGCTACAAGTCGGAAGGTCGAGGGTCAAGTCCCGTGGGGTCCGGCTTTTAAACTGACCAAAACCTTCTGGCGGCACTATGATCCTGGGGTCGACCTCAGTCTCTAACAAAAATGAGTACCAGACGCTTGTTCTGGGGTAAAGGCGGCCGTCACGCAGGGCTGACATCAAATGCCGATGTCTAGAAAAAGTGGGAGCCTTAACCTCCTACTACCCCAAGGGCCTCCCGAGGCCTGTAGTGGTAACTTTATAGCATTACATTTTATGGCATTGTATAATTGAAACTAAAGCAGTCACGATACTTTCAACAGTGACTATAAAATACCTGTGCATGTAGGATTCTGTGTTAACAGGCTTTTAAGGCAGTTTGAGCGAAGATAAAGTAACTGGATTCCATGGAGATTAATAAGCTTTTCAAGACACAAAAGATTTTAAGTATGTCTTTAAAACAGAAAGTATGTAAATACATATAGTATCCCAAGATCTGTTGATTAATTAAAAAGAACTTTCCCTCGTACACGCCACAACGATTAATGCCAGATGTCAATTCAAGTTAGTAGAAATATAAAGGAAATTGAACAGATATATCATATCAATTTCTTTACCTATTGTTCGTGGCCTACAATAACACTTTGCATTCTCATTCAAAGTATTTTTTACGGCATTTAACATAGTTAACAACAATGAGGAAGTGGCTGAATTCAATATACCTAGGAACAATAATCACAAATAGGAATGAGATGCACAAAGAAATTAAATACAGGGTGATTACAAATGATTGGAGCGATTTCATGATTTTATGGTAGCTGTAGTATTCGACATATTTTCACGAACTTTTACAGATACATAGAGCAACTTCCCAGGTTTTTTTTTGAGATGTTACAGGTGCTCCATATGCTCCCCCTTGGTGATTCTGCAGATATCAGTCTGTAATCAAGTTCGTCCCATACTCGACGTAACATGTCCCTATAATTTGTTCAAAGGCATTGATTATGCGAGCTCGCAGTTTTCTGGTAAGTCTACTGGTAAAGGAGGCACAAACACTGAATCTTTCACATACCCCCAAACAAAAAAATCGCACGGCGTCAAATCGGGGGAGCGTGGAGGCCATGACAACAATTTTCTGATCATTCTCTCCACTGCGAACCGATCCATCGGTTTGGCAATCTCATGTTTAAAAATTCGTGATGGAAGTGGGTGGTGGAGCACCATCCTGCTGGAGATGAAGGTCTCACTGTCGGTCGTCAGCTGCGGCATGAGCCAATTTTCCAGCATGTCCAGGTACACGTGTCCCTGTAACGTTCTGCTCGCAGAAAGAAAAAAGGCCATAAACTTTGAACTGAGAAACCGCACAGAACACACTAACTTTTGGGGAGTCGCGAATGTGCTGCACAATAACGCGGGGATTTTCTGTGCCCCAGATTCGCACATTGTGTGTTTGTTCACTTTGCCATTCACAAAGAATGTTGCTTCGTCCACTGAAGACAAGTTTCTCACAAAAACCATCCTCATCCATAAACTGCTGCATTTGTGTACAAAATTCAAAACGACTCACTTTGTCAATGGGCGTAAGGGCTTGTAGAAATTGCAAGTGGTAAGGTTTATGCTTCAATCTTTTCCGCAAGATCTTCCAAACGGTCGTTTTGGAATGTTCAGCTCTCTGCTCGCTTTTCGTGTTGATTTCTGTGGCTACGTGTGAAACTCATTCCGCACACTCTCAACCTTTTCTTCACTCACTGAAGGACGACCCGTTGATTTCCTTTTACAGAGGCTCCTGTAGCTTTATAATTGCGCATACCATCGCCGAATGGAGTTGGCACTCGGTGCATCTTTCTCGAACTTCGTTCTGAAGTGTCGTTGCACAGTTATCACAGATTGAGTTGAATGAATTCAAGCACAGCATATGCTTTCTCCTCGCCTGTCGCCATCTTTGATAACTGCTGCGCTCTCTCGGTTTTAAAGCTGAAACACGGCTGCGAGAGAAAAAACAAAAGAAAAACCTTATGAGTTTTTATACATAACTTTAAAGTTCTGTGAAGATATGTCAAATAAGATCGCTACAATAAAATCATGAAATCGCTCCAATCATTTGTAATCACCGTGTATAGGCTCAATTCTGGAAATGCGTGCTATTATGCATTGCAGAGACTTCATGTCCCAACTCCTTTCAAAAACGTTAAACTGAAAATATATAAAACTATTATTCTACCAGTTATATTTATTATATGGATGCGAACATTGACTCTTACTTTAAGGGAGGAAAGGAGATTGCAAGTATTTGAGAATAAAGTTCTTAGGAAGGTTTTTGGACCAAAGAGAGATGAACAAACAGGTGAATGGAGAAGACTACATAACAATGAACTACATGGTTTTATAAGAAACCAGATATAATAACAGTTAAGTCTTGTAGACTGTGATGGGCAGGACATGTTGCACGTATGGGGAATGAAACACTTGTATGGAAGCTTCTTGTAGGAAAGCCAGAGGGAAAACGCCCAGTTGGTAGACCAAGAATGAGGTGGGAGAATAACATTAACTATGATTTGAGGGAAGTAGATTATACAGGGAATGATTGGAAGCATTAGCTCAGGATAGGGATGTATGGAGAGTTTATGTCATCGCGGCCATGAACCTACGGGTTCGATAGTGCCAGTGAGTAAGTATGTATACAACAAAAAGTCTCTCAAGATATCTTGGGAAATTTACTTTTACATTTTCTTCTAGTTTTTCCACACGAATTCTTTTTTTCTTAAAAATGTTTTTAAAATGTACACACTTTCACAAGTGAATGTACAACGATACTGTGGTGTGAAACGCTCGTAAATCAATATACACACACTCACTCACTCCAAGATATAATCTCAAACTGAGTCAGTGTGTGACTTTTCGATATTTAACTCATGCCCCAAATGGGAGGCAATGACCAATCGCGTTTCAATGAATTTTGATTTACAACCAATCACAGTCGTGTTTCGCCTGGAATTTATAAAATAAGCTTATCATACTAAAGAAAGCTCCTCCTTTTTAACATTCTGATACGCCAGAGCATTATTTTGCAGTGACTGACCCTCTAAGGGCGGAATTCGTGAAACCGGTTTTATGAATACTCTCTTCGTCACAGAGAGGGGTAAAGAGTCACTCTTTGCGTAAAGATGGTTTCATGAATTTCGCCCTCCCTAAGAAATACGGCTACCAGATTATATATATATATATATAGTGCCAGCATGTAAACAAATAGTGATTGCTGGATATAATATAAAAACATTTGTAGCAATTGATTATAAAAAAAAACACTGTTTGCACTTTCTTAAACATATTATTTCCCAGGTAATAACGTTCCAAAAATATATAATTGACATATTTACATCATAGAACATCAGAAATTAATTAATATACAGTTTGATGTATTTAATTTTTTCTCCACTAGGGTGCATTCTTGCAATACTGCGATCCTTTGGCTATAAATAATTATCTGGTTGCAGCGATGAACAAGTGAAACATAACAAACGTTTCTCATTTATTTTAAAACATCGCCGTTTACATTAAATATATAAATATTTTAAAATAACTATATTTAAATAATATTTGTGAGTAAACAGCTTAATTTTTATTCGTTAAATAGTCCTAACAAATGCCACTTTTGATTTACAATTCTCTAGATAAATTCATTCCTCAGTTCGTGAGTCGTGAATTTATCGATAATTTGGAAAACACTCGTGGTATTCTTCTTCTTCTTCCTTCCAAGTATTAGGCCAAGGCCTGTTACGATCCTATAGAAAATTTTCCCTCCAGCGTATGCGGGAAATTCTCGTATAAGACTTGAAACGCTCGTGGTATTAACTTATGATAAATTATTCTAGAGTAGCCCTGAATTTTCACGATACCTACACACTTATTAGACCCACATAGCGGCAGGTATAATGAGCCGATTAAAATATAGTCCAAATTGGACGATGTTATGCATTAACCGGCTAAGCGCCATTAAAAATATTTTGTTGCCATCTGTTGCACTGGCTCATGAAATAAGTGTACGTACACTTTTAGCGCCAAATCTTTAAATATAGCCGTATTATTAAAGAAAAATGTAAACGCCATCAGGTCCCATTAGTGATTCTGTTTTGCAACAAACGACTATAAAACTGTATCTTCATAAACGCTAATGTACATTTTGCATCATGGCAGATAAGCGCCAAAGGTACCCGCTCTTAGATTATTGATACATAACTGTCAAACAAGGAAATAACTTGCAATATCCAGTGTTGTTAGTTCGCGCTACAATAAATAATTAATATTGACTTAAACTTTAAACGCATTTTTCTCAAAACTAACAATGGCGTATAGCCGGTTAATACATAACGCCGTCCAATTGAGAACATTGCAATGGAAAGGTCATTTGTTAAGGATGAACGAAGTATACCTTTTAAAATTCTTTAAAAGGAAAATGTAAGGAAATAGTCTGTCGGTAATCCAAGGTAGAGAGAGTTCAATTGGGTTACAGCAGATAGGAGAAATATACTAGATATCAGGAACTTAAAGGCATGATTTAAATAGAGAAAGGCTGGGGGCAATGTGTGAAAGAAGCCAATGTCCGATTTAGGCAGTGGCACTATAGAAAAAGAAGAATAAAAATTATTACCGTCGCAATTAAAATCTGGGCGTGAAAGGTCCGACGACTATTGCCCATGGGGCTCTTTTTTTAGACTTAATATTCTTTACGTGTCGTAATGTACGATACGGGACCCACGGTTTTAGTTACATTCGGAAAAAAAACCCATACTCAGGATATTTACAACCTGAAAAATACATCGATCCCGGCCAGGTTTGAACCCGGGGATCTTGGAACCAGAGGCGAGCAAGGGACCAAGAGAGTAACATCAATGCTAAGTCTGTCAAGGTCTACATTGAATTTAAAGCAAATTAAAAAAAAATGCAACATTCTAGTACGTCACATCAGATATATTTATTAATTTAAGTTCTGTTGGTTTCATCGCTCAATTTAAGTTATTGAATTGAAGAAATAGCATGGACCAACGAACAAGGAGAATGAGGAAGAAAGATTTTCCATGTCAGAGCGTTGACAAGATAACCAAGTCAAATGTAAGGGAAGTTTCGCTTTATCTGTTTTCAAGCGCCGGAACTCATTGTGGTTTTATCATCTCTCTTACAGCACTTATTCAAACAGAGCTAACTTTAAGATGTGCAACTGTCCATATAACTGATCATGCTCTGGAGATGTGCAGACCCTTGAAATATGAACACCACACAATAAAACAAATCTCGCTAAAATAGATATTTGAGAAGAAGTATGCAATTAATAATGCTACTTTTTACTGATCAGGTCTATTTATACTTTAATATAATGTTGAATATAAATGTAAAGTGATCCCTCTATGGGCCTGGAGTAGTAGTAGTAGTAGTAGAGTAGTAGTAGTTAGTAGTAGTAAGTAGATAAGTTTCTAGATAATCGGCACGAGATGTCAGTCCGGTTGTCAGAAACCAATCTGTTACCCATTTCCGTCAGAGCTTGATCAGCGGCAAACCAATGGAGCCACCAAGATATTTAGGCCAGTTTAAAATATTCTGATCCCATCGGTACACGAACCCGCGGCGTTCACATAGGTAGCGTATTAACCAATTAATATATGGCGCCCGTTGTCCCCATAACATTGAGTATTTCTTATATATTATTGTAATAAACCACATAATTCTAACTGGATTATATTGCTAATTCTTTTTTATTTACTAGATGAAAAATAATATTTTATTTCGTAATTTCTGTTTTTAGATTGAAGTAACTGCTTATTATATATATATCATCATCATCATCATCATCATGAACAAATTCGTTTTAGGCCATGTGGCCTGTACGGTAAACCTAGCGAAGATGGTCTTGATCTTTCCACCGATGTTTTGGTCTTCCTTGGTCCCTATGTCCAGTTGGGGTATATTGGAATGCCAATTTTGGAAGTCTATTTCTTGCCATTCTTCTCAGATGATTTTTCCATTCTTGTTGGTATCTTTGGATATCTTCATTTAAACTTGCTACTCCAAGTTTTCCTCTGATAGTAGTGTTCCTTTGGTGATCCAGTCTATTAACTCCTAACAATGATCGTAAGAAGCGCATTTGGCTTACTTGAAGTTTATGAGAGTTTCTTTTTATTTAAAATCCAAATTTCACTTCCGTATTTTAGAGCAGCTTTTGATGTGACGTATGTAATCTTAGTTTTGTCTCTGTCCTCATCTGTTTACCAAAATGTCTTCGTATTACCATTACCCCATTCATTTTATTATATTTTTGTAATTTTGAATCAATGTCACTCTTATACTCTGCAAATACACTTCCTAAGTAAGAGAAATCTGACACTTGTTCTATAATTTTTCCATCAATCTCAATTTTCACCCGTTGTATGTTTTTTCCACACATTGCCATTGTTTTGGATTTTGAAGTGGAAATTTTCATATTATATTGCTGGCAATTTTGAATATTGATACGCTGCTATTTGTAAGCTATCTTTGGAATCTGATAATATTATTTGATCATCAGCATATAATATTGTTTGAATTATTTTAGTCCTAGTTATTGAAATTCCACTGTTTACTGTTTGTTTCCATTCTTGCACTATTCTGTTAATATATATATTAAATAAGAGTGGAGACAGTCCACATATATAATATATATATATAGCCTAAGTGTTTACGGCCCTTTGAGTCTAGCCATATAGCTCTACCTTTCTTAGGAGTTTCTAGATCAAGTTAATATAGTTACGTTATTTTCCTGCAGATGTCATGAGTGGCATGCCGACTCATTGAAACATATAATAGTTGGCAGCTGAGGTATTATTAGGATGATGAGGATGTGTAAATTTTGCTTCGAGGGCCCTTTTTTTTAGGCTTAAGGCTCTTTTACGAGCCTGAAAATAATGAGACTAGGGACCGCGGCTTGAAGTTCCTCTAAGAGGACTTATTCCTTGCATTTTTCCAACATATAAGATCTGTCTACTTATGCCCAGGGTTTGAATACGCGAACTTCGGGTCTAGAGGCAAGGGACATAACCAGCGCGGCTGACCGACGATTGAAAATAAACAAAACCCCCAAAAAGTCTACATATAATAATTCTAAATCTTCTTTGGTTTCCCCTTTAACTCTTTGTATGACAAAATTATTTCCCAAAAGTCAAGGTACTATATAGGATTTTAGAATTTATATTTTGTATTACAGACAATTACATTTTTATCTTCGTTTTTTTACTACAGCGTTCAAACACAAATATTCCAGCACGAGTGTACATATCCTGCGATATACCAACAGCGGAATTCGGGTATCTTGTTTTCTAAATTAACCCTTAAATTGGAAAAGCAATAATTCTATGGTGCGCGATATAATGGGCTTAAGTATATAAAAAACCTTTTGAGGACAAGCAAAATAAACTCAAGATGAATCTCTGAAAAAAAAAGTATGTTCGTCTAGATGTTCTGTGTTTCATCATCATCACTAGCGCAACAAACACATTCTTGGTCCTGGCCTCTTCAAGGAGCCTAAATCCAATCAGGCTCGGTCCTGTGCCTGTCTCCGCCAATTTCTCAATCCCAACTCTCTAGCATCTCCATTCATCTCATCCTTCCATCGCAGTTTCGGTCTTCCTCTTTTTTTCTTTCTACCTTCTGGTTGAGTGGACCATATCCTTTTACATATTTCTGACTCTTCCTTTCTTCTTACATGCCCTGCCCAACTTAGTATGGTTAATGTTAATAATTTCCACCTCTTTGAACAATGCATACAACTCCTGATTTTGGAATATAAAAAAATAAATACTCCAAAACACAGAATATCTAGTCCAAGATACCTTATTTAGAGATCACCTTGAAGTTTATTTTGCTTGTCCTGAATAGATTGGCTTATTGAATTAAGCCCATTTTACGCGTACCATAGAATTTCTAGTGCCAATTATTTAAATGTTTCGGACCGCAGTGATATCGAAATCATATAAAACTGTAACTTTTTATTGTACATTATTGTGTAATTTGACACAAATTTAAGTTATTTCTACTAAATTAAAATATAAATTATTGAATATTCACCTGAAAGGTCCGTCTCCTCAACTTAATTAATTATTTAAACTGTAGCGCTTTCGGGACTTGTCCCATCATCGGCAGGATTCAAAACTGGTGTTTCACTGAAGATCTGGTAGAGGGGGGTTACATGTATTGAGTTCGTTTTCGTTTATCAGATTGTCTTGTTGTGAGATGCTTTCATGATTTCCATCTCTTCGAGTACGTTTTATCTTCGCTGGTTTATTTTCTCTATGTTTTCAATATGTTAAATATTGAAAACACCCCTGACAGTAATGCACACAGAAAATAACCCAGCGAAGATAAACGTACTCGAAGAGATGGAAATCATGAAAGCAGCTCACAACAACGACAATCTGATAAACGAAAACGAACCCAATACATGTAACCCCCTCTACCAGATCTTCAGTGAAACACCAGTTTTGAATCCTGCCGATGTGGGACAAGTCCCGAAAGCGCTACAGTTAAATAATTAATTAAGTTGAGGAGACGGACCTTTCAGGCGAATATTCCATAATTTTTTTTTTAATTTTGAATAATACCTCAACGGAACACATCATGAATCTTATAAAAGTTGATTATTTCTACTAGTTTTTTATTGTTTTACAAAACAATAAAGAAAATCAATATATCTTATGGGGCCAATTTAAGGGGTAAAAATTCAATTACCTTATAAAACAGACTTAGGATTGTGTTAATATATTTACCTAATCCTTGTATAAAAAGCGTAGATTAATTCATTGTAGTGTTTTTTTTCTCTTCTTTTTATGCATAGTAGATTCGAGCTGTTATTCCTTTTTTATTCATTGTATCATTAATTTAATTTTAATTGTATTTAGTTTCATTCTATTATTAGACATTAATTTCATTATTATTCAATATGACAGATAATGAATTGTTCAATAACTATTATTGTAACTTTTTTTTTTGTATTCATATGTAACATGTTTGTCCTGTCTAATATGACTACTATTGTAATTTTTTTGTATTCATGTGTAACATATGTTTGTCCTGTTTTATATGACTATTATTGTATTTTTTTTTGTATTCATATGTAACATATGCTTGTTCTGGTGAGTGGAAGAGAAGGCCACATGGCCTTAACTCCACCAGGCTAAATAAATAAATAAAATATTCATTCCAAAGTATGAGAATGATAGCTACTTAATTGAACAAACTACGTTAGAAACTTATCAATACTTAAATCGCTTTTGTCAAGGTACAGGAAAAAATATATTTATATCCAAACTCGTTTAAGTGTGAAAATTTAATACCCGTGTTTAGAATATAATATATGAGTATTTAGTTTTCTAAATACCTGCGTCTATAATAATCCTTTTACAAAAGGAATGCACAGGTTATTAAAATAGTACAGCTTATTCCGACAGAGAGCAGCATTGCGGTAGGCTTATTATCGATGTTTTTATTACACGCTTTATATTAGCTTGACCTGTATCTGTCTATATAACGAACCTGTATCTATGTAACGGAATCTTTGAACACGATTTTCACCCACTTAAAAAACATTGGATCGACTTGAAACTTTGTATACTTGTAAAGGAGCCAAGACAATACATAATTTCATTTTTTTAAAATACTGGCCAGAATCATCAGAAAATCAAAAAATAAAAAACGGTATAATAGGTTGCTGACTTATTGACTTTTAGTCAATCGTTGTAAGAGCTCAGTTACTAGAGCGGTGAACTGTAGTGGTATACAATTTCAGTAATCCATAGGTCGCTGGTTCAAATCCGGCCCGGAGGATTTTTTTAGAAGAGTATTAAGCAATTAAATTTTCATGGGATTCCGGTTTATGACAATCAATTAAACTAGAAATTAAAAAATAAATAATAGTTAAAAAACTGAAACAACACGCTTCATTAGAAAACCAAACTAAAAAATAAAAAAATAAATAATAGTTTAAAAAACTAAAACAACACGCTTTATTAGAAAACCGAACTAAAAAATGAAAAATAATTTTAATTTCCAACACCGCTTGGGATAAAATTAAAGTGATCAACAAAAAAATCGTCTCCAACACATCTATAATAAAACTAGAGTTATCTACAAAAAATAATAATTTTACCATCAAAAGCGTGCGGTGCTTTTTATGGTTTTTACGTTTTCTTCTTAGGGTCAGTTTCACCAACAGAGGGGGCTGTATTACGATAGTTTTCCCCATATAAAATAAATAGGTTAAACTGGCATAATACGGTTACCTCTGTTGGTGAAACCGACCCTTAGGGTCAGTTTCACCAACAGAGGGGGCTGTATTACGATAGTTTTCCCCCATATAAAATAAATAGGTTAAACTGGCATATACGGTTACCTCTGTTGGTGAAACCGACCCTTAGAGACTTTACTTTTACCAATATCTGTTTATTATCAAATATATTAATTGATATAGAGCACCCTACGCTTTTGATGGTAATTTTTTTTGTAGATAACTCTAGTTTTATTCTAGATGTGTTGGAGATGATTTTTTTGTTGACCACTTTAATTTTATTCCAAGCGTGTTGGAAAATAAAATTATTTTTCATTGTTTAGTTCGGTTTTCTAATAAAGCGAGAGAAAGAAGAGAGAGAAATAGTAAGATTTTTATCATTTTTTTTCATTATTAATAAAAAATGTTTGATTAATAAAATTAATTTGTTTTTAGTTTTTTTAAACTCTTAATTATTACAGCCTACTTCTCAACCAGGATATTTTTCGTTCGTGATAAATTAACCCAATTTGAGAATTTAAAACCTAGATTTAGCTCGTGGATCCAGGAAACGAAAAAAACATTTAACACCATTAGCTATAAGGTTAAAAAAAACAATGTTTATACTATCATAAAACCTGCATTTACAAAAACATTATTAAAAATCTAATTATTTTGGCGATTTCTAAATTTCTAAGAATTGCTCAAATGGGCGAGTTATAAGGGAAGATGTCTACCTGGATAAGTTAGGTTATGTTTAATCATTAAACTGCCATATTATTTGAGTATGAACACAATTGTTTTTCTTGAAATTACGTACTCTGTCCTTTACAATATTAAAAGTTTAACAAAAATAAATATTAGTCAATAATTAGAAAATGTATTGATCCACACACTTATTTTTTACTTCACTTTATGTTAAGACTAAATTTTGAATATAGAATTATAAAACGAATACCTATAAGGTGCAGTGTCCCTCAACTTTGATATTTTTTATAGGCTATTTAAATATTTATATGATGACTGATACAAATTTGATCACGCATTCTAAAATTAGATTTAAAGATTCGCTTTTTTACCTAATTATAGTAACCTCAGGAATTCCTATTTCAAACAACAAAACTTTATACAACTTACATTTTGCAGATGATCAATTGTTAATTGCACAAGATTATGAAGATTTAGAATACATGACTAGAAAATTAATAGAAGAATATGAAAAATGGGGATTAAATTTGAACATGAAAAAAACAAAATATTTATCAGTTGGTGAACCAGAACAAAATTTAATTTTGGAGACTGGAGAATCAATAAAATCTTGTAGTGAGATCACATATTAGGAATTAAAATAAATAAAAATGGGAGTTATGAAGAGGAAATAAGAAATAGAAATAATAAAGGAAAAATTGCAATTGCTTGCCTCAATGGAATATTGTGGGATAAAAATATAAGTAATACAAATAAAATGAATATATATCACACAATTGTTAAAAGCATCATTACTTATGGAGCAGAACTTTGGCCATTAATAACAAAAACAAATAAGTACCTTTTGGCCACGAAAATGGTTTTTTATACGAAGGGCTGCAAGAATTTCAAGAAGAGAAAAAATTAGGAACTCAGTTATAAGGGAGAAAATGAAGATTGAAGACACTATTTTAGATTATATTAAAACTCAGCAGTTAAGATGGTACGGACATGTCCAGTGAATGGAAGAGGATCGACTACCAAAATCTGTTTTGGAATGGAAACCTGAGGGAAGACGAAGCAGAGGAAGACCTAAAACCTCCTGGAGTCAGGGAATATGTTTATATATGAAGGAGAAACATCTACAACCAGGAGATTGGATGGACCGACAAAACTGGCTATTAGGAATCGGACGATGTCAAAGACATTAATCTACCGATGATCTATCTATCTACAGTAAACCTCAGGGTTTATCTATCAGACATTTTGTGAGGTTCCATCATATTTTTAAAAAAATAATCATTTGTTTGTATATTTGAAGAGAAAAATTTATACGCTCAGACCGGGACTTGAACCCGGGACCCTTGGTTCTCTAGACCAAGTGCTCTACCAACTGAGCTACCTGAGCAAGTACCGATCTAAACGCAAATCTTTCTCTATATACATTGTAATTCCCATCCACCAAATGCTGTGAAGCCATGCTTCTATCTTGCAAATGGCGGCTCCTTTATTAAGAAGACATATTTGGGAATTATACATTACAGCCAGTACGGCTTTTTCCAAGTACTGGCTGTAATGTATAATTCCCAAATATGTCTTCTTAATAAAGGAGCCGCCATTTGCAAGATAGAAGCATGGCTTCACAGCATTTGGTGGATGGGAATTACAATGTATATAGAGAAAGATTTGCGTTTAGATCGGTACTTGCTCAGGTAGCTCAGTTGGTAGAGCACTTGGTCTAGAGAACCAAGGGTCCCGGGTTCAAGTCCCGGTCTGAGCGTATAATTTTTCTCTTCAAATATGATTTATCCATCATTGAGATGTACGAAATCAATAATAAAAATTTATTTGTATGTTATTGGTTTGGCATTTTGTCAAACACAACGATTTTTAAATTTGTCACTGAACTTTTGTATCTAACAAACTAGTGCTCAAATGTTCAGTAACATATTATTTGCAGTGCGTTTGAGAGATTTTTCTTCCCTTTTCTTTAGTTTGATCTCTCCCTTTATATGTACTTTCACGTACCCTACGGCACAGGGCATTACAAATGTCGGGAGAAAGTTTTAAACTCTGAAACACACATATACTTCTTGACCACACAATGAGATGGACAACATCTTCGGATGAGTTATCAGCTCAATGCCACGGCCACCTCCGAAACAACATAAACATTTAAAACAAGAATACAACAGTCATATATAGATTTATACCAGACAAGGCGGACATGATATGGAATATATTGACAAGATGGAGTTCGATAAATATTTTAGCATTCACCTTTCCTGACATTTCTCTTATAGGTTATGAAACTCTCGGAAAAAACAAACCTCATCCGAACGGAGATCGGACATCAGACCATATGAAAATAATATTAAAAATTTCAAGGTATTTACATGTGGACATGATACTTACTTACTCACTGGCACTATCGAACCCGTAGGTTCATGGCCGCGCGGACATAAGCTCTCCATACATCCCTATCCTGAGCTAAAGTTTTCCAATCATTCCCTGTATAATCTACTTCCCTCAAATCATAGTGTACAAAGTTCTAACATTCCATGTTCCTAGGAACATGTCCCTGTGTTTGAGCCTTTGGCATGAGTTCCCTGAAGAAGTCCCCGCCCGGAGAACCGAATGGGGGACTATTTGACCTCCGGAAAATTTTACCCCAGTTGAACCCATGTTCGCATTTCTTGACGGTTGTATTTTTACGGTGAAAGATCGTCACTCTTTCGAGCAAGGTGTGGACATGATACTGAAATTAATATTCTCAGGGAATTGATTATACAACTAAAGCGAGAAAATGCTGCCTGAACTAGCACGTGAAGCTGGGGATCTTCGGTTCGAATCCCATTTTAGCAAGAAAATTTTCAGTTTAGTTGTTTTTAAACGTGAGTTATTATCAAATAGGAATGTAGATGTGATAAAGAGCAGTACCATTGATCGTCACTTTTTAATTTTACGCTAATTAACTCCACAAATTCCAATTTGAAACGCGGGCTGATGATGGTCATTACAGCGTAACTCGATATACTGCAGGAAGCAAATTAATCACATCATTTCATATACAATTTTATAAACTCGATTACTGCGACCCAAGCGCAAATTTTCTCAAATTAACATCTCTTCCTTCACAAAGATGACAGACATTTCAGCGTTTGAAAATAAACTTTCAATTACAGTGAGTTGTGGGAATCAGGACTGCGCTGTGAAATAACAGAAATAATCATGCTGTTTCATAAAACTGTTGTTGACAATAGTTCAGGCGAGAACCGTTTTTCAGTGAATCATCCAAAAATAAGGAACTTAAGGAACCTTACTACTTTAAATCAATGTTCACTGAATTTATCCGGGAAAATATTTGTTTTAAAGCGGTTCTCACTCTCAACTATAGGGGAAGTTCTAGTAATGTGGACCCTTCAGTTTGAGTGGACCCTTTTCATACTTTCAATTGGTGCTGCCTAGGAACAAAAAAATATTTTAATTTCTTCCCCTCATCAAATTTGACGTGTTCAATTCCAGTTTCTTTTATTCTTTGTGGGAAAAAGGGTTTATTTTATAGCAGGATTTTAATATCATAATAAATATGAAAGTTAAAGTTAATAATTTTGTATTTTAAAATTCTTTTAATATTTAAATATAACTTAAATAAAGAAAAATATCTAAATAATTCATTGTTGTTCATTGTTGAATAAAAATGTCTCAGTAAAAATTAAAGAAATTGTACTATATAACAGTTTTTGTAAAGAATGCTTTTAAAATTGTTTTAAGTAAGTGTTGCCAAAATTATAAAGCTTTCTGTTATAACTGTAATAAGAACACCTGCTTAACTTCACATTTTTAAATGAAAGTAAACTAAACTCTGATTGGATGTTAAAACAGTTAACTTTTTGATTTAACAAATCAAATTTAAACCTTATATTTAATGGACTATTAACCAATAGAATTTAAAATTACCATCACGTGATGTAATAATGTTCTTTAAAAATTATAAAAGAATTACACTATTCATTCTGCTTTCCACAAAGATAGAAGCAAGAAGAGTTCTCATGATAAAATGTAATATTTAATACAAGAATAATTGATTCCAGAAAAGAAAAAATCTATTTTAATTGATAGTGAAGAATAATACCACTTACATTTACATAATCTGCTGGGAACCTACAAAGTGAATAAATTTGTAATTATTTCTACAAAAAACATTTTTTAATGATTTTGAAGTGTTTTCCTATCCAGTGTACCAACTTCCGACCTTGAGAAGAGAATCCGGCTCTACCAAAAATTAAACCTAACCTGAACCAGTAATTCTTTTTTAAGACAACCAATCCTTCTTCAAAATGTTACTACAACATCGAGCATGAAGAGAATTACTTCTTAAAAATGTCACCACAAAGTGTGAAAAGAATTACTTCTTCAATTTATGATATTTATGAAAATGACCATTATAAAAGTTTTCCAAGCTAAGGATTAATTGTTAATTACAAATGTTGAAAAAAAAAACTCCTAAATATTTTATATTATGTAGATGCTGTTTTAATATACTGTCGGGTTTGGTTTGATACTATATGTATAAAATAATTAAACATAACAAAGGAATTCGGTTAATGTGGACCCTCCACGAGGAGGTTAAAGCGGCCCTGGATCCACTTTACACGGATACGTATATTTTATCAATAAGGGTGCTATATGTAAAAGCCATACACTTAATTTTATTTTAATATCCTTGTAATTTAACTAAATCCAAAGACCGTCGCTGTCTGCAGATGAATGACGTGTGAATATTATAATTAACAATAATATTTCAAAATATTAAATAAGTACCAAGGCCTTTTTAATTACGATCAGCCATAGATACTTTCAGAATAATTTGTGCTTAAAATAGTCTAAAGGCTAGGATGGATTCTAGGGTTCACTTTACTCGAATATGGAGGTTAAAGTGGACCTTTCTAGTAATGTAAAAAGTTTATAAATTATGAAGATGTTTCCATATTTGAATAAAATAACAATGCTATTTTATAGTTACAACACTAATTATAATCACTGTAATTAAACAAAATTCAAATCCCTTAATTAAAAGAAGAAAAACAAATTCAAATCAGAGGTCCATATTACCCGAAGTTCCCCTACTCTAAACACCAGAGCGCAACAGACCTACAAGGCACATGGTCTACCAGGTGGCTGCTGGTATCACATCTACATGTGTTAATAACAGAGGTAGACGAATACAATTCGAGAAGACTCCATAACAATGAATTACACGGTCTTATAGGAAGTCAGATATAATGAGAACAGTTAACTCTCATAGACTGCGATGGGCAGGACATGTGGCACGAATGGGGAATGAAAGACGTGCATGGAATCTTCTTGTAGGAAAACCAGAGGGAAAACGCCCAGTTGGTAGGCCAAGAATGAGGTGGGAGAATAACATTAACTATGATTAGAGGGTAGTAGATTATACAGGGGATGATTGGAAAACATTAGCTCAGGATAGGGATGTATGGAGAGCTTATGTCCGTGCGGCCATGAACCTACGGGTTTGATAGTGTCTGTGAGTTAGTTAAACGAATACAATTATATTTATTATACTCGGTTTTCTACAATAATACATTAATTCCATCTGATTTGTGAACGCACTCTTACCAAATGTGTAGATATCTTTATACTGTAACTATCGGACAAAATAGATAATTGTACTTTTTATTTTTAGTTTAATATTAACCTTTGTAGGTATTTTCACGCGCTCCTTAACACCACGACCTGTCGGGAGAGATATTTGAACTATGTATCGGATATGGTGATCTTGATGAAGATTTTCGGGCTGTAGGCCGTGGTCGTGAGGCTTGTAGTTCCCCGACGTTTCGCCGAAACGTCAGGGAACTACAAGCCTCACGACCACGGCCTACAGCCCGAAAATCTTCATCAAGATCATCATAACTCCGGCCGTGAAAGTCTACGTGAATACATTATGTATCGGATACTTATTTTATATTCACCCACTGACATGACGACCTCCCTGGATGAGGAATCAAGTCGATATCTGGACCACTTTCGAGACAGCACGAATATTTAAGATAACATGCGTCATACTAAATGCGATGGTTATGATGACCAGATTGTGTTCGGGGCCTTAAAGTTTCCTAACATTTATCTTACAGTCGAGGAAAAAACCGAATAAACTTATCCCAACTATTTTAAAATTTTAAAAAGTATTGGCAGATCCATCTCTTATCTATGGATGCGAAACCTGGACATCAACAAAGGCAGATAGTAAACAAATAGAGGCTGCAGAAATGAAGATGTTGAGAGCAATAGCAGGATACCAAAGGACCGATAAAAAGAAAAACGAAGATATAAGAACAGAACTTAATATATTTAATCTCTGTGAAAGAATAACATATTACCAAAATGTTTATCTTCAGCACGTATTACGAATGAATGAACAGCGCATACCAAGAAGAATGTATAATTATAAACCAAAAGGGAGAAGAACGTTGGGAAGACCATTGAAGAGATGGAAGGACCAATTCGACCTATAATGAGATTGGAACACGCCATTGGGCTTAATCCTTGTTGTTGTTGATGATGATAAACTCATCCCAGGAAATTTCTCTCAACCTGGGATTGAATCCGGACCCACTGGATCTGAAGTAATGACGTTACCCTTAGACCACAGTGGTAGATCAGTTAATGGAATATGACAAGTTTTTTTTTTTTTTTTTTTTTTTTCAAATTCCCCAGGTTGTCATTTCGACATATCTGGTGTTCTCTCCTGGCATGGCGTACTTGTAACCCACTTCTGCGGTTGGGGCGCCTGGAATGCGAGGTTACGCTGCCCCGATTACATGAGAGTTGATGATGGTAATGATGCGCCAGGAGAGGCCTTAAACTAAACTTAAGCTAATTAGGGGAATATGATATTGATGATAATGATGGCCAGATGGTGTTCGGAGAACGTTTGGGCCTGACATGTATTTTACAGATGAGGAAAAACACGGAAGAAACCTCACCCAGGAAACTTGTCCCGACCGGGGATCGAACCCGGGCCCGCTACTTCGTGAACGGAATATGAAAAGTAAAAAGTTGTATTTTTTATTTAAAAATACAGTTTTAAATGTAATTACAAAACCTTATTGCTCCATTATGTTTCTGGTATAATAAGTACAATAATGTTATCTTGCAAGAACTGTCTTTCTATAATTACACCAATGAATAATATATAGAACTGTTATCTGTATTAGCTAACTTTCAATTCAGAGTCTATAAACACATTTTTACTGACTTTTTCACTTTACTGTACGAATTGAGATTTTTAATTTCCAAGTCGTCCTATATATATATATATATATATTATATATATATATATATAATATATATATATATATATATACACCTTAAATTAGCAAAACTTACCTTGCCTTGATTGTGACAGTACGTATGCTGAATACTGTAACTGGTGCTAGTTCATAGCAGCCAAATTCCTTTGTAATTATTAGGAGGATCGAATAGTTAGCTCTGCCTGTACGGTGGTGCGGATAATTTAATGTTAGCGTTATGAAAACAGAAATTGTGACAGGGACATCCTCTGAATACTGTGCTGATAATCAACCCAGAATGAGCCACACTGTGCTACGGTAATGTGCCTGACCACAATTCAACCCAACTAACAACTGTGTATGGAGCTTGCTCGATGGCGAATATGTTTTGTGAGTAGTAGGCTGATATCGTAACTGCACTACATTACGTACTAAGGAGTTATAGTTAGGGCTCAAAAAAGTATGGGATACAGGCTAGGCTGCATCGTACTTAGACCGCTGTGTTTACAAACTGTATGTTGACAGGCGATACTCGAAACAGACATGTAGTACAGTCCGCTTTGTGTAAGAATGGACACATCTTTGCACAATTTATGTTTCTGATATAACCACTCGTCACGAAAGCAGGTCTATTACTAGGAGAGTCGAACATACACACTCTCCGCTCCGTGCAGGCAGTGGAGACGCTCGACAAAGACACGCATTTTGTAAACAAAGTGTATAGAAATTAGTTACTACCCTGGTACCGATACTTTACTTCAGCCCTAGTTATCATGCTCCAATTATTTTTGCAACAGCGAGGAAATCCTTTTCTGTATAATAGTATTAATATAGGGCAGTTTAACTGCATCATGATCCTCTGTTATCCATGTATAACGAGGGGCCGAAAATATAATTTTGAGACATGTATTTTTAATTATTAGGATTTACGTTTATGACTATTTACACGGATACTTAAGAGTCTTACAATCGTACATTAGTGTACTACGGCCAACTGCTGCATTATAAGAGACGCAAGAATGACTCTGACCCTAAGAATGGATATAATATTGCAATTCCAAGGCAGATTTATGTATTGTATAATTGATATGATATTTAAATGTTTATTTTGAGTCCATAGTAAGCCAAGCTATTTCACGGAAATCTCAAAGCGGAGAAGTTCAGTGCTAAGATATAGTTATGTCAGAGGCGTTGATAAAAATAACTGCTTGAGATTTTTCAATATCGAGGTTCACGTTTCAGAGGCAGAATCAGTCATAAATGGTGGTGAGTGCTCTTTAAAAAAACTTAATACGATTAATTAAAAGCAATTTACATTGGAAAAGTAGGATGTATCAACTGAAAATGAAGCTGGATGCACAGAACTTGGGGGAAGGTGAATTAGCAACATATCAATATTATAAAATGAGGGGGCCGAGGACTGCTCCCTGCGGTAATTCCGCTAGGAGAGACACAGTGTACCGAAACTTAAAAAACGTTTATTCAATTGTGTCGGACTGGAATGAAAAAAGAAACTAATGCATAACAATACTCTTATTGTGTATTATTGTGTTAATATAGAACAAATTTTGGTGATTTCTACTAACTTGTTTTTTTTACGTTTTATTATAAGTATTAAAGGAAATAAATATACTGGATACATTGCGAAATTAAAAGTTACTCTGGTTATAAAGGAGGATGTTTTCTATCGAATGAAAAAGTAAATTCGTTCGTTACAGTGTTGTATAACTCCTCTTGTCACGAAAACCCCACAAAATAAATTAGCATCTTGTACTTTACAGACATATGAGCTCACGTTTTCAAGCAAACTGTAATCTAGCGTCGCAAAGGAAAGTCAGCTTCATTCAGACTCCCTATGCACGTATCACGATTTTGTTTAGAACTTAATTCCGTGATGACAGTAAAAGGCGTTTAGGTAACAAGTGGTAAAACATATAATTGAAGTTAATTATAGGCTTCATTTTACCATATTTATGGACGCCTTTGACATGTACACTCATATATCGTCTACTTATTTATATTTATTTGTAATTATACTATGAAGTGGTGAAAAATGGTGAAATGTGTCTGTTAATGTAATTTCAACCCATTGTTTGGCTTGAGGATCGAGTAAAAGCAAGGAAAAACCTCAGTCGGGTTGGTTACCAACGAGTTTTGAAACCGGGACTTCCCGAATACATGTCTGAAACCTTGAAAATTGACTCAACTCTTATGCTTCATTTCAACAAGAGAAGTAACGGCATTGTAAAAGAGAGCTGTGAATGCATTGCCAATATTGGGAGAAAATTCATTAATTATATACGGTTGGAAATATCTGGAACCCTTTTATTAGACGTATTCTTCATCAAAACACTAACAGTACGAGATAAATCCAACATGACTTGCATATTTATTCATTTTTCTCTTTCACTGCATAACTTTTTTTCTTATAAAAAATATATACCAGAGGAATTCCGAATATCTCCCCAAATTTCATGCACTTTAAAACTGTAATAGTAGAAATCGAGTGCAATGAACTAATAATCTTCTTTTAGTCATTAAAAAGCAGGGCTTCCGTAATAGGCTATTTGTTATTTTTATTTTCATTGTTGTAATTTTTTTTAAATAATTCATTTAATTTGTTTTCATAGAGAAGAAATTCCTAATAGATCATACAATCCAATCCTCAGAAGAATTAGAATTGTTTAAAATTATGTTGATGAAACACATACATATTATTTGTTATAATCTGAGACCGATTGAAATAGGCCCTACTCTCTTTTTTTACCATATACTACAGAATAAATATTTTCATTCAATAAATTGCTGGCATTAAGCACAACTCTTCCAATAAGAGATGTGAAAAAACGAATAGAAATATTCCATATTGAGTTTTCAATAAATATATGACTTTCTAGATCATTACAAAGACTATAACTCATGCCCCAAATGGGACTCAATGACCAATCACGTTTCAATGATTTCTGTGTTACAACCATCAGAGTCGTGTTTCACGAAATATTTATCAGTGTTATAATTACCATATTAAAGAAAGCTCCTCCTTTTTAATATTCTGAACAGGTCTGGCCATTATTTTGCAGTGACTGAGCCTGTGAGAAATACGGCTACCATATTGTATATATAGTGCATGAATGTCAACACATATATAAAAACTATTTGTAGCAATTGATTATACCACCAAAAAAAAAAACCACTGTTTGCACTTTCTTAAATGTATTATTTTTCCCAGATAATAATCCATAAAAATATAATTGTCATATTTACATCATACGACATCAGAAATGTATTAATATACAGTTTGATGTGTTTCATTTTTTCTCCACTAGAGAGCATTCTACAATAATGCGTTCCTTTGGCAATAAATATAATGATCTGGTTGCAGTGATAAACAAAAGAAGCAGATGAAGCGTACCTATCCTTTCTCATTTGTTTAAAAACGCCGTTTACATTAAATATATAAATATTTTAAAATAACTATAGTTAAATAATATATTTATGAGTAAACAGCTTAATTTTATTCGTTAAATAGTCCTAACAAATGCCACTCTTGATTTCCAAATTCTCTAGATAAATTCACTCCCTCACTTCGTGAGTCGTGATTTATCAATAATTTGGAAATCACTCGTGGCATTACTTATGATAATCTATGCGGTTCAATGCATAGAGGTCTTATAATCTGATTCTGTTTAGGCTACATGCCATCTATGATGTCATTAGAGCCTATGAAAACAAACGTAATGTCATATACGGGAGGAAGATTCGAAGTATAATAAATAATAATAATAATAATAATAATAATAATAATAATTAATAATAATAATCATCATCTTCATTCATGGATTAGGTTCTGTTGACCCGTTCCGACTTCAGCCCTCTCTTTCTAGGTCTGCCCACATCTCGGGTGCCTTTAGGTTTGTATTTTGTTATTTGTTTTGGATATCTATCTTCATTCATTCTGTCTATTGTGTTGCTTCCATTTTTATATATATGTATCCATTTGAATAATAATAATAATAATAATAATAATAATAATAATAATAGTAATAATAATAATAAAAAATATAGTGAAAAAGGAATGCAAAATTATAAGAAAAGTTTTAGGTCCACAAGTCGTAGATGAAACATTTAGACTCAAAAGTAAAAAGGAAATAAAAGTAATATACACACATTCATAGTGATATTAGAAAACGAAGGTTAAAATTTTATGGCCATATTAAACGAATGAACTCAAACAGGCTTACAAAACAGATAATGGAATTCTACGAAAACAGAAGTAGAGCTCCAGTGGATAATATGAAATGGATTGATGAAGTCAAAAAGGACTTAAAACTGGCAGGATTAGTAAAGAAGATATCCCAAACAGAGGATATATTTAGAATTTAAGGTGAATAAGTGGCAAGTTGACCAAGAGGACAAAACCGAAGGAAAAAAAAACTGGAACAACTTGGGCAGATGAGAGAAAACAAGCTCATAGCAAAAGAAATGAAAGACATTTGGACTCACAACGAAACGCCTCTAAGTACTTTGCGTAGTCCTTCATATCTGAAAACGTGGCTAAATCCCAACATTACTTCTTCTTTAATTGACACTGGATGGTTATACATGGGCTCATCCGCAATTAAAATAAAAATAATAATATATAAGGACTCTTCTTCCTCCTTCGAAAAGCAGGGACGCAGACAATATAGGTTATTAGCAGGGAAGGTACCTTAGTTGGTTGGGAAAGTGAGGTATACTACACACAGAACCATTGCGTCTGTATTCTGTTCACTCTCGTATGCACCGCAGCTGCGCACTAGGCTGCGTTGTTGTCTTGCACCGTCACATCGCATGCATATAATGTTAGCATGTACTCACTATAGACTACAGTGCCGGACTAAGGTACTTTCCCTGCTTATTACATTTGATTTGAAAAACAGTTAATTTTTTCCGTCACGTGTATTGTAGTTCAAAGACTAAAAATCATAAATTTCACCCACGCTCACCAGAACGGAACACCTATTAAGATACTTATCTATGACTCATTGCCTTTAATTGAGAAATACTTTATTTTATTAATTGATTGGTTTTATATCATTTAGTATCAAATTTTATCGCACATTTATATTTTATAAATGTTTAAATGATGACTATCGAATTTAATCTTTTCACTCCATTATGGAATAAATAATATATATTTTACATACCATGCACGTTTTTCGTTAAAATGTTACTGAATGGTGCAGTGAATTTAAGAGCAATAAAAATAATTAATATGAATAAAATAATACGGGCTTTCGTCTAAATTTAGATTTTGTCGGCAGCAAGATTCGGGACGTATAAAAATAACATTCGAAATAAGGGTAAAGATTTTGTCCAAACATTACATCCAATCTCTAATTAAGAAAAAATTAGTTTTGGGGCACTTCTTTGCACTGTCAATGTACTGCTGACATATAATTCAGTTGCCACGGTCAATGTACTGCTGACATATAATTCAGTTGCACGGTCAATGTACTGCTGACATATAATTCAGTTGCACGGTCAATGTATTGCTGACATATAATTCAGTTGCACGGTCAATGTACTGCTGACATATAAAATCAGTTGCACGGTCAATGTACTGCTGACATATAATTCAGTTGCAGGTCAATGTATACTGCTGACATATAATTCAGTTGCACGGTCAAGGTACTGCTGACATATAATTCAGTTGCACGGTCAATGTACTGCTGACATATAATTCAGTTGCACGGTCAATGTACTGCTGATATATAATTCAGTTGCACGGTCAATGTACTGCTGACATATAATTCAGTTGCACGGTCTCAATGTACTGCTGACATATAATTCAGTTGCACGGTCAATGTACTGCTGACATATAATTCAAGTTGCACGGTCAATGTACTGCTGACATATAATTCAGTTGCACGGTCAATGTACTGCTGACATATAATTCAGTTGCACGGTCAATGTACTGCCTGACATATAATTCAGTTGCACGGGTCAATGTACTGCTGACATATAATTCAGTTGCACGGTCAATGTACTGCTGACATATAATTCAGTTGCACGGTCAATGTACTGCTGACATATAATTCAGTTGCAACGGTTCAATGTACTGCTGACATATAATTCAGTTGCACGGTCAATGTACTGCTGACATATTAATTCAGTTGCACGGTCAATGTACTGCTGACATATAATCAGTTGCACGGTCAATGTACTGGATGACATATACTTTCAGTTTGCATGTGGGGGGGGGGGGTCAATGTACTGCTGAACATATAATTCAGTTGCACGGTGCAATGTACTGCTGACATAAAATATATTCAGTTGCACGGTCAATGTACTGCTGACATATACTTCAGTTGCTCACGGTCAATGTACTGCTGACATATAATTCAGTTGCACGGTCAATGTACTGCCTGACATATAATTCAGTTGCACGGTCAATGTACTGCTTGATATATAATTCAGTTGCCACGGTCCATGTACTGCTGACATATAATTCAGTTTGCACGGTCAATGTACTGCTGACATATAATTCAGTTGCACGGTCAAGGTACTGGCTGACATATATTCAGTTGCACGGTCAAGGTACTGTGACATTATAATTCAGTTGCACGGTCAATGTACTGCTGACATATAATTCAGTTGCACGGTCCATGTACTGCTGACATATAATTCAGTTGCACGGCAATGTACTGCTGACATATAATTCAGTTGCACGGTCAATGTACTGCTGACATATAATTCAGTTGCACGGTCAATGTACTGCTGACATATAATTCAGTTGCACGGTCAATGTTGTCTGACATATAATTCAGGTTGCACGGTCACTGTACTGCTGACATATAATTCAGTTGCACGGTCAATGTACTGCTGACATATAATTCAGTTGCACGGTCAATGTACTGCTGACATATAATTCAGTTGGCACGGTCAAGGTACTGCTGACATTATAATTCAGTTGCACGGTCAATGTACTGCTGACATATAATTCAGTTGCACGGTCAATGTACTGCTGATATATAATTCAGTTGCACGGTCAATGTACTGCTGACATATAATTCAGTTGCACGGTCAATGTACTGCTGACATATAATTCAGTTGCACGGTCAATGTACTGCTGACATATAATTCAGTTTGCACGGTCAATGTACTGCTGACATATAATTCAGTTGCACGGTCAATGTACTGCTGACATATAATTCAGTTGCACGGCAATGTACTGCTGACATATAATTCAGTTGCACGGTCAATGTACTGCTGACATATAATTCAGTTGCACGGTCAATGTACTGCTGACATATATTCAGTTGCACGGTCAATGTACTGCTGACATATAATTCAGTTGCACGGTCAATGTACTGCTGACATATAATTCAGTTGCACGTCAATGTACTGCTGACATATAATTCAGTTGCACGGTCAATGTACTGCTGACATATAATTCAGTTGCACGGTCAATGTACTGCTGACATATAATTCAGTTGCACGGTCAATGTACTGCTGACATATAATTCAGTTGCACGGTCAATGTACGCTGACATATAATTCAGTTGCACGGTCAATGTACTGCTGACATATATTCAGTTGCACGGTCAATGTACTGCTGACATATAATTCAGTTGCACGGTCAATGTACTGCTGACATATAATTCAGTTGCACGGTCAATGTACTGCTGACATATAATTCAGTTGCACGGTCAATGTACTGCTGACATATAATTCAGTTGCACGGTCAATGTACTGCTGACATATAATTCAGTTGCACGGTCAATGTACTGCTGACATATAATTCAGTTGCACGGTCAATGTACTGCTGACATAATTCAGTTGCACGGTCAATGTACTGCTGACATATAATTCAGTTGCACGGTCAATGTACTGCTGACATATAATTCAGTTAGTGTGGGTAATTATAAGGCAATATTTTATGTCTGAAAATGTTTGCAAACGATAACAAAAAAGATTACACCACATTTATACAGAGATTACAATTCAATACATTATATGAACCGCACGAACTTCCCTTCTCCATCGTAATTTAATCTCTCACCTTAGAGTTAATTTTACGTGCCTCACGCCACCAGCAGCATGACCTGTCGGGAGAGAGATTTTAACTTTGGATTACACGCAAACTTTTTGACTGAGCAACGACATGTAGGCCTCCCCAAATGGCAGATTACAACTAAATCCAGGGCCTCCTCCAAGACAACACGAACATTTATAACAAAACCATTCACTCACACATTCATACTAAACACGGCGAATATAATAATCAGCAGTTTCGAATCCTGCTGATGATGGGATTAGTCCCGAAAGCGCTACAGATAAATAACTAATTAAGTTGAGGAGACGGACCTTTTAGGTAAATATTTCATAATTTTATACTTTAATTCTTTATCGTGTGTATAATTTATCCTAAAGATTTGAGACATCCTGTATTGGGAAGTAGGTGCAATTAATGTTAAACGTTTTCTGTAGACTTGATTCTCGTAATTAATTTTTTAGCAGAATTTCTACAATTATGAAGCAAATAAAATATTTCTGTTTAATAATAATAGGTATTATTGCAGCCAATGGCCATGTAGAAAGAATTGTTTTCATGTCTTACAGAAGTCTGTTATCGATGTTCCTATCTTTTTATACTGTAACAGATGATATCGGTCGCAGTGCGACCCACATAGTTTGCACTTGCACTTTCTCTGGGTTATGGTGCTTCACTGTTGTGCATATCCTGTGGTGGAAACCATGGACCGCGACTCTTGTCACGGTGTGTCTCAGGTCGTATCTGGCTGCTGTTCATTCCCTGTAGATCATCGCATCCGTTGCGTAGAACTCAGGCCATATCTGTTCTCTCTTCTCGTTGAGTTCCCACAGCAGTTTTTTGTAGGCATCTGTTGCCGGCAGGAGAAGGTCCAGGTGGAGCTCTTCTATGAAGAAGGCTTCCTTTATCAGTGTGTATGTTAGAAGTGAAGGCGTGTATTTTGATACGCTAGGCGCTGTCTTTAAAAAGTGTGCTTTGACTTTCTCTATTTCCTCTAGGTATGACGTGGGCTGTCATCGCTCTTAATCTCTCTGTGAGAATGCTGGTCATTATTTTAGTGTCGAGCACTCTTTTTTTGCAGTCTGTTATTTTGTAAAATTAAAGTATTGATTTTATCAAACAGGATCATTCCGACATGTTTATTGATACTACTTAAGAAAAATATTCCTATAATATAAAGACTTTTATCTTTTGTGCTGTAGATAACTTGTCACTGATAAAAACTCTCTGAGAAGTCTGAATCTAAAAATTACTATGACACAATAGTTACATTTTTTTTTAGATTTAGATTTATTTATTTAGCCTGGTGGAGTTAAGGCCATGTGGCCTTCTCTTCCACTCACCAGGGCAAACATATATTACATCAGAATATAACAATCACAATGAACTCTAATATTAAATACTAAATAAAAATTTGATCAAAAGATAATATCTATTATATTACTATCTATAATGCCACTAGTTAATGTTAGTTAAAATTAAGACTAAAACTAATAATAAAATGTATACAAGCAAGACACATTAATTGTCCCTGTCTAATGTATATATAAAACAAAGAAAAATAATGAGATATAGAAAACTAATTTTACGTTTGTACAATATTTAAAACAAAACAAAAGAAAATATTTGTTAATCTTAATATTATTTTCATAGATAATTAAATTTATTAATTGTTAAAAGAATACTATCAGTGAGCTGTATAATTCTTTAATTTGTCTTTTAAGGATTTTATAGTTTGACAGTGTCTGACATAGGGCGGAAGAGAATTCCATGTTTTGGTAAGTGAGACCGTAAAAGATAATGAATAATATACAGTGTGATGAGGAGGGATATAAAGAACAATGTGCTGATGGGATCGAGTGTCAAGATTATGTGTGTCGGATAGTCTGATGAAGCGGCGTGATAAATAATTAGGCGATGATGTGTGAAGGATTTTATAGAGAAGGGATAGTGAATGGACAGTTCTACGATCTCTTAGACGAAGCCACGATAATTGTTCAGGGACGTGTAACATGGTCAAATTTGCGAATACCACAAATAAAACGTGCGCAAGAATTATGAACACGTTGAAGTCTTTGAGTGTAAATAATATTTAAGTCTGTAAAAAGAGTGTCACAGTAATCAAAATGGGGCATTGCAAGTGTTTCTACTAGCATTTTCCTTGGAGCGAATGGCAGACAATTTCTTACGCGATTTAATGAATGTATTATTGAGAAGACATTAGTTATGTCCAAAGACTTGAGTAAAGGTTTGATTCCGATATGAATCCTATCATCGTAAGAAACGCTGTATTCAACAATAACAAAGAATTAAAAAAAATTTTGAATATCTCCTGATCGCGTGTGATACCCTGCCGAGGCAAGAATAAAAATCCTGTTTATTTAAAACATGTTAAACGTTAATTTTAAGTATTTTGAATACGCTTTTGCGAATAAATGTTGCATTAAAATAATCATATGAAGTAATTTGAAGCAGACCACTTGCTAACTCATCATCCTTCACGGATTAGGTCTTTGCCTGTTCTGATCTCAGATCTGTTCAGCTCAGCGCTTCTTGGTCTTCTTAACTGAATACGGCTGATCTAGACACGGCTGTCGATAAAAAGCCCCAACACACTTTACCCCAAGTGTGAGTATTGGTAAGGGTGTAGGAGAAGGAAAACTCCGGGAAGAGGACTCTCGTCAGCGGAGGAGAAGGCAGTCTTCTAAGGGAAAGGGACCCCAACAGAAACCTCCAGTCCTCCAGTTTGGGGGGTTGCGCGTCGGGCTTGGAAACCCACCACGTAAACGACCTTTCTCAAAAGTCTCACACGATCACTTGCTAACCGCGGTACTAATGTATTTTTAAAAGTATATGTTTTGAAATGAAAATTAAATGTATATTTGTTCACAAGAATTCGAGTTAAATAATGAATGAACATCAATGCATTTAAACCACTGTCTTATTTTGAAATGTTTTAAGTTTTCAGTCAAAACTTTAGGCAGAAAATCGTCTCTTATGTTACATGATTTTGAATATCAAAACATATTTAGTTGGAACAGATAAATCAAGTATATATTAAAATGTACTGTATGGCTTGTTCATACTGTAATTATTAAAGCCCGCATAGGCAGAAGATGAATTTACTACGCTTATGGATATTAATGGAACTTTGATGAAGTAATATAAACAACATAAAATTGTATTAACAGCAAGGATAAATAATAGTGGTTTTCCTGGGAAGGATCAGAGCCAAGTTAAAGTTATTTTTTATTGAACTAAGGATATCACATGCCTATTCTTGACGATTCTGAAGGAAGTGTATTGACTCTAAAGCAGCTTGGTACAATAACCCCGCACCAAGTTAACAAGTATCTGCTAATTAAACAAACGAAAATATTAGTATTATAGTATTTGTCCACTAAGTAAATGTATGGCCTAGAAAATCCTGTATTTGTGCGGTATATATATATATATATATATATATATATATATATATATATATATATATTATATATATATGGTCTCGAGGTAGCGTGCTGCCTTGTCACGCAGCGGGCAGTTTTTCTGGGTGAGGTTTTTATCGGGGGTTTTCCTCACCTGTAAGACAAATGTCAGGAAAACTTTAAGGTCCAAACGGTCCCCGAAATCATTATCATCATCATCCTTCACCGGTGTGGAAAGCAACGGGAAGCTATCACACCTACAATTCCCTAGTAAAGCTGCAAGCATAGCAAGAAAATGCTATGACTGTAGTGAAGGTCCTGCCCTCGGGCAGAATTACTATGGATGGATGGATATATATATTCAATTTAGTGTCCACCGCTGTGGTCTCGGGGTAGCGTGCTGCCTTGTCACGCAGCGGGCCCGGGTTCGATCCCCGGTCGGGACAGTTTTTCTGGGTGAAGTTTTTATCGGGGTTTTTCCTCACAAATGTCAGAAAACTTTCAGGCCCAAACGGTCTCCGAAATCATATGGCCATAGCAATCATCATCATTCATATTTATCTTGGGTTAAGCTTAAGATTAGGGACTCTCCTGGCGCACCACTATCATCATCACACATCATATCATCGGGGCAACGTAACCCCGCCTTCCAGGCGCCCCAACCTCAGAAGTGGATTAAAAGTACGCCATGCCAGGAGAGAAACCAGGAATGTCGAAAGAAAAACCTGGGGCATTTGAAAAAAAAAATCAATTTAGTGAAACAACAAAACAAAAATATGTTAAGTTTTTCTTTGGCCATTATGTATTTACTGTATATCCATACCACTTTAACTGTCGCGTCGCTCTGTATTTAATCAATTATGTATCCATTTCCTCCCATAGTTTCTCTTTATGTATGTTGGTATTTTATCTAATTTATTTTTCTACAACACGGCTACCAGAAGTTTTTTTCCCCTTATCTCTGTTTTACACTCCATACTTCAACTCCATATGCTATAACACTTTGAACAATATTTCTGTATTCCATAATATTATGTTTATGCTTGGCTTACGTACAGGTTTATTGTTTTTCTAAGAGTAATTATTAATATTTTCATTATAATATACCGGTAGGATACCGAGAGTTTAAAAAAATCTCCATAAAACGTGTGAAACATTTCCAGTTTAAAATATCGCTGTGATACAAGTTAACAAAATGTCATTCACACCTTGTGATTATTGAAGTGACGGGTTCAATACGTGCAGCCCTACTATTTATTCCATTAGATTTGATTTGATATTGGCACATTTTGTGAGGGCAATAAAAATTGAAGAGTTTTCGGAGGTGGTAGGTTAAGTGGGCTACTCTATAACTTATGTGGTTAGCTTTACTATCTAACTCATGCCCAAAATGGGACTCAATGACTAATCACGTTTCAATTAATTTTGTTTCACAACCAATCACAGCCGTGTTTCACCTCGATAATTATCGAATTTTGATTACCAAAATAAAGAAAGCTCCTCCTCTTTAATATTCTGAACAGGTCAGAGCATTATTTTGCAGTGACCGACTCTCTAACAAATACTTTGAATATAGCAAATAATGAACATATTCCTTCGACCTACACATTTGATAATTGCGTGTTCACAAGTTGTGTTTTTAAATACTGATTTTACAGAGTTGTTTTCGGAAAAAATGAATTAACAACCTATAATGTTGGTTATAATTAAGGCCTACGATTTGATCTGTTTCATTTTTCTCCACTATGGTGCATTGTTAAAATATTGCGATCCTATTTGGCAATAAATAGTATGATCAAGTTGCAGTGATGAACAAATTAAACATAAGGAAACATTCTAATTTGTTTTCAAACATCACCGTTTACATTAAATGTATAAATATTTTAAAATAACTATATTTAAATAATGATTTGAGAGTAAACAACTTAATTTTATTCGTTAAGTAGTCCTAACAAATGCCACTCTTGATTTCCAAATCCTCTATATAATTTGTAAATCACTCATGGCATTACTTATGATAATTTTCTTAAAACCTTAATTCGTTTTTCAAAGTTTTCGTAAGAATAGTTTTCTTTACGAATTAGTTTGGTTAACGCACATTTTATTATTCCAAATGCATCTCATAAATAAATTAATACCTAAACATATTTAATAAATAGGATGTTCTTGGTGACCATTTAACTCATGTCGCAAATGCTAGTCAATGACCAATCACGTTTCAATGAATCTTGTTTTACGACCAATGACAGTCGTGTTTCACCTCGCTCTTTATCGATTTCTCTTTATCAGCTCCTGCTTTTGTGATAAAGAAAGCTCCTCTTTTTTTAATATTCTGAATTAATTAGACCATTAGTTTTCTCCAACAAATACATTGAATATAGCAAATAATGAATAGATTCAGTGATTTTACTGAGTTGTTTATTCAAAATATAAATGATTAACCTATAATGGTTGATTATAATAGTTTAATGTGTTTCATTATTTCGCCACTAGAGTGCATTCTTACAATATTGCGATCCTATTTGGCAATAAATAATATGATCGAGTAGCAGTGAATATACATAACCTCACATTTCTAATTTCTTTTCAAACATCGCCGTTTACATTAACTATATAAATATTTTAAAACACCGGTAACTATATTCAAATAATTATTTTTTAGTAAAGAGCTCAATTTTATTCGTTAAATAGTCCTAACAAATGCCACTCTTGATTTCCAAATTCTCTAGATGAATTGGAAATCACACGTGGCATTACTTATGACAAACAATGTTTCTTCAGTCGAGCATTTGGCTGGTTTAAATCATATTCCAACAACATCCGATAAATGCTATAGGCCTTAATGGTGCAATTTTAAAAATGTATAAATAATGTATTCAAAGAAGCTCTTTGACGCTTTTCATTAGTGGTTTTTCAAATTTGAATATAAAATGGTTTACAAATTTCGCTGAGACGAATCTTATTTAAGAATAGCGATAAGCTTCAATGGGGAAAATCAAATTAGGTCCAAAATAGTAATAGGAAACAAAATCATGGAACAGGTGAACCATCTCAATTATGTAGGATGTGACATTTAATTTAATTAAGATAATGATATAACTAATAAAATAGCAAAATTCCAGGGAATATGTGGTACGACAAAACGATCACTAAATAACAAAACAACAAGAGAGACCCAATTGAAATTTTATAAAACGTTGGCAGTATCGGTACTGCTCTATGGTTCAGAAGCCTGGATACATAAAAAACAAGATCAAAGTAGGATAACGGCGGCAGAAATGACATTTTTGAGATGTGTTAAAGGGTGCACTAAGGAAGACAGAATCAAGAACACAGAAATAAGACAGGAACTTGAAATATTTGCAATAACTGATAAAATAGATACATATAGACAAAAATGGAAGCAACACATAGACAGAATGAATGAAGATAGATATCCAAAACAAATAACAAAATACAAACCTAAAGGCACCCGAGATGTGGGCAGACCTAGAAAGAGATGGGCTGTAGTCGGAACGGTTCAACAGACCTAATTCATGAATGCAGATGATGATGATGATGAGATACGCTTCAGTGCTGTAATTTTACAACCCGCGGCTCTTGCTTTATTTCCCTTCCGAAGAAGGCAATACTCAGATTTTTTACGCCATGAAAACCCAACGACCCCGGAATTATGAATAAGGTTTCATTAAGTATGTTAGTTAAAATTATTTGAATTATTTTGATAAAGCAGCGTTGAGGTTATGTAATAAGATGTTAATTATATAATTTTTCACCTGGTAAGTCAGTCGTCCTCCGATTCCGATTGAGGGTCTTTCCACTTTTCAGCGGTTGCCCTTTTACCAGCCGGCTGCTGGCCCTTCACATCCACATGTGTCAATCACAGAGGTAGATGATCAACAGCCAGTGTAGGGGTGACATGTGGTTAGCATGTCGAGTCCCCCAGCCGTTATAGCTGGTTCCTCAACCTGGAGCCGCTACTTATTGTAGCTACCCAATTGCCTCACGATGCTGGGTGGGCACCAGTCCCATACTGGCCGAAATACCATGAGAAAATTTCTTCCCCCATGGAGACTCGAACCAGCGCAAGTCCCGTAGCTCTGCGCCAAGGCTTCCTACCTTAACCGCTCGGTTACGGCGCGGGACAGTCGTCCTCAACTAAATTACTAAACTTCTTAAAGTTATTCTAATGTGGAGGCATTTCGAAAACAATGTTTCATCTTCTGCGTTTTAACTGGAAGTTATGGTTGATGGTGTTGTATAACCTAAGGCATAAATCCATTAAAAACCCTACAACACCATCAGCCATCAGTTCCAGTTAAACGCAGAAGATGAAACATTGTTTTCGAAATGCCTCCACATTAGAATAACTTTAAGAAGTTTAGTAATTTAGTTGAGGACCACTGACTTACCAGGTAAAAAATTATATAATTAACATCTTAGACCAGTTTAAAAATCCTGATCTCGTGGAGACTCGAATCCGGGATCTTCTGGCTTGTACCATATTACCTTAACCAACTACGCTACAGCACGGCGTGCCCCGACATCGGAATAAGGGCTGTGGATATCTTTCAAATGCTATCTGAAGTTTTCCCATTGAATAAACTAATAAGAGAGAGAGAAGTTATTAAGCTAATTGGGTATCAGATGTTTAATTGCACGTAGGGTAGAACGATGTATTTCCTAGGAACTTTAACCACTCCTTAACATGCCACCAATAACCAAATTAGATAGCTGCCTTCGGCATTACTTTCCAACTGAAGATGCTTCATCGCCAGAGAAATTCGTCTGAAAGCTGCCACACAACCAGCTGTTTTAGGTCAACAAAACTGGAAGATGGACAATAAATAAAAACCACGTTTCCATATCATTGTTATCATTACTTTTCTTATTAAGTCCTCCTGTGCCGGGATTAAGCTGCCCCCTAATGGGAACTTATTCACCAAGGTAATTTAGTTACACTCATTTACCCATAGATGTCAGCGAGTGATAGAGGATCGGCCTAACGCCTCGATGAGACATCTAGTGGGTAACTAAAGTATTACTGGATGGGAAATGGTCGGTAAATTTTGCACACAGGCTTTTTATTCAGGCTTGTTGTTCTTTTACGAGCTGAAAATCTTCAGACTCGGGACCCACGGCTTAAAGTCCCTCCCGGACGACTTGTACCTTGGATTTTTAAATTCTAAAAATCTATCAACCACGACAGGGTTTAAACCCGTGTCCCTCGAAACTAGAGGCAAGTAACATAACCACTAGCCCACTATGACCGACCTATTATTGTACTATTATTATTTTGGTTTTTTTAGCATTAAGATTTTTTAGAATGTATGAGGAGCTGGCCCATACCATCAACCCTAACCTGGAGTACCAGAGACTTTTTCTGGAGTCCGCCATAGATCAGTTGCTTTCACTGCAGCTAAGAGTCTGATCCACCCTTTATTGCCTCATCCGCTGTCTGCATCATACCGGAGGTCTCCTACTCTGCTACATCCGCCGTTGTGGTCTTCACCCGTAACCCTGGCTAGGGACCCTTACAAGGTACTATCAGCCAGGGCAGCTGAATCTAGGTTTTTTTAAACTAATAAAACTTTACAATATATAATAAAAAACAATAAAACCAAAATAAAAAATAAAAATTATCAGGTGTATATAAATTGAAGTGTGACACATGTGACAATGTCTATATAGGACAAACTGGTAGACCTTTTATCTTTCGAATAAAGGAACATATGAGAGCATTAACAGAAATTTAGAATATCCAAAATATGCTAACCACCTATTCCAATTTAATCATTGTTTCGAACCAAATTGTTCCCCCTCCTCCTTTCTCATCCGGACTTGGAACCGGCAATGCTGTTGAAATGCTTAAACATTTGTGGTCATAGATAATGGATATCGATTAGTGGGATATGAATGTTTTATTTCCTTATTTATTGCTTATTTTACAAGTAACTTCCTTCCCCTGAAGCAGAAATTTGTGTTCAGTGGATATAAAAGACGTTTATTGGAATTCATATGATTACTAATTTCAAATTTGCATTAAATGATAAATATATCTAATAATGATGAAATGATAATTCAAGTTTTAAGGCCGAAGTGACTTTTCTATTACCGGTACTGAGAAAAATCACCAAAAAATCATGTCAATTTTGCTTACCTCTGAATTTTTATCCGGAATCTTCCAAATAAGACAGTTTAAATGCTGTCCTCTGAACCAAGGACATTTTAAACAATCGATTTGACCATGATGTGTCTCATATTGTGAATTTTACGAAAAACCAATTTATCACCATCATGATTCCACTATAGGCACTTGATTATAATATTATGACCACCACCACCATCATCAAGCTTATAAACAGTTAGGCCGTTGTTAATTTATAAATTCTTCAGTTAATTCATGGATGTAGGGAACATTGAAACGTCTTAGAAATGGTAAGGCTGTTTCTTTTCACCTAGTTATGAAATATGTATCATCTAATTTAGTTCCTGTCCAGTATTTACTTTTAGCGTTTAATGCAAACCGGGACAAATGCCACGTGACGAATATATAACTAAGTAGTTATGCAAAAAATATTAACTTAATCGTTGTTCAAATCTTAGAAGGCTCTACGAAAACATACTAAATATTTAAATGTTTTACTGACCCGTCGTTCTATTAAATTGAATATGCAAGAAATATCGCGTATGTTCCAATTATAACACTGACTCTGACGTTTATATGGGTGCCAATCATGGACTCTTACTTTAAGTGAGAAAAGGAGATTACAATTATTTGAGAATAAAGTACTTAGGAAAGTTTTTGGACCAAAGAGAGATGAACAAATAGGTGAATGGAGAAGACTACATAACAATGTACTACATGGTCTTTATAGGAAACCAGATATAATAAGAACAGTTAAGTCTCGTAGACTGCGATGGGCAGGACATGTTGCACGTATGGGAAATGAAATACTTGCATGGAAGCTTCTTGTAGGAAATCCAGAGGGAAAACGCCCAGTTGGTAGACCAAGAATGAGATGGGAGAATAACATTAACTATGATTTGAGAGAAGTAGATCATACAGGGAATATTGGAAAGCATTCGCTCAGGATAGGGAAGTATGAAGAGCTTATGTCCGCGCGGTCATGAAGCTACGGGTTCGATAGTGCCAGTGAGTGAGTGAGTGACTATGTTATTTATATTGCATTTTTTTTTGGCGTTACTTCATCGATAGCTCGTATAGTAAATATGACTCCAGGAATAGAGTACAGGAGATGGACAACGTATATCGCGTGTCTCTCCCATGATAGATTAAACATTGACGCCAAATCCAAGACGTTTTGATGTCCCCGAGCATGCTACAGAAATAGTTGGAACGAGACAATTATAAGGGACTAGAATGTGAGTCCAGAGCTGTGGTCCCGAGGTAGCGTGCTGCCTTGTCGCGCAGCAGGCCCGGGTTCGATCCCCTGTCGGGATAAGCTTCCTGGGTGAATTTTTTTTCGGGGTTTTTCCTCACCTTTAAGACAAATGCCACGAAGCTTTGAGGCCCAAAAGGTCCCCGAACATAATCTGGCCATCATTATCATCCCCGGTGTGGAAAGCAACGGGAAGCAACCACACCTGCAATTCCTTAGTAAAGCTGCATAGCATGAAAATGCGATTATTGCAGTGAAGGACCTGCCCTAGGGGAAATACTATAGAATATAATATAGTAAATACAAACAAGAATTTAATTTGAGAACTAAAGTTAATTACAATCACCAAATATCTTATTTAAAGTCGCTCAATTAGATTATGTCAAATTAAATTTATGCAGGTAAATATAGACGGTATTCGAATTGCATGTTAAGTTCACAGAGTCGCAGATCTATTAAAGAGTGATAAAATAGAAACCGGATTATATGCATTTGCACGATGCATATGCATTTGCATATTTACACCTTTTTGACCTGTTAATGCATATTTTAAATAAAAACTAGCGATAACGCATATTTTTTCGCTATATTTAATTAATATTTATAACATTTTTTAAAAAATCTGTGTTTTTTACAGCGAACATTTGGAGGCCATCAAAAGTGTAGCAAACGATTTCAATAGTAGAAAGGTTTTGACAGTTTGTCAGTGCAAGGAAGCATTTAACGATTCCTGTGTGGAATCCTAGTATGCTGGCCGATTATTGTTGGACCATGAAGAGGGATGCTCCACAGGCGAAAAATAACAGAAAATCGCCATTTCTTACTTTTTAGGTGAGTCCGAATGTTCGAATATTGTGTAGTTACGAATGCAGAAAATATTAAAGTGTTTGAAAGTATAAATTCCTGTCTCTCGGAAACCTTGCGCGATGGAGAAAAACTGATATCATATTTGAATTCAGGAGAAAAAATAGTATCAGAATCACATATTTTTCTTTCTGAAACAAAAATAAAGTTTATTTTTTGTTGTTCAGTGTTATATAAAAATACATAGAACAAAAAAAATACAATTACATTATATATTAACCCTTAAATTGACAAAGCACTGACTGACTGGACTGGATAAGGCGAAGTCTAGCTTCACCCAGTGTGCTGCGTACGTTAGAACCCACTAGGGCTCTTTGGCAGCTAAGTTAATAGTGGCTATCATTTTACGGGGTTGTAGTTCACTTAACCCGAGCCTATTTGGCGACGCTAGCGTTGTGTGCAATGGTGATGAAATTTGGACAGAGATAGGGATGTGATGACCTGAAGCAGGACATCAGAAACCACATTGCTTTCAAGCCGAGAGTCGGAAATCCAGCATTGTGGAATGAGCCACGCTACTCCAGGTGAGAGCACATCGCCAAATCTCTGGCTGGATTTAATGAGGAGTAAATCGGATGAATATGTTTCTATGTACAGCACGCCACTGGGGCAAGCGTCCAATACTGCGTACCATAAAATTTGTATGCAAGATGTAAATTTGTGCATTTTGCTTACATTTTCAGTTATCATGGCATCAATATGGGGAAGTTGCGCTACGTTGTGTAGGTCTGTCATCCTTGTGAAACGCGGTGCTTGAAAATTATTTTCAAACACTTATTCTGTATAATTTGTATTCTTCGTTTATGCTGTTTTGCGAGGATGCTCCAGGCCTCACATCCGTACAGTAGCATGCTGCGGATCACGCTTTTATACAGTAAAAGCCTGATCTTACGTGACAATGTATTCGACCTGAAAAATGGGTATAAAATTGCAATTGCTGCATTTGCTTTATGTTGTAGATGTCGAATATGAATTTTGAACGTAAGCTTGGGGTCCAGATGGACCCCAAGATACTTCACTGAAGGTTCTAGGCGAAGATTTTGAGTTCCCAAGGTTAGTTGGATGGGTGACCGTCTGGTTGATTTAGTGAAAAGGATCGCCTGGGTTTTTGTC
Source organism: Diploptera punctata (assembly GCA_030220185.1). Taxonomy (NCBI): domain Eukaryota; kingdom Metazoa; phylum Arthropoda; class Insecta; order Blattodea; family Blaberidae; genus Diploptera; species Diploptera punctata. Next base: position 2,395,107 of record JASPKZ010003829.1, on the reverse strand, counting down.
GTGTTTATCTTTATGTTCCATAACTGGAACCAAATATAGATACGGTTGAGAGCGGTTTGGAATACATGGATTCGATTAGGAAGAGATTTGAAGGTAGTCTGGTAAAAGAAACAGGCATCATCGGCGAATGATGCGGTATGGATGTAGGGGATAGTAGGAAGGTCTGATACGTATTAACGTATACAGTATGGGTGAGCCAATAAAATTATTTCTCGTGCCAGTTATTTAAATATTCCGGACCGCAAGGAAAATACATTTATATAAAACTGTCTTATTATTATACATTATTGCGTAAATTTGAGATAAATTTAAGTAATTTTTACTCGTTTGTTTTTCTATTGATCTAAAAACTATATTAAATACATGAAATCAATGTATCCAATTGGATACATTTTTAATTTATGGGTTAAAAAACTTGTAACTCAAGATTTGGCGTTGATTGAATCCATTCAGTTAATGGATAAAATCCGACAACTGAACTCCTTATTGCCGGAGATATTACCAAGCAAACTTAAAGAAAAGTTTGAAAACATTTTGAACGGTAACACACGCTTTGACCCTTTGTATCAAATTAATAGTTTTATAAATGGGACAGGCGAGCTTCTTCCAAAAATAATAAGTGCCAAAATAGCACCCAAATGTAAATACTGCCCAGTTACTTCAGTTGAGGTAGAACGGTCCTTTTCTGTTTATAAAAATATTTTGAGCGACGGAGGAGACAATCTTGCTACAGAACATTTGAAACGGTGCCTAATCGTTTCTGTTTACAACAGCAGCAAAATGTAGAATATTTTAATTTGTGAACAATACTTTTGCCTGATATTGATTGATAATTTATCATTTACAGTGACTATTTAACTCATGCCCCAAATGGGAGTCAATGACCAATCACGTTTCAATGATTTCTGTTTTACAACCAATCAGAGTCGTGTTTCACGAAATATTTATCAGTGTTATAATTACCATATATTAAACAAAGCTCCTCCTTTTTAATATTCTGAACAGGTCTGACCGTTATTTTGCAGTGACTGAGCCTATAAGAAAACGGCTACCAGATTGTATATATAGTGCATACATGTCACAATTTGTAGCAATTTATTATACCACCAAAAAAAGAAACCACTGTTTGACTTTCTTAAATGTATTTTTTCCCAGGTAATAATCCAGAAAAATATAATTGTAATATTTACATCATACGACATCAGAAATGAATTAATATACAGATTGATGTTTCATTTTTCTCCACTAGAGAGCATTCTTACAATATTGCGTTCCTTTGGCAATAAATAGTATGATCTGGTTGCAGTGATAAACAAAAGAAGCAGTAGAAGCGTACCTATCGTTTCTCATTTGTTTTCAAACATCGCCGTTTGCATTAAATATATAAATATTTTGAAATAACTACAGTTAAATAATGATTTGTGAGTAAACAGCTTAATTTTATTCGTTAAATAGTCCTAACAAATGCCACTCTTGATTTCCAAATTCTCTAGATAAATTCACTCCTCACTTCGTGAGTCGTGAATTTATCGATAATTTGGAAATCACTCGTGGCATTACTTATGATAAATGTTAATTTTAATAAATACATAATAAAAATACTAATTATTATGTCAATTCATAAATAAAATACCTAATAAAATAATTATTTTTTTATTTGGTATTGCATATATTGTCATTTTTCATGCATATTTGCATGCATATTTCGAGCTTGTTATGTAGCATATAATCCGGTCTCTAGTGATAAACAAGGATAGGGATTGGCTTGAGGCAAGTCTGCAGTTACTTACTCACGTACTGTATCGTTATTGAAGTGACTATGAGCACAAACTACGATGTAAATAAACCAGTGTTTTGTTAGCACTGTCTTGTAACTATGAAGACAAACAATTTATAAGAATTAAATGAACTAGGGAAATCACTGTTGTGTGTCCTACATGTTAGGGCATAGTCCAAAGATTCTGCCAATGTACATAAATTATAAGAAAGAAACAAAAACACCTTATTAAGCATGTAAACAATTACGTCAGCTCTATATGTATATGTATATCTGCTTTTTTTTTCCAGATGTTCAGAAAATGACTGTAAATTAAATGAGAAGTTAATGTAAAATAACCTAAACTACGCCATATTATCGTTGGAACATGATTTCATACACGTGTGTGATAAATGAAGACATGCTAAACATCTCATTAACGCAGGTCATCGAATGAACACAATTGAAAACACTCTCACGATAATCCATCGAGAAAACATTCCAGCTAGGATAAATATATTTGAAGACCTCGAAATTATAAAGGAAACAAACAACACCTCACTTCTCAATGAGAACTGACCCCAGTCAAACCCCTTATACGAGATCGTAAAAAACAAGTCAGTTGGAGTAAACAACACCGTACACAACAACAAATAGCGGAAACTCAACCGGCAGAAGATGGAAGTTAACATCCGAAAGCGCTCCAGTTAATTTTATATACAATATTTTAACAAAGTTGAGGACGACGGCACCTGCCAACAGGTACAATTTAATTTTTAACTTTCATCATATGACTTCACCTCAACGGAATTTGATATGAATTTTACTAGTATTGATGTATATTGTCATTGCTAAAACAGAATAGACAACATTTGAAAACACGATAAAAATTAAAGTCGCCGACTACATACTTAGCCTATTCTGAATAAATATGTTGGTAATTGGCTACATTGGAAACATGAACTAACATGTCGCTAGCACGAATGTTATCGATTGATTATCGATATACGAGTAATTAGTAACTGGGCTCCTGGATCAGAGATCACTCATATAACAGCCCACATGTTCCTATTGCTTAAGTGATCTGATTGTACTGACAGCGGGTGACGGTAGTATATTGAATACACTGACGTCACGTACGGTCGATTTGTGACCAACTTAATTACTAGCGATGAGTAATCCATTAGTTTCTCTTACGAGAACCCCGGGTTCCTGCATGTAAGCTCAACGAATAGTAGTACCTGGTTTTATCCGTTATAATAATAATAATAATAATAATAATAATAATAATAATAATAATAATAATAATACCTTATTTATTCTGGCAGAGTTAAGGCCATAAGGCCCTCTCTTCCACTCAACCAGTACAAATACAAATAAATATTCGACAAATAAGATATACACTATACTAATTATAAACACTTAAAGATACAATAAATGTAACAATGTAAATGTCATTAGATGTGTTGCTAACAATTTCAGATACGGAACTTAGGATCTCAGACAAAAATAACAGAGTTTTAAGTTGTTAAAGTCGTTTTCGTTTGATACTCAGAATGCATAATTAAAATTAAATAGGAGTATCGGATGGCTTCGAATCTTAATTAGGGATTGAACGAAATCCAACTATTAACATCTAATCAACAGCTACATTTCCAAAGTTCGGCTTTTATAAAATAAAATCTGTAAGATTGCCAAAAATAATGAACAATTCTTTTAAAACTTTATTTTGAAATACAGTTTATTATTTATTTTATCCAGTTCCTAGTTAAATGTTTAAGCTATCCCACTTAATCTTAAAGGTAAAGGAAAAACGAACCACTATAGGTCTTAGAAGGTCCTTAGGGTAGTATACAATGTGTCAGCCAGGTTGTCAGCCTCGAGTAAATGTAGAATTTACCCCCAGAATAAGCATATGGTTTAATTTCTGTTAGAGGCTGATCCGATCCCAGGGCTATGGTGCGCCAGACGGTCTAGGGCCAGTTTAAAAATCCTGCCCCAACCGGGTCTCGAACCATCCGGCTCGTGGTGTGCTGCCTTAACCAACTTCGCTATAGGATGCAGACTAATATATTCTTGAATACAAGGCTTACTTATGTTAGTTGAAGAGTTTAACCTACTATCTACAACTTTCCTTTTCTATCTAAATAAATTAACTAAATAATAAAAAAATATTTTTTTTTCTAAAATAGTCCAAAATCGCAAATTAAAATCACCTGGCTGCTTTATTTTAACATAATAATGAAAGGCATGATTATATTATGAAGATTAGATGATCATGAAAATTAACTCTCTGGCACTATCGAACCCGTAAGTACATGGCCGCGTGGACACCCTAAGTCAATGTTCTTTGCTCCCTGCGTAATTACTTCCCTCAAATCACGGTTAATCTTATTCTCCCATCAGTATTCGTTAACCTACTGCGCTTTCCCTCTGGTTTTCCTACACAAAGTTTCCAAGCCCCTCACATTTCCCATTCGTACCAAGTTTCTTGCCCATCACAGACGACGAGATTTAGAAGTTCTTAGTAATAATAATAATAATAATAATAATAATAATAATAATAATAATAATAATAATGATAATAAAATAATATGATAATAATATTAATAAAATAATAATAATATTAATAATAATAATAATAATAATAATAATAATAATAATAATAATAATAATAATGGGGGCACGCCGTAGCGTAGTGGTTAAGGCACTGAGCTACAAGCCGGAGGGTCGAGGGGTTTCACAAGTCCATCTGTGGGGTCAGGATTTTTAAACTGACCCAAACCCTCTGGCGGGCACTATGGCCAGGGGGTACGGAATCAGCCTCTAATCGAAATGAGTACCAGACGTTTGTTCTGGGGGGTAAAGGCGGCCGTCACGCAGGGCTGACAACCCGGCTGACATCAAGTGCCGATTGTCTAGAAAAAGTGGGAGCCTTAACCTCCTACTACCCCAAGGACCTCCGGGGTCTGTTGTGTGGGATCACTTTACTATAATTAATAATAATAATAATAATAATAATAATAATAATAATAATAATATAATAATAATGATAATCATAATAATAATATTCCTCTTCCTTTCATGTGATAGATCTAGTGGTCTATTACGGTCTCGATCCAAGGTTTGAAGGGTCTCCCCAAAGATCTCTTGCCTGGTGGCTGGTAATTTAAGATTTGACGTGGTATTTTTGTTCTGTTCATTCTTTTTACGTGATAATAATAATACTAATAATTAATAATAATAATGTTTTATTTTAAAAATAATATCTTTAGAGTTTATGCCTTGTCTACCATTCACAGGATAGATCAAATTTATAATAATTACTGTCCCTTTTAAGTTGCAATCGAAATAAATCATTCTATAGTATGCTTACATATAATTACTGTAAGTATATGTATTGATTTTTATTTAATATGTTTGTTAAATATTATTCCCTGAGAGTAGTTAATAATAATAATAATAATAATAATAATAATAATAATAATAATAATATTTTTTTTTATTACTACGGCTTTTATAATGAATATACATTTTTCCGGTACCCATGTTCACAGTTAACTACACATTTGTTTCAACACATTTTTCCATTCCTGTCTGTTGATCCATATATCTTCTATTTCCCATTCCCTCTTAGCTTCATTGATTCCCTGAAGCCACGTAAAAGTTGGTCTACCCTTCTTTTTCCTTCCCTGTGGTTCCCAATCCTTGATTATCTTAGGTAGTCTTCCTTCTTCCATTCTTCTAATCTAATATAATAATAATAATAATAATAATAATAATAATAATAATAATAATAATAATAATAATAATAATAATATTATTATTATCATTATTATTATTATTATTATTAATAGTTATCTCAGTCAAGAAATTAGTTTATTAAGTCGACGTTGAATCTCCTTGTGTTAGATCATTTTCAAGACATGGTTGTCATAGTTACCAAGATATATATAGTTTTTTTACAAATTTAAAATTCCAATTTATAATTAAAAATTATCTCGCACAAGGAGATTGAAACGTCGACTTAATAAATTAATTATTTGACTGAGATAATGGTTAATTCTTGTTATTATTATTGTCTTGATTTTGTCTACATTTAACGAATAAAAACAAAAGATAATATATTTAAATGAAAATAAAAATACAGACATAGGGATGATAAACAACAAGCGCCACCTACATTAAAGAGTAAAACTTACTTGAGGAATCCCAGTACTCCCGAGTTTGGATGACATCTTGTACGTCATCATCCTGCTCGGGGGATGATCTAGATGGGAGATTGAAATGTCCGGGAGGCATTTCAACTTCTCCAGGTAACATACCTACAATAGTTCTAGGATTTCCTCCCACAGCCAGCAACATTTCCACTATAGCACCACTATGCCATTCACATAACACTGTACACTATAACACGTGACTAGCGCAGCCGCTCGATTGCAATGCCCGAGGTAAACTGCCTCTCAGCTGGCAGACTCTCATTGCGCAGGTCTAACCGACTGCATCAACAAAATCTATTTCCACAACGCATGCGCTCAAACTTAGCGTATTATATTTTGTTTCAACGAATAACCTATTCCCTGGGGACATCCACTTAGAGCTCCTATGGAAATGAGTTGTAGAGGTATTTGGTAGAAAGATAAATAAAAAGGCAATGGAGGAGGATGAAAATGAAACTACCGTTTATAAAGCTTGAATATTTTACTCGTGGAAGTGTTTCTTAATACCTAAAAGCAGAAAATATTTCACACCATTCAAGAACTAAACAAGGTACAATTACAGACTGTAAACAAGTAATATCTTGAGGCATCCCTTTTGTTCGCTCTCATTTCGGAAGCGAAAATTTACCCATGAAAATATTTATTATCGAGTAACAAAATATAAACACTTCATTCATTTTAATTAAGTTTAGAAATGAAATCTGAAATTAGAAATTAAAATTAAGATAATACCTGCTAATTAATAATTTTCATGAAATGACAAAGATACAATAATTTAATAACTAACTCACTGGCACTATCGAAGCCGTAGGTTCATGGCCGCGCGGACATAAGCTCTCCATATATCTCCATCCTGAGCCAATGTTTTCCAATCATTCCCTGTATAATCCACTTCCCTCAAATCATAGTTAATGTTATTCTCCCACCTCATTCTTGGTCTACCAACTGGGCATTTTTCCTCTGGTTTTCCTACAAGAAGCTTCCATGCAAGTCTTTCATTCCCAATTCGTTCCACGTGTCCTGCCCATCGCAGTCTACGAGACTTAACTGTTCTCATTATATCTGGCTTCCTATAAAGACCACGTAATTCACTGTTATGCAGTCTTCTCCATTCACCTGTCTGTTCATCTGTCTTTAGTCCAAAAATGTTTCTAAGAACTTTATTCTCAAATACTTGTAATCTCCTTTCCTCCCTTACAGTCCATGTTTCGCATCCATATAATATAACTGGTAGAATAATAGTTTTATGTATTTTCAGTTTAACGTTTTTTGAAAGGAGTTGGGACATCAAGAGTCTCTGCAATGCATAATAGCACGCATTTCCAGAATTGAGCTTATGTTTAATTTCCCTGTGCATCTCATTCCTATTTGTGATTATTGTTCCTAGGTATTTGAATTGAGCCACTTCCTCAAAATTTCCCTCATTTGTCATTAGATAATAATTTAATATCAAATTAGAATTAAAATTATCGTTTTAAGTTATTATATCTAAATATTCTCTTACGTATTTTAATAAAAATAAAAATAAATAATCTTTCTCTTTATCTCAGATTATCCTCTCATCTTATAGGTACTTTTTATATGTCCCACGTCACAGGGGCTTACAGTGATGCGAACTGTCGGGAGAGGGATTTTAAACTATGGATAACACATATAATTTTTTTTACGGCACAAGGATATGGAGGGTCTCCCCGAACGAATGATCAGCTCAATGTCAAGCCTCCTCCAAGACAACACAAAACTAAGGCGAAACGCGTAATTTACACACATATTTCTACTAAACATGGTGAATGAGATAATGATGATGGCCAAATGACGTTCCGGGACCGAGTGTGCCTTAAATTTTTCTCTGACATTCGACTTACAGGAGAGAGAAAAAAAGTCACCCAGCAAACTTGTCACAACCGGGGATCCAACCGGGACCAATGCGTACGAATTAGCGATGCTAACCCTAGACCACAGTGGCGGTCCAGAAATAATAATAATAATAATAATAATAATAATAATAATAATAATAATAATAATAATAATAATAATAATAATAAACAAAAACTGAAAGAGACATACATATGAAACTGTCGAAATTTCAAATGATATGCGGAACTATACATAAAACATTAAAGAATAAAACAAGAAGAGATACTAGATTGAAGTTTTATAAAACATTGGCAGTTCCTGCATTATTTTATGGGAGCGAAATTGGGTAATGACCAAAAAACTGCAAAGTAGAATACAAACAGCAGAAATGAACTTCCTTAGAAGAACAAAAGGCTGCACAAGATTGGATCGGATAATGAATGAAGATATAAGAACAGAGTTAAATATATATCCATTGGATGAGAAAATCAGAGAATATAGAGAGAAATGGTTTACACAGGTGGAAAGAATGAATGTATCAAGATTACCAAGAGCAGCATTCAACTACAAGCCAAGAGGTTCAAAGAATGTAGGAAGGCCAGTGAAAAGATGGACAGAACAACTGTGAGGCGGAACAGGCAATTTGCCTAGCCCGTGAAGTGAAGATGAAGAAGATAATAATAATTATAACAATAATAATTATTATTATCAACATCATCATCAACAACAACAACAACTGCATGGTTTAGGACTCTTGGTCTGTTCCGATCTCGAAGTACGAGGGCTATTAAAAAAATAATGACTATATTTTTTATGATCCCTTCTCACTGGATCACTGGATGCAATGTATTTATCTCAGCGTTTTTCCATTTTCGTAGAATTCCATTATTTGTTTTGTAAGCCTGTTGGAATTCAGTCGTTTAATATGCCCATACAATTTTAACCTTAATTTTCTAATATCACTGTGATTGTCTGTATATATTTTTATTTCCTTTTAACATTAGAGTCTATACGGTTACCTGTGACTTGCGGACGTGACAGAACTATGAAATCTAATTAATAGACTAGAATTATTTATGCTAAAATATTATTATTATTATTATTTATCCCCATAAGAGAAAGTAAGCTTTATGTAAAGTGTTGGAATAAAGTGGATTTTATCTCTTTTTTACATAGCTATTAAAAGTAATATACCATAACTTACTTCCTTCAAAAATAAGTATATAGTCTATACAATTCAACTTTTATAAGATTCATGATGTGTTCCGTTGAGGTGTTATTCAAAATTCAACTTAATTAAGTTGAGGAGACGGACCTTTCAGGTGAATATTCCATAATTTTATATTACTATACAATTCAGATAGTGTGTTCTATTGTTGCATATGAATAAAAAATACGCTAGAATACTAAACCTTTATCATAAGTAATGCCACGAGTGATTTCCAATTTATCTAGAGACTTTGGAAATCAAGAGTGACATTTGTTAGGACTATTTAACGAATAAAATTAAGCTCTTTACTCACAAATCATTATTTAACTATAGTTATTTTAAATATTTATATATTTAATGTAAACGGCGATGTTTGAAAACAAATGAGAAACGATTGGTACGCTTCATCTGTTTCTTTTGTTTATCACTGCAACCAGATCATACTATTTATTGCCAAAGGAACGCAATATTGTAAGAATGTTCTCTAGTGGAGAAAAAATGAAACACATCAAAATGTATATTATTAATTTCTGATGTCGTATGATGTAAATATGACAATTTTATTTTTCGGATTATAACCTGGGAAAAAATACATTTAAGAAAGTGCAAACAGTCGTTTCTTTTTTTTTTGGTGGTATAATCAATTGCTACAAATGATTTTATATTAACTCCTGCAAGCGCTATGTGTTGACATCCATGCACTATATATACAATCTGGTAGCCGTATTTCTTATACAGTCAGTCACTGCATAATAATGGTCAGACCTGTCAGAATATTAAAAAGGAGGAGCTTTCTTTAATATGGTAAATTTAATATTGATAAACATTTGGTGAAACACGACTGTGATTGGTTGTAAAACAGAAATCATTGAAACGTGATTGGTCATCGACTCCCATTTGGGGCATGAGTTAAAAATTTTATTTAAAGATATTAACTCGTGAAAAATTAACATAATTTAATAATAATTGTTGGGTAAAAATGTGAACGAAAAAAATCAGTTTTGCGATTTAAGATTACAGAGAAGTCTATGACGCTCAGTTGATAGCGGTTTCGGAGTCAAAAGTGAACAGTGTCAGCTATTAAAATTACAGTGTTTATTATCGAAGTCAGGGCAATAGAAGGCACAGAGAGAAAAAGATAAATAGTACCGTGGTGTGCGATGCCAGTGGGTTCCGTTCAACGTGAATGATAAGCGCTGATGCCGGGTCCGTTTGCCGGTAAGTGTCGTAGAGAATTTAATAAACAGGTAGTTGACAGACTGGACTTTACAGTTTAGAGTTGCCCTAAACTCAGACAATACAACATTAAGACTAAACACACCATCCATTCTCACATTCATACTAAACATGGCGAATAGATAATACTGATTTTGATGGCCAGTTGATGTTTGGCGATCGTATATGGGTTTTAAAGTTTCCTGACATCTGTCCTACATGTGAAGAAAAACCCCGAAAGAAGCCATCACTTAGAAAACTTGTCCCTACCGGAGATCGAACCCGGCCCCTAGACCACAGCGGTGGACATGTTAAGATTTATTTATTTCAATTGTATGATCCCTCTATATTTTAAACTCAATTACTAAACTGTTCTTCTTCTTCCTTCCAAATATTAGGCCAAGGCCTGTTACGATCCTATAGAAAATTTTCCCTCCAGCGTTTCATAGGACGGCCCAGTGATCTTCATCCTCTTGGTATATAATTATAAACAGCTTTGGGGATCCGATTTGAACTCATTCTGTCTAGATGATGTTTCTAATTTAGTTGGTACTGTTTAATATATTCCAAAATTGGCATAGTCTACAATTCTTTTAAGATATCGGTGTTCCTTTTCCGATTCCATCTGGTGTAACCCGCTGTTCTGCGCATGAATCTCATTTCACAAGCCGTTATTCTGCTTTAATGTTGTCTTTTTAGTGTCCATGCTTCACTACCATAGGTCAACACTGGTCTAGCCAAAGTGTTATATAAACGTAATCTGGTGTTTTTTTGTACAAGGGATGGTTTCATGACTTGATTAATAATTCCCAAACTTTTATTATAACTAGTAATTTTTTCAGGGATATCCTTTTCATCCCAGATAGAGAGATAATATCCAAGATATTTAAATTGATTAGATCTCTCTAAAATTTTATTCTGGAGACATAAAGACACAAAAAAAAATATTGGTAAAACATTGGTGGAATCTGTTGCAATGTACGGAAGTGAGGTATGGACAATCAATAAGTACTACAAGAATAGACTAATAGCTCTAGAAATGGATTATTTACGAAGTAGTGCCAGAAAGTCTAAATTAGAACATGTCACAAATAAGGAAATTAGAAACATAATGGAAGAAGAAGAAAGCATAATTGAAAGAATTGAGGAGAAGGAATTAAAGTGGTTAGGACATGTTTTAAGAATGGAAGATGAGCGATGGCCGAAGCAACTATATGAATGGCATCCGAACAGAAAGAAGAAAAGAGGAAGACCAAGGTTAACATGGAAGGAAAACATGAAGACACTAATGCAAGCTAGAGGGCTAAGCATCGAAGATGCCCAAGACCGTAGGCTTTGGAGGTTTGGCACGGGAAGACGGCAGCAGCTGTAAAACCCCGAAGGTAGATAGATAGATAGATAGAGACATATTTTTCTTTGTATGGAGTCCTTCCCATGAAATGCCATAATTTTAGTTTTGTTAATTGATATTTCCATATTAAATTTGGTACCTATTTTTGTAAATTATAAATTGATCATAGCAAATCATTTTCGGAAAGTGCCAGAAGAGCTAAATCGTCTGCAAAAAGAATAGCACCGAGTTTGAGGTTCCTATTGATGGGTATATATCCCCGTTGTGTTTTCCTCCATTCGTTTATTATTCTATTCATATATATAATGAAAAGCACCGGTGAAAGTCCACATCTCTGTCTTACTCCAGTGTTGATCTTTTCTCAAGAAGATAATTTGCCATCTTGTTTAACAGAGATTTCATTATCTTTATAGATGTTGAAGATATTAGTAATATATTGTTGTGGAACGTTATCATCAGCTAAAATTTGTAATAATGTATTTCTGTCTACTCTGTCAAAAGCCTCCCGGAAGGATCAAACTACACTATTCTACACAATGAATACAACTTTTTTTTTAATTTATGCACAATACAATGGTTTTTGGTCACCCTAAAAAAATTCACCTTCTCCATTATTTTGTAGCGGTCCTGAACACCTCACCTCAAGTCCCAGTTCACTCATACTTCTTCTCACACCGCCCATTCAATCTACTTTAGATCTTTCTTTTCGACTTCTCCCATCTATTCTTCTTAGGGATGCTATAAGATAGAATCCTCTTGAGACGTCGGTACCGTATCAATAGACTTTCTTCAATTGTATGCAACACATTTCTTTCAACGTTCATAATCTTGTTAATTTTAACATTTTTATTTTTTTCTGGCTTCCGCGATCTTTCCAGTAATCCATATATTTTGCTAATGACTTGTTAGCTGGGCACCATTTAACCCTTAAATCCGTAATGTATCCTTTTGGATACATCAGTTGGTTTAGTTAATTTATTTTTTTAATAAATCAGAAGAAAACGAACAAAAATAAACCACTTAAATGTGTGTCTATACAAGAGGCTATACCTAATAATAACAGTTACACAAGATTTCGTTTTCACTGCGGTCCGCCAGATTCGAATAACTAACAGAAGGTATTTGTGTCTTGCCAATTTAAGGGTTAAGGGGACCGAATGGTGAATTTCAAATTTATTTTAGTTCTCATCTGATTGTTTTGAAATTATTATCACATTCATTATGTGGTTATAGAAGGGTTTCTGTGAAGTTTGGTGTTTATAAGTGGAATAGTTTCAGAATTATGATTTTTTAAAACTACTTTTTTTTAATATTTCCTAAAAAATGCTCCTTACGATGCATTTTTAAATATTCTCTGTTGAAATTTGAGATTCAGAGCCTTCATGATTCCACTAAACACATTTGCTGTGCAAAAAATATTCAAAAAGGGAGGTTACTGCTTGTTTTTTATTTTTTTTAAAAACATTATCACATTCTTATTATTTTTTCCATCTCAATTTAAAAGAACACATGTGTCTTAGACTAGTAACTGCATAGCAAGTTTGAATTAGCATTTATTGGAGAGTCCAACCACAAAATTTCACTTTGATAGCAAAATAATTGCATCGTAAGGAGCATTTTAAGTTTTGGAAAAAAATGCAAACCGAAAAAAAAACGCATTTTAAATTTTAAGTATAATATAGTAATGCTGACCACACGTGCAGGGGTATTTAAACTCTTACGTCACGGAGTAAATTTTGCTCCTACAATAAAAATGTTTACACGAAAATGATCCTACAGAATCAGAGTCATTAAGAAGCAAATAAACAAAATATGAATTTTTTACCAATTTTTTTCAACATTTTCACCATCCGGTCCCCTTAATTGTCCATGTCTCATATCCATATAGCATAATATTCTCTACAATGGTCTTGTAGATTTTTTCTGTGAATATGTTTTTACTCCATAATACAGAATTCAACATGCCAATTAGTTTTTGTACATCTGCTATTATATTGTATACTTATACAGTAGTTTGTGGTTAACCTTCTTATTGTAAGATTGATCCTAAATGTCTAAATTTCTTGACATGTTTAATGTAATTGATTCCTGCAGAATTATTATTCATCATCATTGACTGTTAAATATTATTATAATTATTTTTATTTTATTTATTTCAGGATTGTTTCTGTTACATACACAGGCATCTTCAACCAAAATATACAATTTTTTTTTCTTCCACGCTTCCCAGTCTTGCGTGTCTGTTTCTGTCATATTTTTCTTATTCATGTGGTCTTGAATTTCCTTTATCCACGTTGGCTTTGGTCTACCACGTTTCCTTTTCCAGGAGGTATACAATTCAATACTTCTTTGTTTGTTTCTGTGTCTCTCCTTTTCATTATATGCCCGTACCATCTTGTTTGGATTTCTTCAGTCTTTTGTACAATATCCTTTTCTACATTCATCATTTCTCTTATTGTATTATTTTTCAGTTTGTCTAATTTTTATATTCTTGCCTATCTTTTTAAAAAGTCCATTTCTGTGACTAATAATTTATTTGTATGTTTTTGCTTCAACGTCCATGTTTCCGCACCATAAATAATAAAATACTCTTCACAATTGTGTTATATATTAATAATTTAATCCTCTTGATTATTATTATTTTATTATTATTATTATTATTATTATTGAGAAGGAAAGGGCAACCAAATCTCACGTGGCTCCAAGGAATTAGAGAAACTTTGAAGGACTGGGAAACAGAGGAAGAAATATGTTATAATAGAGACGAATGGAGAGAAAAAATATAAAGCGAAATTGAAGATAAATCATTGGTGCCGGAAAAATGTATCAACATTGTTAAAACCAGAAATATATATATATATATATATATAATATTAAACATACTATAAAATATCACAACTGTAATTTCGGAGTAACGTCGCTGCGTTTCCTGGATCAGTTTTTTTACAGAGGTTTCCCTCACCTGTAAGACAAACGTAGAGTAACAGTACGCTCCAAACTGTCCTGAAATGCAATTTGGCTATCAATCATAACATATTCGCCTTGTTTAGTAAGAATGAATGAATGAATGATTGGTCTGTCTTGTCTTAAATGTTCGTGTTGTCTCGGAGGGGTCCCCGCACTGAGCTAATCCCTCATACGGGGAGACCCTCTATGACCTTAAGTGGTCAAAAAAAGTACGCATGTCATCCAAACTTATTGTTCCACCATCATCCAAAATTCATACGTCATCTCCCGATATGTCGTACCACTGTATGATACGGGTAAGCAGGGTAAAAGGGAGAGGTTAAACTAAAAAAGAAAGAACTATATTAAATATATACCGTATTTTACGCACTATAAGACGCACTTTTTTTTCTCGAAAAATTGCCTCCTAAATTCAAGTGCGTCTTATACTCGAAATTAATGTAAAATGTCCAGTGTTTGATTTAAAATTCTGCCAGACTTAAAAATGGCCATATATTCGATGCCGCGGGAGTTACCTCTATCTGGCAACAATCTGGATTCGGCAGTAGCAATGCACCGATGTAACGAACATGAGTTGCGGGGATTCAGAAGCTTGCTAACACTGTGTCCCTCCCGCCCCGCCATCACAAACCCAAAACATTATCTAGCCTATAATGCGTCATTGAAATCTACGATGCCAGTGAATTTGAACAAATGGATGATGGATCCGAACATGAATTGACGCCGAAGGGAGCTTTAAAACGACATACAATCAAACAAGTGTGTCAGTGGATAAAACAGTCGTGGTCTAGAGTGAGAGAGGACATTGTTCAATCTTTCAAGACGTGCGGCGTAAGTAACGCTCTCGATGGTAGTGAAGACCATCTTATATAATGAAGAGGACAACGATGATGAAGAAGAGAAAGAAAGTCGAGATGACGATTTTCAGGGATTTTAAAGATGAGAACGGTTTTACAAACTAAGATTTTAAAATAATAATGAAAATGGTAAAGATGTTTTTTTAAATTGCTTAAAAATTAAGGTGCGCCTTATAGTCCATAAAATACGGTAAGATAAATAATTAATTATTTTTTTTACGCTGAAGACCGAGGCAATTTTATTCCCTTAGCTTTTTAGAATAAAAATAAAACAAAAACTGTCGTAGCGGTGTAACTGGAAGAGGTTTGTGCTACAGAAAAAGGATGTTACACGGTATACACTTGAATAATTCATTAAGCAGATTTTGAAACAGGAAGGTCCTCAGGTAAAACATGTCTGTAGATTGCTCGATCTTAATAGCTGCTACACTTTCACTCTGCTCGTTTATACTACGTCATCCATTCACTTCGCTCAGAGCAGTGTCGTATTTAACATTGCACAACTACGTACTCTGTGGCGGAATTAAACTTTTATCTTAATTTTATTTTTTATTTGAAAATATGTATCTTACAGTCGAACAAGTGGATGGCTGATTACACTGAGCAACAAAAAAGAAAAATATGTGATTCTGATAGTATTTTTCTATCTATCTATCTTCAGGTTTTTACAGCTGCTGCCGTCTTCCCGTGCCAAACCTCCAAACCTCTTGGGCATCTTCGATGCTTAGCCATCTAGCTCATTACTGTCTTCATGTTTTCCTTCCATGTTAACTTTGGTCTCCCTCTTTTCTTCTTTCCGGTCGGATGCCATTAATACAGTTGCTTCGGCTATCGCTCGTCTAACATTGTTAAAATGTGTAGTATTTTTTTCTGCTGAATTCAAATATGATATCGGATTTTCTCCATCGCGCAAGGTTTCCGAGAGACAGGAATTTATAATTTCAAACAATTTAATATTTTCTACATTCATAACTACACAATATTTGAACATTCGGACCCAACTAGAAAGTAATAAATGACGATTTTCTGCTATATTTCGCCTCTGGAGCATCCCTCTTAATGGTCCAACAATAATTGGCTAGCATATTAGGATTCCATTTGTCTTGATATATCTTTTCCATAGCTGAAAACTCCTGAGTTAGGTCATTTGGTTTTATTTTACAATGGAAAAACGGACGAAAAAACGTTTATTAAAATAATTATTTAAATCCATTAATTGGAATTAAAAACAACTGCGGGTGATGGAGAAATTCCGAATACATATTTGAAAACACAATAAAAAAACTGCATTGAGTACAACTATTGGTACTCATGAGACAAAAATCATGTTGACCAGTGTTATTGTAAACAGGGTGTAACGTAATGCAGGTAACGGGGAATGGTGACGTAGACTTTCTTTACAATAACCAGCATCCACTTCCGCGACTAAACATCTTTAATTTATAGATAAACAAAGACGATTACAGCTACATAATAAAAAACCCTGATTAACTGTGAGTTAATTTATGTGATTTTATTTAATTACATTCTTTAACATCGAAGGTCATTGGCGTTGAAATTCAAATCTAGACGTTAAAAGGCCTAAGAACAGTGCTCAGTGGCCTCTTTTTTAGGCTTAAGGCACTTTTACGCCAGTAAATCTACGATATGGAACATACGAAATTACTTTCATTCTTAAGAAAGTCATAATTTAAACGCCCTCAAAAATCCTTCGCTCCGGCCGGGTTTGAACTCCCGAATATTGGGAAAAGATGAAAGCATGATGATCATTAATACACCAGGATTGATTAACTATTATGAAAAGAATAATTAATAATAATAATAATAATAATAATAATAATAGATAGATAGATAGATAATCGGTTGATCAATGTCTTTGACATCGTCCGATTCCTAATAGCCAATTTTGTCGGTCCATCCAATCTCCTGGTTGTAGATGTTTCTCCTTCATGTATAAACATATTCCCTAACTCCAGGAGGTTTTAAGTCTTCCTCTGCCTCGTCTTCCCTCAGGTTTCCATTCCAAAACAGATTTTGGTAGTCGATCCTCTTCCATTCGCTGGACATGTCCGTACCATCTTAATTGCTGAGTTTTAATATAATCTAAAATAGTTTCTTCAATCTTCATTTTCTTCCTTATAACTGAGTTCTTAATTTTTTCTCTTCTTGAAATTCTTGCTGCCCTTCGTATAAAATCCATTTCCGTTGCCAAAAGATACTTATTTGCTTTTGTTGTTAATGACCAAAGTTCTGCTCCGTAAGTAATGATGCTTTTAACAATTGTATGATATATATTCATTTTATTTTGATTACTTATATTTTTATCCCACGATATTCGATTGAGGCAAGCAATTGCAAATTTTCCTTATTATTTCTATTTCTTATTTCCTCTTCATAACTCCCATTTTTATTTATTTAATTCCTAAATATGTAATCTAACTACAAGATTTTATTGTTTCTCAGCTCCAACAAATTAAATTTTGTTCTGGTTCACCAATTGATAAATATTTTGATTTTTCAGAAAAAATAAACGATAATAATAATAATAATAATATAAGAAGAAGAAGAAGAAGAAGAAGAAGAAGAAGAAGAAGAAGAAGAAGAAGAAGAAGAAGAAGAAGAAGAAGAAGGAAGAAGAAGAAGAAGAAGGAAGGAAGAAGAAGAAGAAGAAGAAGAAGAAGAAGAAGAAGAAGAAGAAGAAGAAGAAGAAGAAGAAGAAGAAGAAGAAGAAGAAGAAGAAGGAAGAGAAGAAGAAGAAGAAGAAGAAGAAGAAGAAGAAGAAGAAGAAGAAAGAAGAAGAAGGAGAAGGAAGAAGAAGAAGAAGAAGAAGAAGGAAGAAGAAGAAGAAGAAGAAGGAGAAGAAGAAGGAAGAAGAAGAAGGAAGAAGAAGAAGAAGAAGGAAGAAGAAGAAGAGAAGAAGAAGAGGAAGAAGAAGAAGAAGAAGAAGAAGAAGAAGAAGAAGAAGGAAGAAGAAGAAGAAGAAGAAGAAGAAGAAGAAGGAAGAAGAAGAAGAAGAGGAAGAAGAAGAAGAAGAAGAAGAAGAAGAAGAAGAAGAAGAAGAAGAAGAAGAAGAAGAAGAAGAGAAGAAGAGAAGAAGAAGAAGAAGAAGAAGGAAGAAGGGAAGGAAGAAGAAGAATGAAGAAGAAGAAGAAGAAGGAAGAAGAAGAAGAAGAAGAAGAAGAAGAAGAAGAAGAAGAAGAAGAAGGAAGAAGAAGAAGAAGAAGAAGAAGAAGAAGAAGAAGAAGAATAAGAAGTAATAAGAATAATAATAAGTAATAATAATAAGGAAGAAGAATAATAAAATAATAATAATAATAATAGAATAATAAGTAATAATAATGAATAATAGTAATTAATAATAATAATAATAATAATAATAATAATAATAATAATAATAATAATAATAATAATAATAATAATAATAATAATAATAATAATAATTAATAATAATAATAATAATAATAATAATAATAATAATAATAATAATTATAATAATAATAATAATAATAATAATAATAATAAATAATTAATAATAGTAATTAATAATAATAATAATAATTAAATAGTAATTAATAATAATAATAATAATTAATAATAATAATAATAATAATAATAATAATAATAATAATAATAATAATAATAATAATAATGAAATTAAGATAAATGGATTTGAAGAACCGGGTGCAATAGTGAAATATATGAAAAAGAATGTTAGACTTTATATATTAATAAAATTCGAAGTTTAGAAGTATGAATAAGGAGAAAATCCTTCAGATGTTCAACATGTATTTTACAAGAGAAACAACTCAAATTATATATTCTAAGAAAAATGTACCGGCAAGTCAAATTACGTAAATATTGTCACTTTAATAGCCGATTCAAATGGCATTCGTTACGAAACTTTAAAAAAAATGGAGAGCTTATATCAGTACGATCAAGAATATCCGGTTTCGATAATGCCAGCTAGTTAGTTAGAGTTAGCTGTTTGCAAAATTTAATGATACCACAAAAAATCACTAGGCTGGGGAATAACAGAGGTGGGAGCTGAAAAGAGAATATTTACGTGGTGCTGAAAAACAAATGATTGTGATTAAATAATCTGAAAACTAATTAAAACACATTCATGAAACCTAATTAAATAGCGAGATAAACTAGAGAGAATGTTTGCAAATACAAGCTCCGAATTGAAGCTTTTTAAAATAAAAGTAAGCAATTGGACAATCTAATAATTTGAAAACTTTTCTTCTTTTGCGGCGGCAGAAATGAAATTTTTGAGATCTGTCAAAGGGTGCACTAAGGAAGATAGAATCAAGAACACAGAAATAAGACAGGAACTTAAAATATTTGCAGTAACTGATAAAATAGATACATATAGAGAAAAATGGAAGCAGCACATAGACAGAATGAATGAAGATAGATATCCAAAACAAATAACGAAATATAAACCTAAAGGCACCCGAGATGTGGGCAGACCTAGAGAGAGATGGGCTGAAGTCGGAACGGGTCAACAGACCTAATCCATGAATGGAGATGATTTTTTTTGCGCGTATAGTGCGTTTTGTCATACTTACAGCTATGCTGACCATGATTGAAAGTTCAACTTCCTACATTTCGGGGTTGCCAACCTAAATAACTACTGTAATAAAATAACTATACTGTAATATTAATATTACAATCCACGTGTGGGAAGTAAAACCACTGCTCTCTATACATACTACATACAATGTATATACAAAACATATCCAAAAGGTAGTCTTAATATACATTATACGAAACAAATCACTGCATTTTAAATTAACTGAACTTTATTTGAAACAATATAAAACAATAAATACGTACTTGTCGCCATTTTATAACTAAATTGGTCTCACGGTCTCTTGTAGTTTCAAATAATAAACATTGCTAACGTTAGTCAGCTGTCTATAATGAACGCAAATATTTCCAACAAAGATGTTATTATTTTACTATTATTTATTATTTTGATAGCACCATCGCGCAAAAAATAATGTACAACACACGTTTGTGAAGTGTTTTACAGAATCTCGGAAATTAAAAACTTGGCTATCGCTCGGTTTTTAAACATTTTCCTCACTTCTGTAAGAACCACTTCCCAACCTCGCATCGTAATGTACTATTTCAATGGGATGTGCTTTCCGACTGTTTTACAAATACGATCTTTTATAAACTTTATCTTATTCTGCTAATACAGTAGATCGTATTTAAGAACCGGTTCGTTCCTAGGCCACGAGACTGTCTTGCATAGATCCGTCACTATAATTCGTGACAGGAAGCTGGTGCAATACCCAGGAGAACAAGTTCAAGACCTACTCATGCGGAACCTGTCTTTTCTTTATCCCAGCAGCAGGGCAGAAATCCGCAAACACACATAGAATCTGATCAGCATTTATGGACAAGCAACTATCGGCTCTTCATACAACACATTATTGCGATCACATTCAGCTTTATTAATTAAATACAACATTAATACACAGAGTACAAGGAAGAATAAGAATTTATTCAGTTTTGATTAAATAAATAATAGTTTTAGAAAACTAAAACAAAATGATTTTCTTTTTGTTGATAACTCTAGTTTTATTCTATATGTGTCGGAGATGATTTTTTGTTGACCACTTTATTTTTATCCCAAGCGTGTTGGAAATTAAAATAATTTTCATTGTTTAGTTCGGTTTTCTAATAAAGCGTGTGTTTTAGTTTTTTTAAACTATTATTTATTTTTTATTTTTTAGTTTTAATATTTTACACAATAAGATAAAAATGTAAATATCTTTAAATTTGATACTATTGTAGTATGAGCTAAAAGTAATACTCTTCTAAAAAAATCCTCCCAGCCGGAATTGAACCAGCGACCTATGGATTACTGAAATTATATACCATACAGTTCACCGCTCTACCAACTGAGCTCTGACAATGATTGACTAAAAAGTCGACAAGTCCGCAACCTATTATACCAGTTTTCATTCTTTTTATTTTCTGATGATTCTGGCCAGGATTTTAGAAACAAATATGAAATTATTGTATTGTCACGGGTACTTTACAAGTATACAAAGATTCAAGTCGATCCAATGTTTCTAAGTGGGTGAAAATCGTGTTCAAAGATTCCGTTACATAGATACAAAGACACTTTTTTTATTTTCTGATGATTCTGGCCAGGATTTTAGAAACAAAATGAAATTATTGTATTATCACGGGTCCTTTACAAGTATACAAAGTTTTAAGTCGATCCAATTATTTTAAGTGGGTGAAAATGGCGTTGAAAGATTCCGTTACATAGATAGATAGATAGATACAGGTCAAGCTAATATAAAACGTGTAAAAAACTCAATGGTTGTCATCGTAGTGCGACTGTTGAGTCCCAATATTCCATTTCGGCAGCTGGTTTATGTTTCTCGGTGGAGTAGGAGATTTTAAATCTTGGTTTTGGGTTTCGGTGTGATTGTCTTTTGTCTTGTGTTGTTTAGCACTGTATTTGGTAGTACCACTGACAGTAGCATACGTTGTTTTATCAGTAGGCGAGGCCCTGGCATATACTTCTTGCCAAAACAGGGGTAGTTAGCAAACAACCCCTAACCCTTTACTGTAAATACCACACATAACATACTCTAACTAAAAGTGGAGACAAATGCAACAATTATTTGCTAACATTTAATAGCAAGAATAACAAAATATTATGACATATCGTAATCCGGCGTTTGAATTTCGCGGGTTACGACGAGAAATAGATTTGTTAGTCGCTGACTCGCGAATCATAAGACCCGCGCAGATAATCGAAACGTCTGGGCTTCCCTTCCAAACGTTTCTCTAAACTTCGACCCTCCCTTTCGGGAAAGTTCGATGCCAGTAACTTCCATATGAGAAAAATCTCGATTGCGAGCCGAGAAATGTCCTCCCCCGACCTATACCGCATAAAATATTGCCAAGGTTGGAACTTGGTGAGTTGTGTTGTGACAGCAATGCAGTGACTGTGATTGGAAGAAACTGTGGCAAGTGAACTCGTTAGAGACTGTAAATTAATTGTGTGATAGAAAAACTTTAAAATAAGACCAAGTATTACAGACATTTGTGGGTAGAATGTTACGAAGAGTTTATAGAATTAAGTAGAATCATTGTGGAGTTTTCGACATCACCAGTGTTGTTTTAGTACACCAAAATAACATGGAAGCTGATCCCCTATAGCGCGCTACATTATAAATTATTATTAAAATCAATAAAGAATTGTTGCATTTGTTTATTCCCATGTTTTAGCGAGAAAATTGAGAATATTATAATAATATTTGTCCACACCGCTGTGGTCTCAAGGTAGCGTGCAGCATTGTCACGCAGCGGGCCCGGGTTCGATCCCCGGTCGGGACATTTTTTCTGAGTGAGGTTTTTATCGGGGTTTTTCCTCACCTGTAAGACAAATGTCAGGAAAACTTTAAGGCCCAAACGGTCCCCGAAATCATATGGCCATCATCATCATCATCATCATCATCCTTATCATTATCACCATCATCATCATCCATGTCATTATCATCATCATCCTTCACCAGTGTGGAAAGCAACGGGAAGCTACCACACCTACAATTCCCTAGTAAAGCTGCAAAGCATATCATGAACATGCTATGATTGCAGTGAAAGACCTGCCTTCGGGCAGAATTACTATGGATATGGATGGATAATATTTATTAAACAACACGTTGTGTACATGGGGGGCATTCCATACTGTTGTGATTAAGGCACTACGCTACAAGCCGGAAGGTCGAGGGTTCAATTCCCGGTAGAGTCAGGTATTTTAAACTGACAGCACTATGTCCCTGGGGTCGACTCAGCCTCTAACGAAAATGAGTATCAGGCGCTTGTTCTGGGGGTAAAGACCTCGTGCAGGAGGTCAAAGGGATCCAATGTCAATAGTGGGAGAAGGACTTTTATGAAAGAAGGCTCAAAAAAATGAAAGAAAGAAAAATACTTCTGAAATAATAAATATAATTATTCCTCGTCGTAATCCTTTTGCGGTAGAGAGGCCAACAAAGTATAAAATAAGAGATAAATTCCCGCTTGCAGCCGCTCAGGCTGATACCCCCACCCTAAAATTAAAAATAAAGTAGGAATTAAACTTAAAGACGGCCGTGACGCAGGGCTGACAACCCGGGTGACATCAAGTGCCGATTGTCCAGTAAAAGTGGGAGCCTTACCCTCCTACTCCTCCTGAGGCCATCAATGGGATCACTTTACCTTTACAATATGCACGCACTTTGATATTGTTAAGTTGTTCAAGTTTTAATTATCTCCATAGAAGTTGAGTGAGATTATCACTGCCTGAACAATCTGTCCACACAACATACAGATACACTGTGCCGATGGCAATAAGATCTTTGCCTGGAGATTCAATGATGAAACTCATGGGCTGCAGTTGAGAATATTGTAGAAGAACAATAGACAACCTATCTGTCTTGGTGGAAACAAGAATTGCCATTTTTTCCCGTAATTCTGCAGCCTTGCTTCATTGGATCCAAACGTAATACTATGATAAAGACAGCGTGTACTCGAGAAAATCAAAATATTCCTAACACTTTTATGTCTTACGTGTGTATCAGAAGGGACATAATTCAAAATTAAGTTTTTCTTATAGTATAGTTGTTATGTTATATACATTTGCTGTATTTGGGCTGTGATGTTGGCTACAATGTGGAAAGAGATATTGACTCCAAAATAAATAAATTTCAGACGGTGTGTGGAACAATACAGAGAACATTCAAAAATAAAATTAGAAAAGAAACCAAGATAAAAATGTATAATGTTATGGCGGTTCCCACAATATTGTATGGATGTGAAACTTGGGCTCCAGTGAAAAGACAGAAGGATAGAATACAGACGGCAGAGATGCGGTTCCTAAGACAAGTAAAAGGATGTACAAGACTTGATAGAATAAGAAATGAGGATATAAGAGAAGAATTGAAAGTACAGCCCTTTTATTGGATAAAGTCACAAATTACAGACAGAAATGGATTGATCACATGGATGGAATGAGTAAGGAGAGATATCCATTGTTAGCCAGAAATTATCAAGCAAGAGGAAGGCGTGATGTTGGAAGACCTAGAAGACGTTGGGCTGATGCAATATGAAGTCGGAACGGGCAATTGCCTAATCCCTGGAGTGATGATGATGATGACATTTGCTGTTAAATAAAATTTTTAAAATACATTTACTTCCAGGACCCAATGAACTCTCAATTATAAAAAGCTTGGAAATGCGTTTAAATGTGAAGTGTTTTTTATGAATAAAAAGTTTGGTCTGAGAGTATTAAGCGAAAACTGCCTGCAGGCAATGGAACGGGGTGTGTGTTTTGGTAAGAAGTATATTGCTAACCTCCCTCCACTGTTTAACAGTAACAACATGTAGTTGAAAGTTCTTGCTCCCTTCTAGAGGAGTCTAGGGCATTGGGATGTAACTTCCACGGCGATAGTCCTACAAAAGGAGAAAGTGTAAACACATTGGAAATTAACTAATTTAATAATGATACTGACATCTACATGTGTATTATTTATCCAGAGGGTTTGGAAATCAAGAGTGGAATTTGATAGAACTATTTAACGAATAAAATTAAACTGTTTACTCAAAAATCATTATTTAAATATAGTTACCGGTATTTTAAAATATGTGTATATTTAATGTAAATGGCGATGTTTGAAAATAAATCAGAAATGTGAGGTTATGTTCATTCACTGCAACTTGATCATATTATGTATTGTCCAAATAGGATCGCAATATTGTAAGAATGCAGTATAATGGAGAAATAATAAAACACATCAAACTGTATATTATAATCAACATTATAGGTTATTCGTTTATTTTTTAGTAAACAACTCGGTAAAATCAAGGAATCTATTCATTATTTGCTGCTATATTAAATGTATTTGTTGCAGAAAAATATTGCTCTGACCTGTTTAGGATATTAAAAGGAAGGAGTTTTGTTTACCACAAAAGCAGGAGGTGATAAAGATAAATGGATACAGAGCGAGGTGAAACACGACTGTCATTGGTTGTAAAACAAAATTTATTGAAATGTGATTTGTCATTGAGTAACATTTGGTGCATGAGTTTGAAAAATGTTTAATTTATGCTTTGGTAAATGAAAAATGATTTTACAGTATGCCATAAAAAAAAACGTTTTGGAATACAGATACAGTAATTGCTCTTGCAGGAAGAGTGCACACTAGGGTTATAACATTTTGGACTTTTGTGAAATATTTCCTGTGCAATAAATGGGTGCACATTTACTTTAAACCATTGAAAAAGGCTTTCATTTCACTGAGCTTCAAGAAAAGGTCACCTCAAATATATTTACATATCAATATTTAACATTGAATTGGGTCACCCGATTGCAAGCACTAAGTTATAAGAACAAATTCAAACCATCATCTTGGACATATTTGCCTAGGCTGGATTAAAGGACATGCTGGAAGTACAGGAAATGAACGTGCAGATTTTCTTGCCAAATCAGCTGCTAATTCAAATATTAATTACTTTTACTCCTTCTGTCCTCTATCATAATTAAAGAAGTATTAAAAAATTATCTCACAAAATTGGAATGCTGAGTGGTTAAACGGTATCAATGGTGCTTTGACAAGAACATTATTTTTCCAAACTGTTTTTGACCGAATAAAGTGCAAATACGTAGAACCAAATTTTATATTAACACAATTTATGACTGGACACGGTAAATTTGGACATTATTTGGAACGATTTAAAATAGGTACAGATACCTGTATTTGAAAAAACTCCAGCCAGACTATCTCACATCTGTTATTTGAGTGTCCCGCATTTGATTCCAAAAGACATGAATTAATTTAAAAATTAGGTTATTGCCATAATAGATTTCAACTGCCTTTGTCAAATATTTTATGCAAGAAGTGTTGCTATAGAAAGCTGTGTGACTTCATCCATCATATTTTTAAGAGACTTTGAGTTAGTTTTTCCTTGGGTTTGTTAATTAATTCATTTATTTGTTCATATTAAGAAATGGGAATATAGTGGTAAAGAAACATATGAGTCAATTAAGAGGGAGAAGTTATATAGTATCCTGCTGGAGTTCGGAATCCTAAAAAGTTAGTTAGACTTATACGAATGTGTCTAAATGGCACAAGAGAGGGGGGTGGCCGTGGAGGCAAAAACAGTTTTCGGACAACTTTTGAAATCCAGAATGGGATGAAGGCAGGAGATGCACTATCTCCCCCTCTACTATTTAATTTTGTACTAGAGCATGCCATTAAATCTTTTAGAGAATGAGGAAGGCTTACAACTGAATGGTATTAATACACTGTTAGTTTATGCTGATGATGTAGTATTGTTGGCCGATAGCGAGGAGATACTAAAGGACAATACGCACACACTATTGAGTAACACTAAGAACTTAGGACTGGAAGTAAATATCAATAAAACTAAATATATTATATAAATACATTATATAATGAAAATGGACAGCTAATGACAAATGAGGGAAATTTTGAGGAAGTGGCTGAATTCAAATACCTAGGAACAATAATCACAAATAGGAATGAGATGCACAAAGAAATTAAATATAGGCTCAATTCTGGAAATGCGTGCTATTATGCATTGCAGAGACTCTTGATGTCCCAACTCCTTTCAAAAAACGTTAAACTGAAAATATATAAAACTATTATTCTACCAGTTATACTATATGGGTGCGAAACATGGACTCTTACTTTAAGGGAGGAAAGGAGATTACAAGTATTTGAGAATAAAGTACTTAGGAAAATTTTTGGACCAAAGAGAGATGAACAGACAGGTGAATGGAGAAGACTTCATAACAATGAACTACATGGGTCTTTATAGGAAGCCAGATATAATAAGAACAGTTAAGTCTCGTAGACTGCGTTGGGCAGGACATGTTGCACGTATGGGGAATGAAAGACTTGCATGGAAGCTTATTGTAGGAAAGCCAGAGGGAAAACGCCCAGTTGGTAGACCAAGAATGAGGTGGGAGAATAACATTAATTATGATTTGAGGGAAGTAGATTATACAGGGAATGATTGGAAAACATTAGCTCAGGATAGGGATGTATGGAGAGCTTATGTCCGCGCGGCCATGAACCTACGGGTTCGATAGTGCCAGTGAGTAAGTAAGTAAGTAAGTAAGTATTTGTTCATATTACGTTATTATGTAACGCTATAAATTAACCACACTCTAAATTACTGTAAATAATCAATTGTATTGTAACTAAAACCCTAACATAGCGGATGGTGAAATAGGGTTCATATTATTGGAGATTCAATAAAAAAATATATTGAATTTGGGGTGACCTTTTCTTAAAGCTCAGGGAAATTAAGGCAAAAGTTCACCCATTCATTGTACAGGAAATATTTTATTTCACAAAATTCCAAAAAGTTATAACCCTAGTGAACAGTCCCCTGATAATGTTGTGTGATTCCGGGTTCTGTGGCCGTGGTCCATAGTTGGTGTTGATACCAGACGTTTCGCCCTCAACTGCGGAGGGCATCTTCAGTGGCGAGTGCTTCTAGGCGTGTTTCCTGGTCGGAAGATCTACTTAGAGTGAGCTCTGCTGACGTTGTGGACGTTGTATTGATACTAGTGGTGGGAGCAGGGTGAGTGAGCGTGGCTCTTGCTGATTGGCTAATGGTCGTCTCCTTGTTGTCCCTAGTGTTGATGCATTTATTTTCTAGTGTATGGTACCAGGCCTTAGGCAATTTGATACCTTCCTCTTTTCTGTTGATATTTTCTTTATGCTTGTATATTTCTATAGCCTCTCGGTATAATCTAGGGAAATAGTAGGAAGTTGTGGCTAAAACTTGTGTATCATCGAATAGAATCTGGTGTCCATTCATAATGGCATGTTCTGCTACAGCCGATTTATCCATTTCTCCTTGTCTGCCAGTTTCTTTTATGTTCAGATAAACGGGTGGCTATACTTCTTTTCGTGGTCCCTATGTATGGTTTACCACACGAACAAGGAAGTCGATATACGCCGCAAGTGGAGAGAGGTGGCCGAGGATCCTTAGCTGAGCGAAGGCAGTCTTCTATTTTTCTTGTAGGTCTGGTAAACTGTTTTTATGTTGTATTTTCGTAGGAGTTTTCCGATACGATCTGTGACTCTTTGTACATATGGTAAGTAGGCTATGCTGGTTGAGGGCGTGTTATCCATTCTGACGTGCTGTGTCTTCGTGGATGTATGGTTTGTCTTATTTCCTTGGATGTGTAGCCATTTTTCTGGAAACAATTGAACAGATGGTGTGTGTTCTTGTTTAAGGTGTTGTGGTTGGCATAACTTAGTCGCTCTGTCGAACAGTGTCTTAATGACACCTCGCTTTTGTCTTGGATGGTGGTTAGAGTCTTTGTGCAGATATCGGTCTGTGTGTGTAGGTTTTCTGTAAAATGTATGTTGAATTTCCCCATTGCCAGTCCTTATTATTTGAACATCCAGGAAAGGAAGTCTTCCATTATCCAGATAATGGAAGACTTCCTTTCCTGGATGTTCAAATAATAAGGACTGGCAATGGGGAAAATTCAACATACAGTTTACAGAAAACCTACACACACAGACCGATATCTGCACAAAGACTCTAACCACCATCCAAGACAAAAGCGAGGGTGTCATTAAGACACTGTTCGACAGAGCGACTAAGTTATGCCAAACACAACACCTTAAACAAGAACAACACCATCTGTTCAATTGTTTCCAGAAAAAATGGCTACACATCCAAGGAAATAAGACAAACCATACATCCACGAAGACAGCAACGTCAGAATGGATAACACGCCCTCAACCAGCATAGCCTACTTACCATATGTACAAAGAGTCACAGATCGTATCGGAAAAACTCCTACGAAAATACAACATAAAAACAGTTTACAGACCTACAAGAAAAATAGAAGACTGCCTTCGCTCAGCTAAGGATCCTCGGCCACCTCTCTCCACTTGCGGCGTATATCGACTTCCTTGTTCGTGTGGTAAACCATACATAGGGACCACGAAAAGAAGTATAGCCACCCGTTTATCTGAACATAAAAGAAACTGCAGACAAGGAGAAATGGATAAATCGGCTGTAGCAGAACATGCCATTATGAATGGACACCAGATTCTATTCGATGATACACAAGTTTTAGCCACAACTTCCTACTATTTCCCTAGATTATACCGAGAGGCTATAGAAATATACAAGCATAAAGAAAATATCAACAGAAAAGAGGAAGGTATATAAATGCCTAAGGCCTGGTACCATACACTAGAAAATAAATGCATCAACACTAGGGACAACAAGGAGACGACCATTAGCCAATCAGCAATAGCCACGCTCACTCACCCTGCTCCCACCACTAGTATCAATACAACGTCCACAACGTCAGCAGAGCTCACTCTAAGTAGATCTTCCGACCAGGAAACACGCCTAGAAGCACTCGCCACTGAAGATGCCCTCCGCAGTGAGGGCGAAACGTCTGGTATCAACACCAACTATGGACCACGGCCACAGAACCCGGAATCACACAACATTATGATTACCGGCCGTGAAAGCCTGCATTAAACAGTCCCCTGATAGTTCAGTTCATTTCAGATCAAGTCGATAGTTTGGACGACTTTGATCAACTTCAGACAATACCCAGTACTTTGACCACAACTTAACCGAGTGACGGCAGATTAACTTGAGACATTACCACGTCACGTCCAAGTTCAATCACTCTTCACAGAATATAAGGCATGAAGTCTTTGAATTCACAAATATTAAGTTTCATATCAAAATGTTAGTCTAGAAACTCCTTTATAATCATTGAAATTTGTGAACATAAACTCTGAATTGCACTGTATAGCTGAATAATACCGCAAATGTTATAACCCCTGTATTCAATAAGTCCACCGCTGTGGTCTCGAGGTAGCGTGCTGCCTTGTCATGCAGCGGGCCCGGGTTCGATTCTCGGTCAGGACAGGCTCCTAGGTGAAGTTTTTTTCGGGGCTTTTCCACACTTGTAAGACAAATGATCGACCGCGGTGGACTAGTGGTTATGCTCCTTGCTTCTGGCCCCGAGGGTCGCGGGTTCGAACCCGGCCGGGGTCGATGGATTTTTTAGGACGGAAAAATCCAAGGAGCAAGTCCTCCGGGAGGGACATTAAGCCGTGGGTCCCGAGTCTGAAGATTTTCAGGCTCGTAAAAGATCCTTAAGCCTGAATGAAAGGCCTATAAGCAAAATTTACCGAATTTTCCCGTCCTAGTACTACCTTGGTTTCCTAGATGTCAGTATGAGGCGGAACGCTGACCACGGACCATTCAATGAACATATACACGAAAACAAGTGTAACTAAATTAGTATGGTTCAAATTCTTCCCTACAGGGGGAGAGCGCCTAAATTTCTGTTAAAGGAAAGCATGGGCTTACAAGAGTAAGACAAATGACAGGAAGCTTAGGGTCCAACGGTCCCCGAAAATCATCCGGCCATCATCACCATCCTTATCATCATCATCATCATCATCATCATCCTTATCATTATCATCATCATACTTCACCGGCGTGGAAAGCAACGGGAAGCTACCACACCTATAATTCCCTAGTAAAGCTGCAAGCATAGTGAAAGACCTGCCCTCGGACAGAATTACTATGGATGAATATGCAATATTGTTCATTAACCATAATAACCAAACAGTCTGAAAAATTCAAATCGTTTTTACACGCTTTATATTATTAAAAGTTTTTAAGCAAGTTATTTAAACTTCATGTAACGCAACGGCAGCAGTTTGAGTGCATGTTTTATTTTCCAACGCAACTACGAGGGCGGATCGGAAAGTAACGCACAATAATTTTTTTAAAAAAAGTTTAATAGTAAAAAAAAGGAAAAAAATCACAAATGAACTTACATCTTTTACCTACTTTTCGACATAGTCACCAACTTTCTCAACACATTTTTCCCATCGTGTTACCAGTTTCAATATGCCCTGTTCGTAGAAGTCCGTTTGGTGGAGTGTAGCCATCTGCGCACTGCTGATTTCACTTCCACATCTGTCTCAAAGCGTTTGCCGGCCAGGAATTTCTTCATGGGACCAAACAGATGAAAGTCCGATGGTGCAAGATCCGGACTGTATGGTGGATGCTGGAGCACCTCCCAACCAAATTCGGCGATTTTCTGACGAACGACAGCAGCAACATGGGGGCGAGCATTGTCATGAAGAAGTTTAACGTTAATGTTGTGACGTTTGTCACGAATGGCACGACGCAACTTCACCAAAGTTTTAATGTAGGCCGCAGCATTCACAGTGGTCCCGTGTTCAGCAAAGTCCACCAATAAAACACCATGCATATCCCAGAACACTGTCACAAGCACTTTCCTGGCCGGAGCGTGGCGAATCACTAAGGTTCACGCGTCCCTCTTGGAAGAATGTGCACCACCTGGAGACATTGCTACGGTCCATACAATCATCCCCATACACGCCACGCATGTCCCTGTGAATTTCACTGGGTTTATGCCCTTTGGCCCACAAAAATCGAACAACACTTCTCTGTTCCTCACAGGTGGACGACTGTAGCATGCGCGCCATCTTTGTTGCATAGTTCAAGCTTCTCTCGCAAGAGGTGCACCTGAGAAAAAAATACCATCTGTAGTGAAAACTTCAAACTATATCTCTGTGAAATTTCAACATTCTAGCTGCAATATCAAGGCAGAAAAAAATTATTGTGCGTTACTTTCCGATCCGCCCTCGTATTAATGTTGTTCCAAGTGCCTCTGTACGTATCAAAAACTGTTCTAATGCATTCTTATGCAAGTTACATTACTTTGGCAGGGAACATGTATACAATGAACATATATGAGAGACTACATGAATCAATAACTACAGCATCCTGAAGATTAAATCGAATCATCGTTACACTGCTGTACCTCCATTCAAGTTAAATGATAAGGTCGTTTAAGCTTGTGATACATGGGGCTAGAAACGTGAAAAGGGGGTGGGCAACTATCAATACCCTCAAAGTTACAGAATTCCATATTTAGTTCCGTATAAAACTATTATTCTACCAGTTATATTATATGGATGCGAAACATGGACTCTTATTTTACGAGTATTTTAGAATAAGGTTCTTAGGAGGATTTTTAGACCAAAGAGAGATGAACAGACAGGTGAATGGAGAAGACTAACTAACAGTGAACTACAATGGTGTTGATAGGAATCCAGATATAATAAGAACAGTTAAGTCTCGTAGACTTCGCTGGGCAGGACATGTGGCACGAATAGGAATTGAAAGACGTGCTCGGAAGTTTCTTGTAGGAAAACCAGAGGGAAAATGCCCAGTTGGTAAATCAAAAATGAGGTGGGAGAATCACATTAATTATGATTTGAGGGAAGTAGATTATACTGGGAATGATTGGAAAGGATTAGCTCAGGATAGGGATGTGTGGAGAGCTTATGTCCATGCGGCCATGAACCTACGGATTCGATAGTTCTAGTGAGTTAGTTATAAAGCGAGTTTAGCTCAGTTCCTAACGAATTTAAAAACTCTTACTTACTTACTCACTGGCACTATCGAACCCGTAGGTTCATTGCCGCGCGGACATAAGTTCTCCATACATCCCTATCCTGAGCTAATCCTTTCAAATCATTCAATATATAATCTACTTCCCTCAAATCATAGTTAATGTTATTCTCCCACCTCATTCTTGGTCTACCAACTGGGCGTTTTCCCTCTGGCTTTCCTACAAGAAGCTTCTATGCAAGTCTTTCATTCCCCATACGTGCAACATGTCCTGCCCATCGCAGTCTACGAGACTTAACTGTTCTTATTATATCTGGCTTCCTATAAAGACCATGTAGTTCATTGTTATGTAGTCTTCTCCATTCACCTGTCTGTTCATCTCTCTTTGGTCCAAAAATTTTCCTAAGTACTTTATTCTCAAATACCTGTAATCTCCTTTCCTCCCTTAAAGTAAGAGTCCATGTTTCGCATCTATATAATATAACTGGTAGAATAATAGTTTTATATATTTTCAGCTTATCGTTTTTTGAAAGGAGTTGGGACATCAAGAGTCTCTGCAATGCATAATAGCACGCATTTCCAGAATTGAGCCTATGTTTAATTTCTTTGTGCATCTCATTCCTATTTGTGATTATTGTTCCTAGGTATTTGAATTCAGCCACTTCCTCAAAATTTCCCTCATTTGTCATTAGCTGTCCATTTCCATTATATAATGTATTTCTATGTGTGACCATATATTTATTTTTATTGATATTTACTTCCAGTCCTAATTTCTTAGTGTTACTCATTAGTGTGTGCATATTGTCCTTTAGTATCTCCTCGCTATCGGCCAATAGTACTAAATCATCAGCATAAAGTAACAGCTTTAACTTGTAAAAATGCAAATTTAGTGTCTGAAGCCTACATTTATTTAGGTAACTATTTCAGATACAAGAAACGTTGGGATGTATTTCATGAGTTAGACCCCGGCTCTTTCACTCAAAAATATTTAATGTAAGAATTATGTCCCTCTGTGTAAGCATAGGTTTCACTATTGCACTGCAACATAGGAGTTTTGGTCCTTTGTGTACTATTTTCTCGTAGTTTAATATTGTCCTAACGCTATGTAATTGAAAACTAAATCATTACCACGTACAAAATAAACATGAATGCAACAATGTTTTGACAAAATTAATTAACCTGCAATTGTAACATCAACGTTTGAAAAATAATAAAAAATTAGGGCTAATCACTAGAGAAGATAAATATGTTACAACTGCGATATATTTTTATGCAAACTACATTTATTTCAATATTAACAGGGTTAACCTATCAATCATTCTGATTTTCATATATTTTATTTTTAATTTTCTTAGGAGGTATACTTGTTCTATTTATTTATGTAACAAGATTAGCATCAAATGAAATATTTAAATTATCCACAGTGCCAAATGCATATAAAGGCTTAGTACTCTTGTATGCTCATTTTTATAACCTGTTAACCAATTTTAAAAGTGTTTAAAAGTGTTTTAAAGTGCAAAAAGTGATAAATTGACTCAATATGTGAAAATTAGGCCAAAATGTGATATCAGTACGAATTCGACGATGTTTATTACATTTTTCTGGAAACCTGAAGAAAAATAAACGTATAGAATGCTTGCAAATACAATGTGATTTTAATTTCATCATCATCATAGTACATTCACGAATTTAGGCCATTTGTTGACCAGTTTGGCCTCAAGAGAAACACCATCCAAAAGTCTTTTGAGTGGACGTCCCTGGTCTTCTTCTTCCTGCAGGTTGATATCTTAACATTTGTTTGGGTATTCTGTGATCTTCCATTCGATGAATCGTGTTGAAACTTGAAAGTACTTTTGAAGTTCCTTAGGACAGATTACTGGCCCGACGCTAAGTAGTCCAGTGGTAGGGCTGCTACATTTTAGTCTCTGGACAAACATTAGGATGTGTGGAGAACGGTTATACCACCGTGACTCGGTCCTTAGAGCCTCGTTTGTGAAAACGGGTTGTACCACGAGAAGGTGAGGATGAGAATTGGGTAGGAGAGGTTATACACACGTCACTACCCCTTACAACACCATTTTAATTTCACATTAAGGCAATTTAAAAAATGTTTTTCTATCATAAAATTAACTCATGGCTACTTGTATGTTATTCTTTAAAACGCTATAAATTTAAACATTGAAAATATGTAAACGATACAAAATACTAAATGTATAAATGAAAATTATATATGTCCGATTTCAAAAGGCTAAAAATCACTATCTCTACTAACCACAATACATTGTTCATTTAAAATAACCCTATTTAATAAATCGGTTATTCACATTATAATTTTTATTTTCTTCTCCTATTCCGACGGCAGGACATGTGACACAAATGGGGAATGGAAGAGGGGCTTGGAAATTTATTATAGGAACACCAGAGGGAAGCCGCCCAATAGGTGGACCAAGAATCAGATGGGAGAATAACATTAACCAGAATCCGCCTGAATGAGTTTATCTGATGTAAATTTGCAAAACAGCTATTAACAAAAATTAATTAGTAACATAAACTACAAATAAATAATAGTTTTAAAAAACTAAAACAACACGCTTTATTAGAAAACCGAACTTAAAAATGGAAAATAGTTTTAATTTCCAACACGCTTGGGATAAAATTAAAATGCTCAACAAAAAAATCATCTCCAACACATACAGAATAAAACTAAAGTTATCAACAAAAATAAAATAATTTTACCATCAAAAGCGTGGGGTGCTCTATATCAATTAATATATTTGATAATAAACAGATATTGGTAAAAGTAAAGTCTCTAAGAAGAAAATGTAAAAATCATTAAAAACACCCCACGCTTTTTATGGTAAAAGTATTTTCTTTTTGTTGATAACTCTAGTTTTATTCTGTATGTGTTGGAGATGATTTCTTTGTTGACCATTTTAATTTTATCCCAAGCGTGTTGGAAATTAAAATTATTTTCCATTTTTAAGTTCGGTTTTATAATAAAGCGTGTTGTTTTAGTTTTTTAAAACTATTATTTATTTTTTAGTTTTAATATTTTACAGAATAAGATAAAAATGTAAATATCTTTAAATTCGATACTATTGTAGTATGAGCTAAAAGTAATACTCTTCTAAAAAAACCCTCCCAGCCGGATTTGAACCCGCGATCTTTGGATTACTGAAATTATTTACCACTAGAGTTCACCGCTCTACCAACTGAGCTCTTACAAAGATTGACTAAAAAGTCGACAAGCCCGCAACCTATTATACCAGTTTTCATTTTTTTTATTTTCTTGTGATTCTGGCCAGGATTTTAGAAACAAAATATAAAATTATTGTATTGTCACGGACCCTTTACAAGTATACAAAGTTTCAAGTCGATCCAATGTTTCCAAGTGGGTGAAAATCGTGTTCAAAGATTCCGTTACATAGATACACTTTTTTTTATTTTATGATGATTTTGATCAGGATTTTAGAAAAGAAATATGGAATTATTATATTGTCACGGGTCCTCTATAAGTATACGAAGTTTCAAGTCGATCCAATGTTTCTAAGTGGGTGAAAATCGTGTTCAAAAATTCCGTCACATAGATAGAAACACACTTTTTTTGATTTTCTGATGATTCTGGCCAGGATTTTAGAAACAAAAATATGAAATTACTGTATTGTCACGGGTCCGTTACAAGTATACAACGTTTCAAGTCGATTCAATGATTTTAAGTGGGTGAAAATCGCGTTGAAAGATTCAGTTACATAGATAGATAGATAGATACAGGTCAAGCTAATATAAAGCGTGTAAAAATAGCTTTACTTCTGTTTCTATTGAATGTTTGTGTGAAACAATATTTCATATATATTTTAGGACACGTGGGAAGAAAAAGCAATTGTGAAACGAAACAATTGTTATTTTAATTTGATACTCCTTTCTTTTTTTTGCAATGTGGAAACAATAAGTGGAACTAGCATAATAATAGTTTAAAAAAACTAAAACAACACGCTTTATTAGAAAACCGAACTAAAAAAATTATTTTTATTTTTTAGTTTTAATATTTTACAGAATAAGATAAAAATGTAAATATCTTTAAATGCGATAGGCTATTATTGTAGTATGAGCTAAAAGTAATACTCTTCTAAAAAATCGTCCCATCCGGATTTGAACCAGCGACCTATGGACTACTAAAATCATATACCACTAGAGTCCACCGCTCTACCACTGAGCTCTTACAAGGATTGGCTAAAATGTCGACAAGTCCGCAACCTATTATACCAGTTTTCATTTTTTTTATTTTCTGATGATTCTGGCCAGGATTTTAGAAATAAAATATGAAATTATTATATTATCACGGGTCCTTTACAAGTATACAAAATTTCTAAGTGGGTGAAAATCGTGTTCGAAGATTCCGTTACATAGATACAAAGACACTTTTTTTTTTCTGATGATTCTGGCCAGGATTTTAGAAAAAAATATGAAAGTATTATATTGTCACGGGTCCTTTGCAAGTATACAAAATTTCTAGTGGGTGAAAATCGTGTTCGAAGATTCCGTTACATAGATACAAAGACACTTTTTTTTTCTGATGATTCTGGCCAGGATTTTAGAAAAAAATATGAAAGTATTATATTGTCACGGGTCCTTTGCAAGTATACAACGTTTCAAGTCGATCCAATGTTTCTAAGTGGGTGAAAATCGTGTTCAAAAATTCCGTTACATAGATACAAAGACACTTTTTTTTATTTTCTGATGATTCTGGTCTTGATTTTAGAAACAAAATATGAAATTATTGTATTGTCACGGGTCTTTTACAAGTATACAAAGTTTTAAGTCGATCCAATGATTTTAAGTGGGTGAAAATCGCGTTGAAAGATTCCGTTACATAGATAGATAGATAGATAGATACAGGTCAAGCTAATATAAAGCGTGTAATAATATAGTCTAATAACATAGATACTAATATTTTCAAACTTTGACCTGATTTATGGACTTGAGTACATTTTATTGCAGTTTACTGAGCTGAGAGTAGATTAAAGTCATCAATTTTAAGAAATTAGCAGAGAAAGTGCACACTGTTAAGCAGAAAATGAAGAGCAGTTGCAAATTCTGCTTTGTCATTCGCAAAACTCAACGTGTCTGTTTTATATTAAACACATTGAGGCCCAGATGTAAAGCTTTCTTCAAACGATGTATTGAACAGGATTTTGGGGAAAGATACGACAGTATATTACGATGAGAGGTTGGGAAGAAGCTTTTACAGAATCGAGGAAAATGTTTAAAAACCTCGCTATCGCTGGGTTTTTAAACATTTTCCTCGATTCTGTAAAACACTTCACAAACATACGTTGTACTTTATTTTTTGCGCGATAGTATTTTCAAAATAATAAATAATAGTAAAATAATAACATCTTTGTTGGAAATATTTGCGTTCATTATAAACAAATGACTACCAATGTGGGCAATGTTAATTAGTTGAAACAACAGGAGGTCGTGAGACTAATTTAGTGATAAAATGGCGGCAAGTACGAATTTATTTTTTTATATTGTTTCAAATAAAGTTAAGTTCTTTTAAAACACAGAGATTTGTTTGGTATAATGTATATCAACACTACCTTTTGGATATTTTTTGTATATAGCCTACAATTTAGGAACAAGATCACAAGACTCTTCTTTACTTTTGATAACACAACACAGGACCTGTCTACACTCTGAATCTTACACAATATATATGACTAGAGCATGGAACTCACTTCCCAGTCATGTCAGGGACTGTCAATCGCTATCATTATTTAAATCCAAATTAACTGATATCTTAAGTTCGACACAATGAAAACATTAACTGCATAACAACTATATAGAGCATTCCATTAATAATCATCTAGGAAGCTACTTACTTTATTTCATATCATTTTAATTTTATTATATTCTATGTTTTTGTTAGTATTAGCTAGTATTAGATCACATCATCATTGTATTTTATTTAGTCTGTATTTTAATAATATCTTAGAATTGTAATATGTACGTAATTTTTGTATAATTCTACTATTTGCTGGTTGAGTGGAAGAGAAGACCTTATGGCCTTAACTCTGCCAGCTAAAATAAAGCATTATTATTATTATTATTATTATTATTATTATTATTATTATTATTATTATTAATTATTATTATTATTATTATTATTATTATTACATTGCATGTAGTATACTAGAGGGTAGTGGTTTTACTTCCCACACGCGTGTTTGTAATGTGTAATATTACAGTATAGTTATTTTATTACAGTATAGTTACTTAGGTTAGCAACCCCGAAATGCCCTCGATGGTATCTTTACCTTGTCGTGGTAGAGTGGCTTGCGTGCTTAAATGATCCTGAGAGCTATGCCGGCGGTAGCATTGCTGCCGATAGGGTTACCCATGACGGACTGGTCGAAGGTGATAAGCCAGACGAAATAAGTACCTTGGTCGAAACAGTGACAATCTTTCACCGTAAAAATACAACCTTCAAGAAATGCGGACATGGATTCAA
Source organism: Diploptera punctata (assembly GCA_030220185.1). NCBI lineage: Eukaryota > Metazoa > Arthropoda > Insecta > Blattodea > Blaberidae > Diploptera > Diploptera punctata. The sequence goes on along the minus strand of JASPKZ010003829.1, from coordinate 2,355,673 downwards.
CTGGGGTAAAATTTTCCGGAGGTCAAATAGTCCCCCATTCGGTTCTCCGGGCGAAGACTACTTCAGGGAACCCATGCCAAAGGCTCAAACACAGGGACATGTTCCTAGGAACATGGAATGTTAGGACTTTATACAATAGCGGGGCACTAGAGATATTAACGCGGGAATTAGATAAATCGCCCTTGGATGTAGTCGCTTTACAATAAAGAGAGATGAACAGACAGGTGAATGGAGAAGACTACTTAACAATGAACTACATGGTCTTTATAGGAAGCCAGATATAATAAGAACAGTTAAGTCTCGTAGACTGCGATGGGCAGGACATGTTGCACGTATGGGGAATGAAAGACTTGCATGGAAGCTTCTTGTAGGAAAGCCAGAGGGAAAACTCCCAGTTGGTAGACCAAGAATGAGGTGGGAGAATAACATTAACTATGATTTGAGGGAAGTAGATTATACAGGAAATGATTGGAAAGCATTATCTCAGGATAGGGATGTATGGAGAACTTATGTCCGCGCGGCCATGAACCTACGGGTTCGATAGTGCCAGTGAGTAAGTAGGTTGGCAACCCCGAAATGTACAAAGTTGAACTTTCAATCATGGTCACCATTGCTGTAAGTACGACAAAACACACTATCGTGCAAAAAAATATTATTTATAGCGTGAAATAGTCATCAGAGATAAATAAAATTGTGGAACATAATGCAAAATGCAATTAACCTGAGTGTGAGGATAGAATTGAATGTAACAGTCGATACTCAGTGCACTTATTCATAAATCACTGAGACTTTTAACCTTTTCTTAACCAGGCATTCGCAGACGTACAAAGCAACGTATTACAGAACAAAACTCATTAATATCAACAAACATATCACTGAGACTTTTAACCTTTTCTTAACCAGGCATTCGCAGACGTACAAAGCAACGTATTATCACTGAGACTTTTAACCTTTTCTTAACCAGGCATTCGCAGACGTACAAAGCAACGTATTATCACTGAGACTTTTAACCTTTTCTTAACCAGGCATTCGCAGACGTACAAAGCAACGTATTATCACTGAGACTTTTAACCTTTTCTTAACCAGGCATTCGCAGACGTACAAAGCAACGTATTATCACTGAGACTTTTAACCTTTTCTTAACCAGGCATTCGCAGACGTACAAAGCAACGTATTATCACTGAGACTTTTAACCTTTTCTTAACCAGGCATTCGCAGACGTACAAAGCAACGTATTATCACTGAGACTTTTAACCTTTTCTTAACCAGGCATTCGCAGACGTACAAAGCAACGTATTATCACTGAGACTTTTAACCTTTTCTTAACCAGGCATTCGCAGACGTACAAAGCAACGTATTACAGAACAAAACTCATTAATATCAACAAACATATGCGACATATTTCCCTGATTAACAAGACAAAATATGAACAGGCATCAATATTTAATCGTGTCTTGTGATAGAATTTAGTAATTATTATTAATGTAACTAAACATGGTGTCCTAGAATTCTTATTGGTGAAATTTCTTTATGGGATCATATCAAATTTGCATTACTGAACTCAAAGTAGGGAAAATGTCATCCAGATAAAACATACTAGGTCTAATTCCTGGCATATAATAATAATAATAATAATTATTATTATTATTATTTTATTATTGTGGCGGCTCCGAGCCGCAATCGGTTAGACGCTCGCCTCTCACCGCTCGCTAGGGTCCCGATATCGAGTCTCGGTTACTCCATGTGGGTTTCGTGCTGGACCAAACGTAGCTTGGGCAGGTTTTTCTCGGGGTTTCTCCCATTTTCCCTGCCACAAATTTCATTTCACCATTTAACCATACCCATCTCATCCATTTCATTCCATTTTATTCATTTGCCCCTGTGGCGGTGCGTCAGGGATGGTCTACCGGCAACTTGTAGTTCACAGACCTCTATAAATATAGGGGTTTCATCCCATCTCATTACTCGACCCGACCCGGAGTTTGACACTAGTTGAGGATATATTTATTATTATTATTATTATTATTATTATTAGTAGTAGTAGTAGTAGTACTAGTAGTAGTAATCCATCCATAGTAATTCTGCCCGAAGGCAGGTCCTTCACTGCTTGCAGATTTACTAGGGAAGTGTGTAGGTGTGGTAGCTTCCCGTTGCTTTCCACACCGATGAAGGATGATGGTGATGATAATGATAAGGATGATGATGAAGATGATGACCATATGATTTCGGGGACCGTTTGGGCCTTAAAGTTTTCCTGACATTTGTCTTACAGGCGAGGAAAAACCCCGATAAAAACCTCACCCAGAAAAACTGCCCCGACCGATCTTTAACTCATCATTTTCAATCATTCAAACATAAGAAATGAAATCAGAAACTTGACAGTGCCCGAACTACAGCGTGTCAATCTAAATGTGTTTACTCGGTATAATGCCTGTTTAACAGCGGGAGGACAACATTTCCAGCATTTTCTATAAGGTAAGAAACAGTTCAAGGACGGGTGGCAGGCAGGGTGAATTGCGGGAGGAAGAGACAGCACTGCGTGCCGGGTGAAACTCCGTAAGGCCGGTCCGGTTTTATATTGGAAGCCCTTTATAACTCTTAGTGACCTGATAATTTACTTAACGGTCCAAGAGATTACAGCTTCATATTTAAAAAAAATAATTTGTGCACTTTTAGGAGAAAATTGTAAGCTATTTATATGAAAACGTTTTAAATAACTCTACAAATTTGAAATTGGATAACTTTCGTTGTAACTGTGAGCTGGCATGGGAAGGTAGCCACATTCTATAACTAGGTGTAGTGGAGATTACAGTATAGAGAAGATCAATGTGTACTGGTGCCCCACTTCCTATGAGACAAATATCCTCCTTTTCTAGAGTACAAGCTGCCTATCAGTACTTTTAATCAATGATTGTTCTCCAAAATAAAAAAAATCCTCTAGTCTAGTGTTATTGATGAAGATAAAGCAGCGCTCTCCGATGACTATACAGCAATGAATACAGTCTGTGGCCTTCCAGGAATTAACCGGTCAATACTGTCAAAATTAGGCGTGTCTGGAAATTATATAAAACATTTAGCGGAGGTCTAAACACCTAAAACAATTTTGTAAACTTATAAACTCTATCAACATATACCGGGTGAAATCATAAATATGGCTATACGTTTGATCACATTGTGTGATGGAAATATTACCATTGCAGGAAACATGAAATTACCGTTGGAAAGGCAATTATTTAAATTACAACAATGGAATAAAACAAAACAGTGTAGAACTTACGTCATTAGTCAAAATGGCATTGAATATGCAACAGCAAATTACAATTGCTGCATGGGTAATAACGTATGTTAATGATCGTGAGGCCGCAAGATGTGAGTTTAACGTAGCATTGCAGCCGTCGACTGTGGAGAAGTGGAGAAAACGACTGCTGGGAACGGGAAGGATGCAGAAAATCAAACCTCCTGGAAGGCCTCGCATTAGCAGGGATGCAGAAACAACAAAGAGAATTGAGGAGGCGTTCGACGCTAGCCCACAAAAATAAAGCCGCCAAGCTGCACGTGAGCAGTGATTTGTTTTGTTTTGTTCTATTGTTGTAATTTGAAGGATTCCCTTTCCAATGATAACATCATATTTCCTTTTATTGTTTTCATTAGAATGTTCGTTATTGCCCCCTAGTATCGCCTATTAAACATCAATATATATATATATATATATATATATATATATATACCTGAGATTCATCAGACCAATAGCAGGATATCAAAGAACAGACAAAAAACATAACACAGAAATAAGACAACAACTAAAAGTAGATGAACTAAACACAACAATAGAGAAATACAGAACAAACTGGAAAGAACACTTGGCAAGGATGACTGAGAATAGAATACCAAAAGCAGCATACCGCTATTCACCACGAGGAAGAAGAAGTTCGGGAAGACCAAAGAAAGGATGGAAAGAGCAGCAATTTGGAGCCGGAACAGGCTAGTAAATAAGCCTAAACCGTGAAGAAGAAGATATATATGTATATACCCCAACAGGTTATTAATATCATTAAGTTGTACGCTTTTTTCATCCTCTTCGGCTTTGATCCTATGATCTAGTACAAAACTGAATAGCAGAGGTGATGGTGAATCACCTTCTTTTAATTTTAACCCATTGTGAAATTCAAAAGTATCTGAAAACTGTTTTCCTGCCATCACCTACTCTCTGCCTTTTAGACACATTTAAATAAATATAAATAAAACTTACAGTTTTATTTATAATTATAAAAAATGGATTTTCATCAAGTAAACGCCAAATCAATTGATTACATTTAAATAAATATATTTTTTAGGATTTCCGAATTCCAGCAGAATACTACAAAAACTTCTGCCTCTTAATTGAACCTTATGCCTTTTGAAATCTATAAGGAGTTTATATATATAGTGCCCCCATATTCTAATTTCAATTTTAAACTCTGTATTACACTAAAATTCTGATTTATTTTAGACTTGTTTCGTCTAAATCCACATTGATAATTTTTTACGTCGTCAATACAGGGAATAGGTCTGGATATTAATATGTTAGTATTTTGTAAGAAGTTGATAGGCCTAAAACATTAAATTAAATTATCGTAATTTTCAGTAATAAAAGACGATACTTTTCTTTGAAAGTTCAGACTGATTTATAGTGTTGAAAGAATAATATACATTTCACTAACAAGTCAATCTGACAGGATTTTGATGTCCTTTTAGGGGAAAATATTGTTTTTTCCTTATTTATCTTGTAGTCAAGAAATCTGAGTTACGTTATAATGACTATTTAACTCATGCCCCAAATGGTAGTCAATGACCAATCACGTTTCAATGAATTCTGTTTTACACCAATGACAGTCGTGTTTCACCTCGCTCTTTATCGATTTCTCTTTATCAGCTCCTGCTTTTGTGATAAAGAAAGCTCCTCCTTTTTTAATATTCTGAACAGGTTAGACCATTATTTTTCTCTCTCCAACAAATACATTGAATATAGCAAATAATGAATAGATTCAGTGATTTTACTGAGTTGTTTACTAAAAAAATCAATGATTAACCTATAATGTTGATTATGATATATAGTTGGATGTGTTTCATTATTTCTCCACTAGAGTGCATTCTTACAGTATTGCGATCCTATTTGGCAATAAATAATACGATCGAGTTGCAGTGAATATAACATAACCTCACATTTCTAATTCATTTTCAAACATCGCCGTTTTCATTAATTATATAAATATTTTAAAACACCGGTAACTATGTTCAAATAATTATTTTTGAGTAAACAGCGTAATTTTATTCGTTAAATAGTCCTGACAAATGCCACTCTTGATTTCCAAATTCTCTAGTTAAATTCACTCGTGGCATTACTTATGACAAAGTAGTACCTGCTATTCTCCACTACTTTAGTTCATTACCTAACTGAATATGATCAGTTCAAAGCTAGTTTCTCAAGTACTGACACTTTTTAAGTGTGAATACGCGGTTAAATTAATCAATAAATGCTGATCTGGACATCCACTGGACCCTGTCTAGTTGGAACCGAAACACCTTAAAAAGTCATTGATAACCGAACTCGTCATCAATTCAATGAGATAAATGCAATCTATGTATCTATACCCTAAATCTTTATGTGGAGCAGGAGTGCTCCATTGTGGGAGTTGTTTATCATAAGTAATGCCACGAGTGATTTCCAAATTATCGATAAATTTATCTAGAGAATTTGGAAATCAAGAGTGGCATTTGTTAGGACTATTTAACGAATAAAATTAAGCTGTTTACTCACAAATCATTATTTAACTATAGTTATTTTAAAATATTTACGTATTTAATGTAAACGGCGATGTTTGAAAACAAATGAGAAACGATAGGTACGCTTCATCTGCTTCTTTTGTTTATCACTGCAACCAGATCATACTATTTATTGCCAAAGGAACGCAATATTATAAGAATGCTCTCTAGTGGAGAAAACATGAAACGCATCAAACTGTATATTAATTCATTTCCGATGTCGTATGATGTAAATATGACAATTATATTTTTCTGGATTATTACCTGGGAAAAATTACATTTAAGAAAGTGCAAACAGTGGTTTCTTTTTTTGGTGGTATAATAAATTGCTTCAAATGTTTTTTATATTAACTCCCACATGCGGCATGTGTTGACATTCATGCACTATATATACAATCTGGTAGCCGTATTTCTCATGGGTTCAGTCACTGCAAGATAATGGTCAGACCTGTTCAGAATATTAAAAAGGAGGAGCTTTCTTTAATATGGCAATTATAACACTGATAAATATTTCGTGAAACACGACTCTGATTGGTTGTAAAACAGAAATCATTGAAACGTGGATTGGCCATTGAGTCCCATTTGGGGCATGAGTTAAATAGTCTAAATTAATTTAGTTACGCTTATTTACTTACAGATGTCAGCGAACTTAAAATTATTAGCTCATCGCCTCAACTACCAATTAAAGGCCGAATAAAGTTTGCTGTACATTAGGCTGGAAATCTTCAGACTCAGGACCAGACCTAAAGTCTCTCTCTAGGGATTTGTCTCTTAGATTTTTCCATCCTGAGAAATCGATCGACCAACCCCGGCCGAATTTGAACTTGCGACCATCGGGACCAGAGGCAAGAAACATATAAATTATTCGCAGGCATCAGTACCAATTAGCATGCCGAAGATGAAACATGTTTTTGAAAGGCCTTCACGACAATTTAACAAGAATTTTTTTTAATAAAAATCAATTCTAAATTAGGAAGACGGATAAAATAAAAGGTACTATACTATTATTTACAACTTTAAAAAGTTATGATAAGTGTAGATTATATGTTTTATAATGTGGGTAAATGTATTTTATAGACTCTCGAGGTAGCGTGCTGCCTTGTCACGAGCGGGCCCGGGTTCGATCCCCGGTCGGGGCAGTTTTTCTGGGTGAGGTTTTTATCGGGGTTTTTCCTCACCTGTAAGACAAATGTCAGGAAAACTTTAAGGCCCAAACGGTCCCCCAAATCATATGGCCATCATCCTTATCATTATCATCCTTACCATTATCATCATCATCATCCTTCACCGGTGTGGAAAGCAACGGGAAGCTACCACACCTACACAATTCCTTAGTAAAGCTGCAAGCATATCATGGAAATGCTGTGATTGCAGTGAAGGACCTGCCTTCGGGCAGAATTACCATGGATGGATGTACAGAAACAACTGTTGTTTGTAGTCGCTAGTGGTTTTCTCTCTTGATGGTGCAATCAAATTTCTTTAGCAAACAAATTACAATATTTTTAGCTGTTTAGCTCGATTTTATAGCATTTTAACTGAATGTTTATTATTTTTAATTCTCAATATTAAAATTGTAATTTTAATATATAAATATGTCCCGCGCCGTAGCCGAGTGGTTAAGGCAGGAAGCCTTGGCGCAGAGCAACGGGACTTGCGCTGGTTCGAGTCTCCATGGGGGAAGAAATTTTCTCATGGTATTTCGGTCAGTATGGGACCGGTGCCCACCCAGCATCGTGATGCATTTGGGTAGCTACAATTAAGTAGCGGCTCCAGGTTGAGAAAACCAGCTATAACGGCTGGGGGACTCAACATGCTGACCACATGTCACCCCTACACTGGCTGATTATCATCTACCTTTGTGATTGACACATGTGGATGCGAGGCCAGCAGCCGGCTGGTAGGCTAAGGGCCTCGTAGGCCTGTCGCGCCTGGAGTTAATATATGAATATATTAGGTTTTATTTATTTATTTTTTGGTTTGAGTATCCTGTTCGTAGGGTAATTTTTTTAATGTAGCTTACCGCAGAGCTTTTCTATGAAATATGTCACGTTTTGAGTATAATCTAAAGAAATCAACCCACACAAAGAAGTAGAAAAGGAGTTAAGAAGGCAATTAAGAAAATTGCACACTAATACATGAGGGAATAGAACAAGTATTTTGCTTTTTGAAAGTATAAAGATTAACTTAAAACCAAGCAAGCAATATTACTTAGTTACGTTACTATACAGGATGTATCACAAGTGATAGCGCTAAAGGAAACAGTAGGAAGTACGCTATAAAATAAGTAACAATGTCTCAGTAAACATGAGTTCAGAAACGAACCGTTTGTGAGTGATTTGCAAATGTATCGTTACGATCTGCCACCGACTACACTGTTTGTAAACAAGTACAGTACATCGAATACTTTCACTTCGTACACTTAAGTGTCATAATCTTAGTAATATACGTTATCATAAATCTCATGATACAGGATGTTCTTCGTATTGAAAGTTTTCCTGTTATTAATGTAACAAGAGATAATAATGCACTACACTCAAACCCGTTAAAGGAGGTGTTCAAAATGTCGTCCTTGCTTCTGAATGCAAGACCATACTCCTCTCTGCATAAAGTTTTGAATTATTTCAAACACCCTTGGATACTGCTGGAATTTTGGCAAGCACGTACAATTTTATGTTCGAGTTCTTCAACTGTGTAAATGGGAGTGCTGTAGATTACGCTTTTGAGGTGACCACAAAAAAAAAACTAAGTATTTAAATCGGGTGTACACGGTACAATCCCGCCTCGACTTATCTATTATTGGTCATATCTGCACGTTAGATGTTTCACAGTAGCAGCCGGCGCACCACCATGCATGTACCAAATACTCTGAGTTCTTCTTCTATGGCGCTACAGCTCGATGTCAGGCCTTCGCCTCCTGTATTAAGCCCTCCAAATATCCATATCCAGTATCTTTCTTTTCCAGTTTCTCACTCCTTGAATATTCTTTGCATCCATTTGTTCTTCGGTCTTCCCAATCTTATTTTACCCTCTATGATTGTATATAGAATCTTTCTTGGGATAGTCCACTCCCCATGTAATGACCATGTCCTGCTCATTCAAATCTTTTTGAGTTTAATTATTGTACCGAAATCAAGTTTTCGATACATGGATTACATCATACTGCGCAACCAATACGTCATCGCGTCTCCATATCTTCTGTGATCTTAGTGAACAGTGCCAAATTCTCTCCTATGTACCCACCCCTTTCCTTTACGCGCCGTGTGCTATCGCGCATCCTCCCCTCTCCTAGTGAACCCTCAAATATAGCTGTGCTTACTAACATCAGATCAGATCATCTGTTTGTCAACCAAAAGGAGTCTAGTCGATATAGCTCGGAGGAGCTTGTTTTGTTTATTGGTCCTGAACCGAAAGTACTATTTTCGGTTCGCTACTGTAGTGCCGTTATCCTCCCTGGACAGTAAAATTCGTGAACTATGCCAATATCCTTTCTCTATGCATTTACCCCCACTCTCCTTTTTTCCTCTCCTGTTGCGTTGTTTGTGCTGCGCATCTCCCCTTATGCCTCGGAACGCTCAAATACGCAATGCACATCAAGAACATTGTCATTCGATCGGAACTTTGAGTTGAGACAACGTCGTCTGGAGCCGCGAGTGGCGTGGTTTAAGTTTTGGTCCTGAGGACCGGGAAAAAACTACCCTGGCTTGGACCGTGGTATGAATGTTGTGTGAGGTATGATATAGTTTTGTGATGTTAAAGAGTATTATTTATTTTCTTTTTGTTAAATGATCAAGTATTTACATTTGTTATATTTTCCATCCACTTCAGACGTCTTGTTTATATTAAACATCATTTTTATATTCATCCTGGTTAATGTTCAAGTTATTTATGTGCATGCTGCTGTTTGATATTCCTGTACTGAAACTTACTTATTTAGGAGATCATTCTAGCTTCCTTTATTTTCCGTCTAGCTTTCATGATTAATAACAATAATGATACATTCAGTTTAAATCATAATCATAAAATACTCTACTGTTTTGAGATCTATTGTAGATTCATATTTAAGTGTTTAGGAAAGAAAGATGAATCAATCTTTGCCTCCTATGGGCCCGGGCAAAGGTTTTTGATTAATAACCTCGGATGTTATGAACTCTACGCTAGTATATGCAACGGAAACAAAAGACGATCCGATAGATAGTAGCAGTCAGCGCGGTATTATATAATATATATATATATATATAGATGATATATAAAACCGCACAGTCCCTTAGGCCAGGATGGGGCCACAAGGATCGTGCACCCTAACCCTTGGCGGGACTATTGTGAATGAAAGAGAGTGCGTATGTTTTATAATTATTGTTGTGTTAGATGATCGATAAGACTATTGTTTTCTTTTCTCAACTTATTTTCAATGTTAAGTTAACTATCTTTTATTTATTTGAATGTTATATCTGACTGTTTCTTTGACTCTTATTAAATGTAAGTAATCTCTTTTTTAATTCTTTTGCCTATTGATTTAATAGCTAGTCATGTCAGATATGAGTATAAAGTTCCAAAGCTTTCTCAAGCGAATATGATTCCCTCTTTCCTTGAAACTTCCACGATCGTAATCTGTATAGCTTACAATATATTACATGCTTAATTTATTAAGGAAAGGTGAATTAATCTTTGTCTTTTATGGGCCCGGGCAAAGATACGTTAATTTGAGCAATCTATGTTTTCAACTCAAAGTATTTATCAACAACATTGACACGGTGCAGCACCAACACGCGGTCACTATTATGAAAATACACGGTTTATTATAGTTCAGTGTTATATCTACATCTCCACACGCCTCCTTCCTTAATCGGCCTATAAACCTGTCTTAATATTTTTCTTTACTAGGTATTTATACATTTTCTTGCGATATATTAAGAATCCAGCTCTCACAACCTTAATATAGTACTGGTCTAAAACAGTTTTATATAGCTTCAGTTTGATTATACGATGCACTTCTTTTAATTTAAAAGCTGGTAGCAGGGACAAGTAAGTTTTGTTTGCTGTATTTATTCTTCTTTTAATACTCTGAGTTGCTGAAGGGGAACATCCTCAAGCAATCCTCAAATATGAAGTCGCAGAAATCGAAGGTATAGTCTAGTTCTGGTAACTGTAGCCGTCTTGGTTAAACCAAAGGAGGGAACATTGCCGAGTGGGGGAGGGAACTAGTAGCCATGTAACAAACATTTTCTTATTAATAAATAATGATGATCATAATCAAATTGAGACAATAGAAATGAGATTTCTCAGATCAGTTGCAGGTGTATCATTAAGAGATCAAAAGAGAAGTCAAGATATCAGAGATGAATTACAAATATATATAATATAAACGAGAGAATACACATAAATAAACGAATTGGTTTGAACATAGGCAAAGAATGGCAAATAATCGTTTATCAAAGCAGCTGCTTCATTATAGGCCTTTAGGCCGAAGAAATGTAGGAAGACCAAAACGTCGTTGGAAAGACGACCTGCACCTGCAGCATTTTGTGCACCGGGGAGCGGAACGGGCCAACAGGCCCATACCTTGAAGAAGAAGAAGAAGATGATGATATAATAAAATCAATTGTTATAAAAACAACGCTGTTCAACAATGAACACTTCAAACTTATTAGACATCAAAAGTACTCACTAACACAGAATTAGTAGATAAACAAATCAACGTGTAGTAACTATTATGTTTTCAGAACTGAGGGTAGTTGTTGGCAGTATCTGCAACTCGTCCTCTCCTCTTACAGCATCATACAACATAGACCCCTCAAGTGCGGCTACAGAAGCCAGAACTGCACAGTACTTCCATACAATGAGTTTTCTTGGAAAAATGTGTGGCCCATGAGACTATCACCTAACACTCTTATCCACTAGACCAAATAGAAATGTTGCTGAAGTGATGACTCACGAACAACCTGTGGATTTATGTCTATCCAGAATGAGTATTATGATCTCGAGAAAATCTCGCTTCTTTGGTTAAAAAATAGATACTTTGAAAATGAGGTTTGATTGCAGCCTGTTGCAGCCACCGAATAAAATTCACTCTAGGGCCAAAGTCTGGAACACTGAGACACTGTACCCATTGGAGGGGGTAAGAATACAGTGAATTGCGATGTGCAAGTTCTCCATACACTATTATGGCTTTAATCCACGCACTTATCTGGGAATTCTCTTCGTCGAAGTTTCTGAAGTGTGTTCTGCTGCATCCAGCATCATATGCTTGCTCTCCTACCATGTTCGAAACTCCAATTTTCTCTCAGGTGCTGATGTTAGGCCTACACTTGTGAATTTGCTACTTTCGGGGTGCCTTCGACCAGAGTGCGCTTTTTGTTACAAGCATGTAGCCCTGGTATGAATGAAATACATATCCGCGTACTCTTCATTGCTGTAAGATTGTTCCATATTGACAACAACAGCGCAACTGACATTCCTGTTGATACCTTTTCAGACGGTGTGTTGAATAGTTCCGTTGGTTTGATTACAACTCAACCTATCGGCAATATTCGGTTGTGTAAACACAGAGTAAACCTCGGACCGCTCAAGGAGAAACGAATACGTTCACAAACAATATAGTTAGTGACGGATAGTAATCATTAGAGCTAGGAATTTTAGGTGCTGCACTTTTTTTTGTTACTATAATGTACAAATTAGCTAGTATTGCAAAGAAAACATTAAATAAATGCCCCTGTGTTTTAGTTGCACCTTTTCTCAATGCTAGCACCTTTTTGCACCTGTTCTTTAATGGAGGCACATTTTGCACCTTTTCAAACCTTTTTTGTCTCCTTTCGAACATTTTATTACCAAAATAATATATACTTATATATATATATATATATATATTACATTTATTCAAATACGATTTCACGGGTTGGTAACGATATGTGGTATCAGTCCACATCACATTACTTCCACTTCAGTGCAATCCCGTTAGGCTATTCCTTTTAAATTAGTATGCGCCTCATTGGACCACAGTTATGCGAAAGCTATTGTTGAAGCAAGGAAGGTTGTTGAGTGTGTGAATAAATGTTTCAGTTCAAAATAATATTTGACTAATGCGGTCTGCTATTTTCCTGAGTTACCAGTATACAGTTTGCCAAAACCGAAAGTGAACTCCTATAAACTACGTGATATTGTTAAAAAGTTTAGTGCAGATGGAATTCAGAGTGACGGATCTGTTATCAGGTGCATTCTTTGTGATATTTCAATAACAATTGATGAAAAACATCAATGCATTCGTGTTACGCAGCATATAAGTAATGTAAGTACTTACACAGACTCTTTAATATAAGACAACATGCGTGAATTTTGTGTCGTTAGTTACTTGTTGTAATTGGTTTTGGTAATCTTTAATGATTATTTACATGGGAAATTTGCAACTTTTATTTAAAAGATTGTACCTTTTTCTGCTAAATTAAAGCACCTTCTCCACCAAATTTTGCACCTAAAATTCCTAGCTCTCGTAATCATGCATTCGACCCATGTTTACTGAGACTGTTTTGGTTGTCTAATATACTGTCCACTATTTCCGTATATGCTATCACTTATGGCACACCCTGTATATAAGAAGAAAAACCAAATTACGAAGTTACAGTGTACGTAAGATTTTTTTTTATATTTTATATAAATAACGAAAGTAAGTTACTTAATTGGTTAAGGTACGGTAATACGATACACACTGGAAAGTCTGGGGTTCGAGACATGATGGGGTCAGGAAATTTAAACTAGCCTGAACCTTCTAGCGACATCATCGTCCTGAGGTCGACTCAGCTTCTATCAGAAATACATGCAGGATATTTTTGTTGTGGGGAAAGGTGGTCATTACGCATGGCTGACAACTCGGCTGACATTTTAAGTTGATTTTTCGAAAGATGGAAGCCTTAACCCCCTTCCGCTCTACGTGTCTTCTTAGGCCTGTTGGATCACTTTTTACCGTTTGTAGTAAAAAATCGATTTTTTTATTGCACTTATATTTCATTTACATATATATATTTTTTTTCGATTATATTTTTATTCCTTAAAATGGAGAAACACCAACATTTCTCATGCATATTATTTATATCCGACATACTGCAGTGTAAATAAAATTATGTTTAATTTTAGGTTAGGATATATTGTGAAATTCGACACATATATTTAAGGAATTTCTACTCTTCAGTTTTTCTGCAGTTGTATTAAAATGTTAAATTAAACAAATTTATCTTATATGATACATTGCCAATTTAGGGGTTAAGCTATGTAATAATTACGGAATTTAATTAAAACAGAGACTACTGAAATTTCATAAATTCCGATATTGTAAAAATATTTAAAAATAACTAAATAAATGAATTCACTCTGAAAAAAAAAGAATTTTTTATTATAGAAAACTGAACGTTTGAAGTATAAAACAAAACACAAAAAACAACTAGACATAAAAATAAAACAGAATTTTAACACAACAGGCTATTTTACTTGTTCCGAACTAAGTTTCAGTTGTAATGTAAAGAAATCAGATGTATGACTGCATTTTCATTGGTCAAGTAATGGTTTTACCTTTAACCGTGTAAGAAAATATAGTTCCCTCTCTAACACTAAAATAAATAAAAAAATATATATATATATATATATATATATATATATGTCCACAGTTGTAGTCTCGAGGTAGCGTGCTGCCTTGTCACGCAGTGGGCCCGGGTTCGATCCCCGGTCGGGGCAGTTTTTCTGGTTGAGGTTCTTATCGGGGTTTTTCCTCACTTGTAAGACAAATGTCAGGAAAACTTTAAGACCCAAACGGTCTCCGAAATCATATGGCCATCATCATCATCATCCTTTACCGGTGTGGAAAGCAACGGGAAGCTACCACACCTACAATTCCCTAGTAAAGCTGCAAGCATAGCATGAAAATGCTATGATTGCAATGAAGGACCTGCCTTCAGGCAGAATGACTATGGACGGATTATAGATAAAGGTAAAGTGATGCCTGTCCTAGAAGTTAGGAGGTTAAGACTTCAACTATTTCTAGACAATCAGCACTTAATGTCAGCCCTGTGTGACGGCCGTCTCTACCCCCAGAACAAGCGTCTGGTATTCATTTCCGTTAGAGATTGAGTAAACCCCCTGAGCCATAGTGCCTCCAGAAGATTTGGGTCAGTTTAAAAATCCTGACCCACCGGGACTCGAACCCTCGAGTTTCCCGTTTGTAGCGTATTTCCTTAACCGCTACGGCTTGCCCCTTTGAGAAGTGAAATTACTTCCTAATCCTGATTATTTTCATCGTGATTTTCGAATTAAAAAAATCACAGATGGCTTTACAGTAAGTGAAATTAAATGTCGCGTGATTGGCTCATTAAATGCATTTCCATCTCTGCTTGTTTGATTAATGTCTCATCGTTTCCAATTAACGATATGTTGATGGAGAGTTGTGTTTTTATACATGCTTGCTCCTGTTTACTCGCTGAACCAGAATTATATTTTCATTTTTAACTAGCACACATTCTGTTCAAACACTCTCTGCTGTAATTTAGCGCATTCAGCCCGAGATTGCATATGTAAATTCAACACAAAACCCCTGCTGCTGATTTTAAGCGCTAATCCTTTTCGTTGCTATTTTTTTTTAGATTACATTCTTTTTATTTTTGGAATCACTGTACGTTAGTAATTAACATAGTTTTATGTGGCTATTATTTTACTTTTCTCATTATTTACTTGTGTATTGGATTTCAGATAATACTAAATACATTTTTTTGCGGGAATGTACGTTTTGTCGTACTTACATCAGTGGCGACCATGATTGAAAGTTCAACTTCTTACATTTCGGTGTTTCCAACCTAAATAACTATACTGTAATAAAATAACTATACTGTAATATTATAGGGAAAACGCCCAGTTGGTAGACCAAGAATAAGGTGGGAGAATAACATTACCTATGATTTGAGGGAAGTAGATTATACAGGGAATGATTGGAAAACATTAGCACAGGATAGGGATGTATGGAGAGCTTATGTCCGTGCGGCCATGAACCTACGGGTTCGATAGTGTCAGTGAGTAAGTAAGTAAGTCTACTGTAATATTATATATTACAAACCACGTGTGGGAAGTAATGAGATGTGCAGGATATGTGTTATAGCCTCACTATGATGGTTGTCCAGTGACTTGCTTTTTTTCCCCGCAGCTGTTATATATAATTAAATTCAATGATGCCGACTACCGCCACTATAATAATTCCGCATGTTAATCATTGTGAAGCATTGTCGCGCGGCACCCGCTTTTATATTAACGGACAACCTCATAGTGAGGCGAATACCAAGAATGGGAAAAGAAAGAGGAGGGTTGGAATTTCTCGTAGGAAAACAAGAGGGGAAACCACTTACTAGGTAGGTCAAGAATGAGGTGGGAGAATAATATTAACCAGGTTTTGAGTGTGATCAATTACATGGGGATGATGATAAAACATTAGTAGGCCTACAGGTTGAGAATGATGGAAAGCTTATGTCCGCGCGGCCTTGAACCTCCAGTTTTGATAGTGTCAGTGACACAGTTAATGTGGCTCCTCTGGTCCAGATTATTTTCTCTTTTGCACAATAGCGATGGATCTAAAATGTCGTAGGCTATCATCTGAATATTTTATCTTCATTTTCCGTCTTGTTTTTTACCTTATTTTATTTAATTTATCGGATCACTTGCGATTCTCTCTTTTTTTTCTTATTACTGTCCGTTCCAAATCGATGTCAATGACTTTTTCTTTTAATTGTGATTTATTGACGCTTTACATTTACGTTCAAATCGCGACTAGAATGTCCAGCAGACATGACTGTCATGGGTCTTTTTAATTCCCTGGTTTAATTATAGGTAATGTTACATAGGTAATGTTACTAACTACTTATTTACGAAGAAGTGCCAGAAAGTCTAAATTAGAACATGTCACAAATAAGGAAATTAGAAACATAATGGAAGCAGAAGAAAGCATAATTGAAAGAATTGAGGAGAAGGAATTAAAGTGGTTAGGACATGTTTTAAGAATGGAAGATGAGCGATGGCCGAAGCAACTATATGAATGGCATCCGAACAGAAAGAAGAAAAGAGGAAGACCAAGGTTAACATGGAAGGAAAACATGAAGACAGTAATGCAAGCTAGAGGGCTAAGCATCGAAGATGCCCAAGACCGTAGGCTATGGAGGTTTGGCGCGGGAAGACGGCAGCAGCTGTAAAAACCCGAAGATAGATAGATAGATAGATAGATAGATAGATAGATAGATAGATAGATAGATAGATATAACTACTGATTATGAGGTCCCAGATTCGATTCCCGGTCAAACCATAGGAATTTTCCCTTAAAGGGAATCATTCCTGTGGTTACCCATGGTCTGGAATTTAGGTTAAGTTTAGGTTAAGAACTCTCCTGGCGCTTCATTATCATTTATCATCCATCATATCATCGGGGTAACGAAACTCTGCCTTATAGGCGCCCTAACTTCAGAAGTGGATTACAATTAAGCCAATGCCAGGAGAGAACACCAGAAATGTCGAAATGGCAATCTGGAGCATTGAATAAAAAAAACTATAAATGCCAAAACAGAATTTGCCTTTTTACGTCTGAGAAAAAGCAAAAAATACCTCAGTTAGGTTAGTCAGTACTGGTACTCGAACCCGGGACCTTCCGAATACTAAACACAAATGTACCGCCTGAGCCAATTATCTCGGTTTAATTTTTTGGTACAATCTTATTTGAATCACTATAAATTCCATGAATGCAGTTCGTATAAGTATTGTTTTGCTGAATTCTAGTGCAAATGACAGTATACAGTAAATAAATAAATAAATAAATAAAAATAAATAAAACGCACACATTATTGTAGCTGAATGTGAATATTGTTTGCGGAATATATAAGACAGGTCTAATATATCACAATGGACGAGCATTCCGTACTAATTATCAAAGCCAATTAATGTTATTTTTATTCATTTCATAATATTCATCTTGATGCTGCATCCTCCTTTTATCATCATTATCATCGTTCATTAACTAATTTTGGTCATTTGTTCACCTCTTTCGGCCTGAATAGAAATAAAATCCAAAAGTTTTTTAATGGACGTTTTGGTTCCATTCTCCCTCCTACTGATTGATAGCTTAATATCTGATAGGGTATCCTGCAATCTTGAATTCGAAGAACATACGGCATCCATTTGACTTCTAATCAGAAAGTTTGTTTTCCAAAGATTCGATGTGCAATTCATCCAAGATACATTTTTTTAATGATCAAGTAAATATATATATATATATATATATATATATATATATATCCAGCAATCGTCCGAAGATATCTCATTTCAGCAGATCTACGTCTCTGGATATCCTTCTGTTTCGATGTCCATACGTCGCTATCATACAAAAGAGTTGGAAGGGCCAGTGTGAACTTTTTCTTTCAACAAGTAAATTTATAAATTAATATACCCATCATTGTGCTGTATAAAATGTTTGAGTTAATTTTTTATATTACGAATATTCTTTTTTTTTTTTGATTGATTGAGGGTCTTTCCACTTTTCAGCGGTTGCCCTTTTACCAGCCGGCTGCTGGCCCTTCACATCCACATGTGTCAATCACAGAGGTAGATGATCAACAGCCAGTGTAGGGGTGACATGTGGTTAGCATGTCGAGTCCCCCAGCCGTTACAGCTGGTTCCTCAACCTGGAGCCGCTACTTATTGTAGCTACCCAATTGCCTCACGATGCTGGGTGGGCAACGGTCCCATACTGGCCGAAATACCATGAGAAAATTTCTTCCCCCATGGAGACTCGAACCAGCGCAAGTCCCGTTGCTCTGCGCCAAGGCTTCCTACCTTAACCGCTCGGCTACGGCGCGGGATATATTCTTTTTTTACATAACACAAAGCGGATGAAAGGTAAATGTATTTTCTGAAGTAATAAAAATCTCTAGGAGACATGAATGACGGTATGAGATTAGTCGAGGCATCAAAGAGGAAAATTGCTTCTTCAACAAGTAATAATATGACAACAAAGAACATAAAATAAGACTCATTTCCCATATACCCTAGGACATCAGAGAAGATTCAAAAAACCCAAACAAACCATAACCTTTACGAAGAAAACACGACACGAACGATAAAAGCCATCTGACATGTCAGATTTTTTTGTACATACCAATAGATTCCTCATCTGTTTTTCCACCGCTCATTAACTCGGCCCCATGCCATGTGGCTGTGATAAAAACAAATAATAATAATAATAATAATAATAATAATAATAATAATAATAATAATAATAATAATAAAGATGGAGATGGAAAAATAACAGCATGTGACATATGTATCTTTGGGACAAATTCTTATATATAATGGTGATATTAATGAGAGGGTAAATAAGGATAAATCTACAACATCAAAATTAAATCGTATTTTATAAGGATGATTCTTTAATAATGCATTTCTTATTATATTTAATTTATAACCATAAGTAATGCCACGAGTGATTTCCAATTTATCTAGAGAATTTGGAAATCAAGAGTGGCATTTGTTAGGACTATTTAACGAATAACATTAAGCTGTTTACTCACAAATCATTGTTTAACTAGTTATTTTAAAATATTTATATATTTAATGTAAACGGCGATGTTTGAAAACAAATGAGAAATGTGAGGTTATGTTCGTTCACTGCTGCTTGATCATATTATTTATTGCCAAAGTAAAGTAAAGTAAAGTGATCCCACAACAGGCCTCAGGAGGCCCTTGGGGTAGTAGGAGGTTAAGGCTCCCACTTTTTCTAGACAATCGGCACTGTATGTCAGCCGGGTTGTCAGCCCTGCGTGACGGCCGCCTTTACCCCAGAACAAGCGTCTGGTACTCATTTACGTTAGAGGCTGAGTCGACCCCAGGGCCATAGCGCCGCCAGAGGGTTTGGGACAGTTTAAAAATCCTGACCCCAACGGCACTTGAACCCTCGACCCTCCAGCTTGTAGCTCAGTGTCTTAACCACTACGCTACGGTGTGCCCCCATTTACTGCCAAATAAGATCGCAATATTGTAAGAGTGCACCCAAGTGGAGAAGTAATGAAACACTTCAAACTATATATCATAATCAACATTACGGGTTATTCATTTATTTTTTTAGTAAACAACTCAGTAAAATCAAGGAATCTTTTCATTATTTGCTATATTCAATGTATTTGTTAGAGAAAAATAATGCGTTGACCTGTTCAGAACATTAAAAAGGAGGAGCTTTCTTTATCACAAAAGCAGGAGCTGATAAAGAGAAATCGATAAAGAGCGAGGTGAAACACGACTGTCATTGGTTGTAAAACAACATTAATTGAAACGTGATTGGTCATTGACTAGCATTTGTGGCATGAGTTAAATGGTCAGGGAAAATAACACTAATACAAGTTTATTTTTCCATATGAATAATTTCTTTTTTTCCAATGAAAGGTTTAGTTTTTTATTTCCCATGTAACTTCCAAATCCATGAAAATTATAAGGGATCAGAATACAAGATCTAAAATTAAAACAAACATTTTAATACAATAATGAGTACATACGGTGCAAAAACATGGGAATTAAAATCTAGAAAAATAAATACATTACATTCTCAAACATGGATTTTTGGAAGCGTTCAGCTGCAGTTTCTAAAAGAGATAAAATAAGAGAGTGTAATTAAACAAAATATTAATATAGGAGCGAACGGAAAGAACATATTGATGGAATGCCAGAAGAAAGATATCTAAAATTATTGCTAAATTATAAACCGCACGGAAGGAGAAATGTTGGGCGCCCACACAGAAGATGTTCTGAACAATTTTAACAATTCTAGCTTTCATGAACCCGGAACGAGCCAACAGGCTTAATCCCTGGATGATGATGTTTAATGTTCAAGTCCATCGCTGTGGTCTCGAGGTAGCGTGATGCCTTGTCACGCAGCGGACCCGGGTTCGATTCCCGGTCGGGACAGTGAGGTTTTTCTCGGAGTTTTTCCTCACCTGTAAGCTAAATGTCAACAAGCTTAGGGTCCAACGGTCCCCGAAAATCATCCGGCCATCATCATCATCATCCTTCGCCGGTGTGGAAAGCAACGGGAAGCTACCACACCTATAATTCCCTAGTAAAGCTGCAAAGCATAGAAATGCTATGATTGCAGTGAAAGACCTGCCCTCGTGCAGAATTACTATGGATGGATGGATTAATGTTCTAACTTTAATTGTGGATTTAAAAAACAAACAACAAAAATGGTCAAGCAAAAGAATGAGAGAAGACAGATTACCAAGAACAATACTAGAATGGATACCACTTTATAAAAGAGTAGGACGGTCAAAATAACGTGGATTGACGGCGTTTTGAGCTGCATGAGGGAAAACGTATCGGACGGTGGATATTGGAATGACAGATGTGGAGAAGAATAACAACAGATTTATTGGGTACTGGAAGATGATGTGAAAGCTGTTAAAATAAAACTAAATGAAATGAATAATGATAACAATTAATAGCAGCAATAAATGAAAATAATAGATGTAACGAAATTGTAAATATCCTAGACTGAGTTGTTTTAACGACCTTATACATGTATACAATTACTGTAGACCTATATACAATAGGAGATAAGATATTTGAATGTTGGCAGTTTTCACATATTATTCTCATGATTAACCCTTAAATTAGCAAAACACAAATTTCTTCTGTTACTTATTTGAATGTGGCGGACCGCAGTGAAAACGGAATCTTGTATAACTGTTATTATTAGATATATTGTGTAATTAGACACATATTTGTTATTTTTTTGTTCGTTTCTTCTCATTTACTAAAAATATTAAATTAATTGAACCAACTGATGTATCCAAAAGGATACATTACGAATTTAAGGGTTAAGACAGTTTTATACATAAACTAGGCGGCTCCGTGGCGCTCGCCTATCACAACTGGGGTCCCGAGATCGAGTCTCGTTCACTCCATGTGGGTTTCGTTGTGGACGAAACGGAGCTTGGGCAGGTTTTTCTCGGGAGTTTCTCCCATTTTCCACTGCCACATTTTCATTCCACCATTTCTCCATACTCATCTCATCCATATCATTTCGTTCATCTGCCCCTGTGATGGTGCGTCAGGCGTGGTCTGCCGGCGCCCTTGTCATTCACATACCTCTATACAAGGAGCTTCATTTCCTATTGGTATATTGAGATATACTGAACATTTTTAATAAGGTACCCATGTCCGGAAATGATGCGTTTTCACACTATGACTAATTAATTGTGTCTCAAGGTCAGTGTTAGTTCGAAGGCTGGGTGTTGCAAAAAAAAACTAACAACTAGTATATTGAGATATACTGAACATTATTTTTTTAATAAGGTACCCATGTCCGGAAATTATGCGTTTTGACACTATGACTAATTCATTATGTCTCAAGATCAGTATTAGAAGGATTTGAAGACTGGGTGTTGCAAAAAAGAAAGAAGCACTGACAACGCAGGTGAGGTGGTATATTGAGATATGCTGATCATTTTTTAATAAGGTACCCATCACCGGAAATGATGCATTTTTACACTATGAGTAGCTAACATCTCAAGAGTTCCGATTATTTAAATTAAGATATTCATAAATAATTGCAAATTACACGTATCATAGGTTCCATATCTGTGAGGTGTTGAGAAGTAATGAGTCTCCAAATCCTTCAAACTAACACTGACTTGAGACGTATTTATTAGTCATAGTGTGAAAACGCATCATTTCCGGCCATGGGCACCTTATTAAAAATGATCAGCATATCTCAATATACCCACCTCACCTCTGTTGTCGACTTTTTTACAACACCCTGTGTGTGTGTGTGTATATATATATATATATATATATATTAGCCATAGCCATTTTCGATGTCTACTAGATGTATTTTCATGAGAACAACCTCAATAGGTTATTTCGGAATTAGCTAAAATATATTATATTATGAAAATTAGCAAAATCGGACAATTATGAGGGATCCCAACGGTTGAAATTACTATAGCGGGAGAAAATCTGCTATGCCTATGCCTATGCCTATATTAGTCATAGTCATTTTCGATGTCTACTAGATGTATTTTCATGAGAACAACCTCAATAGGTTACTTCGGAATTAGCTAAAATATATTATGTTATGAATATTAGAAAAATCGGACCATTATGAGGGATCCCAACGGTTGAAATTACTATAGCGGGAGAAAATCTGCTATGCCTATGCCTATGCTAGTCATAGCCATTTTCGATGTCTACTGGATGTATTTTCATGAGAACAACCTGAATAGGTTACTTCGGAATTAGCTAAAATATATTATGTTATGAAAATTAGCAAAATCGGACCATTATGAGGGATCCCAACGGTTGAAATTACTATAGCGGGAGAAAATCTGCTATGCCTATGCCTATGCCTATATTAGTCATAGTCATTTTCGATGTCTACTAGATGTATTTTCATGAGAACAACCTCAATAGGTTACTTCGGAATTAGCTAAAATATATTATGTTATGAATATTAGAAAATCGGACCATTATGAGGGATCCCAACGGTTGAAATTACTATAGCGGGGAGAAAATCTGCTATGCCTATGCCTATGCTAGTCATAGCCATTTTCGATGTCTACTGGATGTTATTTCATGAGAACAACCTGAATAGGTTACTTCGGAATTAGCTAAAATATATTATGTTATGAAAATTAGCAAAATCGGACCATTATGAGGGATCCCAACGGTTGAAATTACTATAGCGGGAGAAAATCTGCTATGCCTATGCCTATGCCTATATTAGTCATAGTCATTTTCGATGTCTACTAGATGTATTTTCATGAGAACAACCTCAATAGGTTACTTCGGAATTAGCTAAAATATATTATGTTATGAATATTAGAAAAATCGGACCATTATGAGGGATCCCAACGGTTGAAATTACTATAGCGGGAGAAAATCTGCTATGCCTATGCCTATGCTAGTCATAGCCATTTTCGATGTCTACTGGATGTATTTTCATGAGAACAACCTGAATAGGTTACTTCGGAATTAGCTAAAATATATTATGTTATGAAAATTAGCAAAATCGGACCATTATGAGGGATCCCAACGGTTGAAATTACTATAGCGGGAGAAAATCTGCTTCCTCGTTAAAAAATGATTTAATTAACAAAATAAAGATATATTGCGTAAACGAGTAAAATCGGACCATAAATTCGACTTGCCAAGGAATTCACTTAGATTAGGAGGTTCCTATATGTTATATTTAATAGAAATCCGCTATAAAATTGTCAAATCCCTAAATTTCCCACCAGCCGCTGGATAAATTTATTTCCGTAAAACGAAGGATAATACCCTCCAGTGTTGACGAGAAGACGCAACCTACTGATTACTACTAATATGTAATGATGGCTAACATAATCCAAAATGCGCATCTGAAACGAAGTACAGGTTCCTTGGCAATTTTGTGGCTATCGTTACCGGATTATTCCCTAGTCGTTATTTGTATTTTAAATAAAATGTCGATTTTACGGCAAGAACCGAAAATCGAATCCAAAAATTGTGTCTGATGCTAATAGGCTATAATCGTGAATAACTATTCATGTATATTATATAAAATGGCTGTCGAAATCACAACTCTTGGCACATTCATTGAATATTTACTAGTATAATTGTTGTGGCATTAAATCCAAGCGTTCTACAAATTCTATACATAAAATATATTTAATCATGATATGTAATCACATAATTAACAACTATCTAGTTTAATTTGTCATGATATACATCAATAACTATATTAATTATCATTAGCTACCACTCTGCCATCTATGTTAGAGAGCTAAATAAGTGCTGATTCCAACCATGATCGAGCGAAACTATTTCTTACGTAGCAAATTTCTCTATAGTAATTATTTCATAACATCCAAAAGTTTAATGATTCCAAGATGGAATTAAAATCTTGCAATCATTAATATTTTCATAGTAGGGGCTATAAATTAAAATTAATCCTACATTACAATATTCATTACTCTCAAGATGTTACCATTTTTGTATTACATTGTATATTTTCATAAATCATTTAATCTTATAAATTATAAATAATTATAAATTGACCAGCTTAATGGGCTAGTGATCAGTTTGTGAATACTGTTCCCGGTTTCGATTCCCGGTCAAATCACAGGAATTTTTCCTTAAATGGAATCATTCCTGTGGTTACCCATGGTCTGGAATTTAGATTAAATTTAGGTTAAAAACGCTCCTGGCGCTTCATTATCATTTATCACCCAACATATCATCGGGGTAACGAAACTACGCCTTCTAGGCGCCCCAACTTCATAAGTGGGTTACAATTAAGCCAATGCCAGGAGAGAACACCAGAAATGTCGAAATGACAACCTGGGACACCGAATAAAAATAGATAGATCGGTTGATTAATGTCTTTGACATCGTTCGATTCCTAATAGGCAATTTTGTCGGTTCATCCAATCTCCTGGTTGTAGAAGTTTCTCCTTCATGTATAAACATATTCCCTGACTCCAGGAGGTTTTCGGTCTTCCTCTGCCTAGTCTTCCCTCAGGTTTCCATTCCAAAACACATTTTGGTAGCCGATTCTCTTCCATTCGCTGGACATGTCCGTACCATCTTAATTGCTGAATTTTAATATAATTTAAAATAGTGTCTTCAATCTTCATTTTCTCCCTTATAACTGAGTTCCTAATTTTTTCTCTTCTTGGAATTCTTCCTGCCCTTCTTATAAAATCCATTTCCGCCTTCTAGGCGCTCCAACTTCATAAGTGGGTTACAATTAAGCCAATGCCAAGAGAGAACACCAGAAATGTCG
Source organism: Diploptera punctata (assembly GCA_030220185.1). NCBI lineage: Eukaryota > Metazoa > Arthropoda > Insecta > Blattodea > Blaberidae > Diploptera > Diploptera punctata. The sequence goes on along the minus strand of JASPKZ010003829.1, from coordinate 2,330,055 downwards.
AAATGACAACCTGGGACACTGAATAAAAATAGATAGATAGATAGATCGGTTGATTAATGTCTTTGACATCGTCCGATTCCTAATAGCCACTTTTGTCGGTCCATCCAATCTCCTGGTTGTTGATGTTTCTCCTTCATGTATAAACATATTCCCTGACTCCAGGAGGTTTTAGGTCTTCCTCTGCCTAGTCTTCCCTCAGGTTTCCATTCCAAAACACATTTTGGTAGCCGATCCTCTTCCATTCGCTGGACATGTCCGTACTATCTTAATTGCTGAGTTTTAATATAATTTAAAATAGTGTCCTCAATCTTCATTTCCTCCGTTATAATTGAGTTCCTAATTTTTTTCTCTTCTTGAAATTCTTGCTGCCCTTCGTATAAAATCCATTTCCGTTGCCAAGAAGTAAAACGAAAATTCTAGCTTTTAAGGGTTCAGATACCGTAAGAGCTAAAATAATTCTGGAGGGGAAACCCATTGAACAAGTGAACCATTTTAAATACCTGGGTTATGAAATCTCCTATTTTAAAAATATAAGATCTATATAACAAACTTAATAAATTTAATTATATATGTGGAACAATCAAAATGATATTTAAAGCACAAGAAAAGAAACAAAACTAAAATTTTATAAAGTAGTGGCAGTCCCCTTACTATTGTATGGTAGTGAATTTTGGGTTTTAACTAAAAGAGAAGAGAAGATCATAGAAGCAGCTGAAATGAGATTTCTGAGAAGTGTGGCTGGTTGCAAACTTCTAGATAAGAGAAGAAGTGAAGATATTAGAAATGAGGTAAATATCTTTAAACTCTTAGATAGAATACAAGAATGTAGAAAAAATGGAAAGAACATGTTCAAAGAATGGAAGATTATCGCATGTCCCAAAATTATACTTAAATACAAACCAAAAGGACGCTGGAATGTTGGTAGACCGAAGAACAGATGGATCCAACTTTTGAATGAGAATCTATGAGACCGGAACAAAACAACATTGGCTTAATCCGTGATTGTTGATGATGATGATGATTTTTTTTGTTAATGGCCAAAGTTCTGCTCCATAAGTAATGATGCTTTTAACAATTGTATGATATATATTCATTTTATTTTTATTACTTATATTTTTATCCCACAATATTCCATTGAGGCAAGCAATTGCTAATTTTCTTTTGTTTATATTTCTTATTTCCTCTTCATAACTCCCATTTTTATTTATTTTTATTTCTAAATATGTGAAATAAATATAAATTAATCAATATTTAAAAGTCAATTTATTTGTCTTCACACTTCCACAATATTCGTATTGCTACATGCGCAAATATTTATTTACAAATGCAATCTACTCATGTCCCGCGCCACGGGCATGATACATTGGTGCAGAGCTAAAGGACTTGCACTTGTTCGAGTCCCCGACGGAGAAGACATTTTCTCATGGGATTTCGGCCATTATGAAATTGGTTCCCACCACCATTGTGAGGATTTTATGTAGCTGCAATAAGTAGCGGTTCCAGGCTGAGAAAACCAGATATAACGGCGAAGGACTCGAAATGCTGACCACGCGCCACCGTATAACTGGTTAAATCATCGTCCACGTCTGTGATTAACATTTGTGGATCTGAGGAAAGCAAACGGCAAGTTTGGAAGAGCCTTCTAGATCTGGCTCATCGTGAAGTTGCAAGTAATACACTCGCAAGGTATCCTTATATTCTCCCTTAATTAGGGTCTATTTATTAATATTACCATTATCAAAATGTGTCATTTTACCGATTCCGAAGAAATACTGAGGTTATTTTCAAGAAAAATAAATTTAAGTTACAAATCTAAGTCTGTTCGTTTATGCTGATGATCTAGTACTACTGGCCGATAGCGAGGAGATACTAAAGGACAACACGCACACACTATTGAGTAACACTAAGAAATTAGGACTGGAAGTAAATATCAGTAAAACTAAATATATGGTCACACGTAGAAATTCAGTATATAATGGAAATGGACAGCTAATGACAAATGAGGGAAATTTTGAGGAAGTGGCTGAATTCAAATACCTAGGAACAATAATCACAAATAGGAATGAGATGCACAAAGAAATTAAACATAGGCTCAATTCTGGAAATGCGTGCTATTATGCATTGCAGAGACTTTTGATGTCCCAACTCCTTTCAAAAAACGTTCAGCTGAAAATATATAAAACTATTATTCTACCAGTTTATATTATATGGGTGCGAAACATGGACTCTTACTTTAAGGGAGGAAAGGAGATTACGAGTATTTGAGAATAAAGTACTTAGGAAAATTTTTGGACCAAAGAGAGATGAACAGACAGGTGAATGGAGAAGACTTCATAACAATGAACTACATGGTCTTTATAGGAAGCCAGATATAATAAGAACAGTTAAGTCTCGTAGACTGCGATGCGCAGGACATGTTGCGCATATGGGGAATGAAAGACGTGCATGGAAACTTCTTGTAGGAAAGCCAGAAGGAAAACGCCCAGTTGGTAGACCAAGAATGAGGTGGGAGAACAACATTAACTATGATTTGAGGGAAGTAGATTATACAGGGAATGATTGGAAACCATTAGCTTAGGATAGGGATGTATGGAGAGCTTATGTCCGCGCGACCATGAACCTACGGGTTCGATAGTGCCAGTGAGTAAGTAAGTACAAATCTAAGTTACCATAAACTATATGACAGCCGCCATATTTGTAACTGCCATTCGCAATTTTCTCTGAAGAATCGATCAGTTGCAAATAAATGCGAATTTTTAGTTACTCTCCGACCTTCGAAGAAACATGTAGGCGTCTACTGTATTCTGATCAATTTATGGTTAACATAAATAGCTTTAGATACGTAATTTCGTCAATCGAATGCCTGATGTATTTTTTCGCATCCGCTGAATTGTGCTTTGGCCATGAACAAATCGCAGTAACAGAGGGAAAACGTCCATTTGGTAGACCAAGAGTGAGGAGGGAGAATAAAATTAACTATGATTTGAGGGAAATAGATTATATAGGGAATGATTGGAAAACATTAGCTCAGGATAGGGATGTATGGAGAGCTTATGTCTGCGCGGCTATGAACCAACGGATTCGATAGTGCCAGTTAGTTAGTTAGTTAGCTAAAATAAAAGTGTATGGAAATATCTACAAAATTACAATATGTGATCGGCATACTTTTAGCATAAATGTGTCACTGGAACATGATTCATCATTCAACATTATATTCAAGCAACCAAATTTCACTTGCTTCATTCAATGTTCTGATATTTTCTTAGAAATGCGGTTTAATCGCAATCATTTCACACTGTTATATTATCTTTGTTTACTTATGAGAATATGTCCAATGTGCGGTAGCTTTGAAGACGAGATACATATATTAGCAAAATGTAACGATTTAGAATATTGGAGACGTCAGTTATTACCGGAAAGATTTCTAAATTCAAATCGTGAAAGATTGGCTGCTACGAATTATTGGTAAACCCAGAAAATTGGATAAAGTTGGGTAGATTTCTGGACAAAACGCGGAAAATAAGAACAACACTTATTCATGAATAAATAAATCATCATCATCATCATCATCATCATCTGCATTCATGGATTAGGTCTGTTGACCCGTTCCGATTTGAGCCCATCTCTTTCTAGGTCTGCCCACATCTCGGGTGCCTTTAGGTTTGTATTTTGTTATTTGTTTTGGATATCTATCTTCATTCATTCTGTCTATGTGCTGCTTCCATTTTTGTCTATATGTATCTATTTTATCAGTTACTGCAAATATTTCAAGTTCCTGTCTTATTTCTGTGTTCTTGATTCTGTCTTCCTTAGTGCACCCTTTAAAAGATCTCAAAAATTTCATTTCTGCCGCCGTTATCCTACTTAGATCTTGTTTTTTATGTATCCAGGCCTCTGAACCATAGAGCAGTACCGATACTGCCAACATTTTATAAAATTTCAATTGGGTCTCTCTTGTTGTTTTGTTATTTAGTGATCGTTTTATCGTACCACATATTCCCTGGAATTTTGCTATTTTATTAGTTATATCATTATCATAATTAAATGAAATGTCACATCCTAGATAATTGAGATGGTTCACTTGTTCTATGATTTTGTCTCCTATTACTATTTTCGATCGGATTTGATTTTTCCCTTGGAATGCCATTACCTTAGTTTTTCTATGGATATTTTGAGATTATATTGTTCACATATATTATGTAGTTTAAAAATATTCCTTTGAAGTTGGTCTTCCATATTTGCTATTATTATCTGGTCATCAGCGTATAATAATGTTTTCAAGTAGTGTGTTTTATCTAATTTTATTCCTTTATTTGCTTCTTCGTTCCACGAATAAATAAATATGTTAGCAAATTGCAATACTATTAATTCTTAATAATTCTACATAACTAAGTTAATGTATAATGTAATTGTATTGATATCTAATTGTAATATTATTGTGTTTTCTTTTTTGTTTTAAGTGTATTATTACCAAACATCAACTTATTGTAACGGACTGTCAACAGCACGTACGGCTTACTGCCCGTGCGATTCATGTTTGTAAATAACATTGTATGTAACCTACTTTTAGTTTAATAAAGTCCTTAAGTATTGTATATATTATTTAGTAAAGTCTTGTTTGCGTTAGCGAATATCAACAAACAATTATTATTCTTCTCACTAATAACATGCGTAATATTAACCAATCCTACATTAATTAACATATTGATCATCATCGTCCGGTATCATGGCAGCTGCCGCCGTCTTCCGGAAACCAAACGCCATTCCTCTCTATCCATCCATTGATATTCCTCCATTCCTCTGATATTCATAGCTGCTTGTACCCCTTCTATCCAAGATTTCTTCGGTCTTCCTCTCTTCCTCCTTTCTATTGGGATCCATTCCATAACAATTTTTGGCAATCTTTGCTCTGGCATTCGTTTGACATGACCATACCACTGCAATATTTTCTTTTCTATGATGTCTATGATGTCCGGCTCCTCTTGTACACCCATAATCTCCCTTATTTCTTTATTTCGTATTCTATCCATTCTAGATTTTCCAGCTGATCTTCTTAAAACATACATTTCTGTACTTAAAATTATTTTCATTTCCCTGGTAAGAATTTGCCAGACTTTAACACCATATGTTAAAATGCTCTAACATATTGATAACACTGTTAAGTAGTGACATAATACTTTTTTGCACTATTGTGCGTTTTGTCGTACTTACAGCAATGGCGACCATGATTGAAAGTTCAACTTCCTACATTTCGGGATTGCCAATCTAAATAACTATACTGTAATAGTACTTATTACAAACCACGTGGGGGAAGTAAATACACTACCCTCAATGTATACTACGTACAATGCACATATAAAATATATCCACAAGGTAGTGTTAATATACATTATACGAAACAAATCACTGCATTTTAAATGAACTGAACTTTATTTGAAACAATATAAAATAATAAATACGTACTTGCCGCCATTTTATCATTGATTGGTGTCACGGCCTGCTGTGGTCTCAACTAATGAACATTGCCCAAACTGTTAACGTTAATCAGCTGTTTATAATGAACGCAAATATTTCCAATAAAGATGCTATTTTAACTAACTCACTGGCACTATCGAACCCGGAGGTTCATGGCCGTGCGGTCATAAGCTCTCCATACATTCCTATCCTGAGCTAATGTTTTCCAATCATCCCCTGCATAATCTACTTCCCTCAAATCATATTTAATGTTATTCTCACACCTCAATCTTGGTCTACCAACTGGGCGTTTTCCCTCTGGTTTTCCTACAAGAAGCTTTCAGAGGGAAAACGCCTAGTTGGTAGACCAAGAATGAGGTGGGTGTATAACACTAAATATGATTTGAGAGATGTAGATTATACAGGGGATGATTGGAAAACATTAGCTCAGGATAGGGATGTATGGAGAGCTTATGTCCGCGCGGCCATGAACCTCCGGGTTGGATAGTGCCAGTGTATTTTACCATTATTTATTATTTTGAAAATACCATCGCGCAAAAAAATAATGTACAACGCACGTTTGTGAAGTGTTTTACAGAATCTAGGAAATTAAAAACATTGCTATCGCTCGGTTTTTAAACATTTCCTCGCTTCCGTAAGAACCATTTCCCAACCTCGCAACGTAATATACTATTACATGGAATGTAAATCTTACTTTCCCTTGTATCTATTTATAATTATTAATTGAAAACCTGAAACTGGTGAAGAAGGAGGGCATTTTTTTCCATAATGAAGGCTGTCAAAGACAAATATCAAAACAATAAAATTGTAAAAATAAACACAAAGTCTCAACTACCTTCTTTCCTATATTTTTTTACGTTCTCTGTTGATGTGCGACTTAAAACCAATGTCCTGGTCGAATCTCCAGTATTAAGGCTTCATAAACTCTGAATCATATTTTGTTATACGGTACAGTTTACACTGGCGGGTCTGTTTGATCTGTGGTTAGCTGGATATCAATGATACAGCCTATGGCACAGGCCCTATGGCAACGAAAAAACATATAAACTTATATATTTAAATTGCCTTGAATTATTCGCGTGTACTCGACCCTGATATGCCTACAGTTAATAGTTGGCTAACATACTATTCTTGAGACTTATATAAATAATTCCGTTCTCATTGAACACACAATATCAGAACCACAAGTCAGCACTAGTCACTCTGTGTGTGTGTACATATATATAATTATAACTCTTTGTTAAATAATAAACAAATAATTTGCAACAAAAAAATAATGCGACTATAAATTTAGTTATGAACTATCCTAAGTCTCAAGTTGGATCAAACTGCACACAGTGTGCAAAATTTTATTAAAATCGGTTCAGTAGTTTAGGATTCCATCGCGGACAAACAACGTGACACGTAATTTTTATATATTAAGATATACTTATTTAATACTTAATACAGGCTTTCCACTTTACAGCAGTTTGCCCTTGATTCCTGCTTTCCAGGGATTCCTATCTTCCCATTGTCCTTATTCCATACACCTCTTCATCATGGCATTATATATTCCCTCCTACCATGTTCTACTACTGCTCCTCTTCTTCCTTCTGCCTGGTACCATCCAATCTAACACATGTTTAGGCCACTGGTCTTCCGACATCATTTGTACATGTCCATACCACTGTAAAGCTCTCTTTGTTATCCTTTTTGATAACAGTTTTTTGTGCATCCATTTCTTGTCTGATATATATATTTCGATTATGTTGTAGCCTGGATATTCTCATAGTTCTCCTTAATCCACCCATTTCTGTCGCCAAGATTCTTTTTTTGCATCCTTTCATTTACTGTCCAGCTTTCTGATATATATATATATATATATATATATAATGGCTAACAGATGGCAGTGTGATCGAGTTCTGGCTACCTCTCGTAATAGAGAATATATATCAAACAAAAATAAGTGTTTGTACGAGGGTTCTTGGATAGCGTAATCGGTAGCGCACTGAAGTATCATTTCAAGGTCGGGTTGAAATCCTCGTCCAAGCATCTATTTTTCTTTTCATGTCATATATATATAATTACACGCCTGAATCGAGCTTTGAACTAGAGACCTCTAACTTTATATGTTAGTGACTTAACCTTTAGTCCACTCAGGCTTCTAGCACAAAGATTTATTTTTCCTTCCTTATATATTACTCCTAATCATGACAAACAACGGGACATCGGTACCACTGCCATCTCGTGGCTTGTATAACAAGTAAGCATTTTAAAGAGAATATTTACATTATAGGAGTAACGCTTCTATTCTTCGATCTTATAACCACAGTTTGACATTTAGCAATGAAGTCCAAATAAGAAACATAAAAAGTAATTTATACACAAGTAAATAGTAAATATGGATTAATAATTATTAAATTTGTTATTATTCAATAAATGTACGGTTAGTAACGTCACTGATTAAATCCGAAGGTATATTTTATGAAACATATGAATGGAGTGGAATGTTATCAATATTTATATTTAATTGACCTGGATCATTTGATCCAGTTTGATGAAAAATAATATATTAATCACTAGTACCGAACAAATCTGAATGAATTAAATGAAGTTTGATTAAAATATTTAACAAACGTCTTTTTAATAATTGAAGGCCACAGTGGAATAAAACGAGGAATACACAAAATTACGAAAATATAGAGTATCTCTATATTTATAATGTATATGCTCCCTAGAAAATAGATCAAACCCTGACATCTGGTATACTGGTGTGATGAATGTTAAACAAAAACATGGAATGTCCCAATGAAGTTAAAGATACCTGGGTTACGGTGCAAAAAGTGGACATCCGAGTTGCGGACCATCCAGAAACAAAGCAGTGAAATAACATTTTATAGGCACTACAAAATTAATATTTCACTAGTTTACTGCACGAGACATACCCTTTTCGATATGAATTTGGTATTAAAATGAAGCTTAGGTCACCAAAGATGAAAACACAAGAAAATCTGCGGACCATCACTAAAGAAACCAGGTTACACAATTATATTAGGTTAGCTTTTAGTTTCTTACACATATAGTATAATTTATTTATATACCTGCAATTTAATATAGTCTAAATGCCATTCCATTTATTACTTTCACAGGTTAAATTAATTTAAATAAGTTAGGTTAGATTTTAGGTTATTATAAATGTATTCTAATAAATTATATTACAAATTTCGAAGATTATGTTATAAATAGTTTGTATGCAGATACAAAAAGGAAAGCTGAGTTAAGGAAAGAGAGGAGAATGCTGAGTTTGCAGTGAAAGACCTGCTCTTGAGCAGAACACTATGATTGATGTTATAAATAAATAGCATCTATTTATTAAATATTTTGTAACGGTTAATTTGCCGTTGTTCATTTTCGATAAATACATACGATGACGTATCGATTATCAACAATCGATTCAGTTAAACCATTTTTTCTTAAGAAACTCAATGAGAGGATGTGATTTTATTAAATTTCAAACTATTCGCTGTGTAATTTTGGAAATATAGCATTTTGAAACACAGCAGTGCACTTTTATTACAATAAAATATTTATTCTATTTTCGCATCTGTATTGAAGAAAACTTGTTTTCACCCTGGACTAACATCTGAATATCAAATCTGACATCACGACCAAAATTGCAGCCACTTCCTTCAGGTAATATAGGGAATAGTGCTTTATAAATTGTTATTTTACAGCTTTGTTTCTGGATGGTCCGCAATTTTTTTTAATGTTTTCATCTTTGATGTTCCTAAGCTTCATTTTAAAACCAAAATTATCTCGAAATTCGGATGTCCACTTTTTGCGTCGTACCCGATAGATAACTGTTCAAAGTTTGCTACGCTGAAAAATAATAATAATAAATTTAATTTTCTCAATTTATGGTTTTTGTGATATCCTTGCTTTTTTCCCTGTAGTCCTCAACTAATTAAAAAAAACACAACATTATTTAATATGTTAACCTTGTGAAACATTGAAAGACAATTATTAACTATTCCATCAGTGGAATAACCATTCCAACAGTAGGTTGCTTAATTTTCGTTTTATTTAACCAGTCCAGAAAGAGAAATGGCTCAACTGCACTTCTACTAGCGCTATTTTCTGTTATATTGTTGTAAACTATAGCTCTTCTTCTGTATTTACTAACATTATTTAATATTTTAAACTTTTTCAAACAATTTTTACATTATTAGACAATTTTCAAGTATTTATTTAAATATGCAAATCACAATATTATAACACTGTTAGACAATATTGTGATGCTAACTGCTATTTTCTCCACAGGGTATATTACTTAGTCTATGATTTTTCTATCGCTGTTTTGGGTTATCGCTGGTTGGATCAGCGTTAGGGAGTGATAAGTAAGTGTACACCCATTTTTAATAAAACGTTTGGTAATTTTAATATTATTAATTTTTAAACATAGATTTGGGGATTTATTACAAATATTGGTCATTTAAATTTCATAGCAACGGATAGTAATCGATTCTTTACTTTTCACTTTCTGTTACCATTTATTATCGTAGCAATAGTAATAATTCATTTATCATTCTTACACCAAACAGGATCAAATAATCCTACAGGATTAAATAGAAATATTGATAAAATTCCCTTTCATCCTTACTTTTCCATTAAAGACACTTTCGGGTTCTTAATTTTAGGTGGTTCGATTGTAGGTAATCGCTAGCTCATAAACTCTGGTGCATTCGCACTGTTGTCCTATAGGACTTTGAAAATATTTCATGTTAGTTTAAGTGCAGTTTTTCCAGAGAGAATTACTTGGATTCCAACCTATGTCTCCTTATATTCATTTCTGCTCTACTCTTCCAATTAAAATACATATGTATAAATGAAGCTAATAAAAAATAGCTAACTTACCTGTTGAATCCGCTTTAATTTTCATTTTTAAGTTCACAAAATTTACCTATTTCCTACATACGCTGAAATGATTCACTCCACTGTATACCTGTTTCTTGTACGAATTACACTAACACTATAAACGTCACAAAATTTTATGAATAACATAAATACAGATAATGAAAATGATATATAAATTAAGTGAAAAGAAAATAATAATGTTAAGTCAATCGGATGGTTTCACTTGCACAACACACGACCGTCTACCGCGAGACTTAAAAGTAAAATGTATGCAGCATATCATACTGAGAAGTCGTGCAGAAAGTACGCAATGTAGTGAACACGAAGACTTCGCTCTACAAGAAACTAACCTACTTTTATGTAACTCAGTTTTTTTGTTGCTGACTGCTTTCTGTTAACCAAAGAATTTGACATAAATTGTAAGAATTTTGATCGACGAGGGAACTTTTCCTCAATTTCAGTTTCATTGTCTATAAAGTTCCAATTTTACATTAAATAATAACATATAAACTTGAAATAAAAAGAGATAATTATATAATAAAATTTATATTAAATAAACCACTTAAATTTAAATATGATATACACATAAGACATAATAAGAGGTTGATAGTGAGTGGAGAACATATTTTTAACGACTCACCTCATATAATTTCAAATTTCATTGATACCGGCGGTTTCAGACAATATCTTGTCCCTCTTGAGTCATGACTTCCACTGTGAGAGACAAGATATTGTCTGAAACCGCCGGTATCAATGAAATTTGAAATTATATGAGGTGAGTCGTTAAAAATATGTTCTCCACTCACTATTAATGATTCATCCATAGTAATTCTGCCCGAAGGCAGGTCATTCACTACAATCATAGCATTTTCATGCTATGCTTGCAGCTTTACTAGGGAATTGTAGGTGTGGTAGCTTCCCGTTGCTTTCCACACCGTTGAAGGATGATGATGATTATGATAAAGATGATAAGGGTGATAATGATGGCCATATGATTTCGGGGACCGTTTGGGCCTTGAAGCTGACATTTGTCTTACAGGCGAGGAAAAACCCCGATAAAAACCTCACCCAGAAAAACTACCCCGACCAGGGATCAAACCCGGGTCCGCTGCGTGACAAGGCAGCACGCTACCTCGAGACCACAGCGGTGGACCTTTTAATGATATAACCTCATAATGTTTACTTCCCAATATTAATTTAAATATAATGAGAAGTACTAACGATTACAAAATATCAATATGTAACTATGAAAATCTAAGAATGAACTTTGTAGGATGATGTACAATCGGAATTTCGAAATTTGTGTTCTGAAATTTTAGGCTACAATTATTTTGCTCGTAGTATTTTTAACGTGAATTTAAAACTTCAATATTTGAACATTTTCACTTATGAACCTAGTTTGATTTATAAAGAACAGAGATTGTTTGCTGGTAAAGTTACAAATAAATAAGGAAAAATAATGATAAAAATATATTTATTTTTAATTACTGTACAACGTACCAAAAATAAATTATGTAAAAGAGGTGCAGTTCACTTTTTATATCATACCCTGTTCAATCTGGTTCATTTTTTAATCCCAGAAGTATTTTGTTTGCAAGTATTTATAATATATGCCAAACTAACTAACTCACTGGCACCATCCAAACCGAAGGTTCATGGTTGTGCGGACATAATCTCTCCATACATCCCTATCCTAAGCTAATGTTTTCCAATTATCCTCTGTATAATCTACTTCCCTCAGATCATAGTTAATGTTATTCTCCCACCTCATTCTTGATCTACCAATTGGGTGCCTTTCCTCTTGCTTTCCTTACAAATAACGCTTCCCATGAAAGTCTTTTCATTCACCATTCGTTCCACGTGTCCTGTCCCAATCGCCATACGTAGATTCGAGGATTAACTGTTCTTATTTTATCTGGCTTCCTAGAAAGACAATGTAGTTCACTTTTTTCTGTGTAATATTCTCCAAATATCCCTGTCTGTTCATCTCTCTCGTGGTTAAAAAATGTTCCCTAAGCAAACGTTATTCTCCAAATAATCGTAATGTCCTTTACCCCCTGAAAAGTAAGAGCCAATGTGTTCCACATCAATATAATATAAATGGTAGAAGTTCAGTTTAACTTTATTTTGGAAAGGCGTTGGGACATTCAAGAGTCTCGTGTAAAGCATAAATAGCACGCATTTCCAGAATGGTTTTATTTTTTTTGTATTTTTTTTTTTGCATATCATTCCGGTTTGTGATTTTATTGTTCCTAGGTATTTGAAGTACAGGCCACTTCCTCAAAATTTTCCTCATTTGTCATTAAGCTGTCCATTTCCATATTTCTATGTGTGAACTATATATTTAGTTTTTATTGATATTTACTTTCAGTCCCAATTTCTTCGGGTTACTCAATAGTGTGGTGCGTGTTGTCCTTTAGGATCTCATCACTATCGGCCAGTAGTACTACATCATCAGTCATAATAAACTAACAGTACTCATTTACTCATACCATTGAGTGTGTAGGCCTTCTTGAATCCTGCTGTCAAGATTCGAATGACATGCTTCTCTGGACAAAAATTAACGATTACTTGAGGAACAGAGTGCATCTCCTTGATTCAACACAATTGTGAACTTCATAAGTATCCGAACTATGCCTTTACCTAGACGCACCCTACGGCTATTTCTCGTAGTATAAGTCTAACTAACTAAAAATATTAAGCATAAAATGGCCAGAAACAATAGCAAATAAATAATTATGGGAAAAAAAAAAAACAGTCAAGAAAGAAATAAAAATAAATAAAAAAAGCGAGAAGGAACGGATAGTAGGACCTACATTAAGAATATCGTTGAATGTAGGCTTTCACGGCCGGTAATCAGAATGTTGTCGTGATTCCGGGTTATGTGGCCGTGGGTCCTACTATTTCCCTAGATTATACCGCGAGCACTATAGAAGTATACATGCATAAGGGAAATATCAACAGAAAAAGGAAGGTATCAAACTGGCTAAGGCCTGGTATCATACACTAGAAAATAAATGCATTAACACTAGGGACAACAAGGAGACGACCATTAGCCAATCAGCAAGAGCCACGCCCACTCACCCTGCACCCACCACTAATACAACGTCCACAACGTCCGCAGCGCTCACTCTAAGTAGATCTTCCGACCAGGAAACACGCCTAGAAGCACTCGCCACTGAAGATGCCCTCCGCAGTTGAGGGCGAAACGTCTGGTATCAACACCAACTATGGACCACGGCCACATAACCCGGAATCACTCAACATTATATACATTAAGAAAATTCCGCGATTCTATTCAAAGAATTGCTTGGAAACCCGAAGGACACAGGAAGAGAACCATCCTAGAAGAAATTGCTAAGGAGAAAAAACCTGGTGGGAAGTGAAAAAGTTGACTCATAATAGGATCCTTTGGCGACGGTTTGTGGATGTCCTATGCTCCTGATAGGAGATAAGGTCATTATATCGTGTAATTATTTCTTTCTAAAATATCAACAATTTCCAGGCGTTAAAGTTACATTGATGTAAGTCATTTTTGCCCGTAGGAGAATTGTAGCTACGGTATTCAATTCAGCCTCTATGTTAAATGTGGAATCAGATGACACTCCTAAAATGATAATATCACACCATGTCTGTATCCGAAAATCTTTTGCGTGTTACGTTCTGGAAAACAAAGAAAACTACTTACACCGGTGAAATATTATGCTGCCTATTAAAAAAGGTAAATTACATTGTGCGCTTTACATTATTATTATTATTATTATTATTATTATTATTATTATTATTATTATTATTATTTATTATATTATTAAATTATTATTATATTATTATTACAATTATAATTATAATAATTATAACTATAATAATAATAATAATAATAATCTTCTTCTTCTTCCTTCCAAGTATTAGGCCAAGGCCTGTTACGATCCTATAGAAAATTTTCCCTCCAGCTTCTTCCGGAAAATTCTCGTAAAAGACTTGAAAGCATAATAATAGTCCCTTCGATTGGTTGCTGGCCAAAGGAAGGCAAGACCAGTGATGGGCCTGCCATCTTATGGCCTCTGGTCAGGCTTTTCTGGAGAAGAAAAGAAAATAAAGGAAAGAAGAAATGGAAGAAAGGAAAGACTCCCTAACCCTCGGATGCCCTAATAGCGTCGGGGTCGAAAAAACAAGAGTTAACCAAGAGAGGTTAGATAGTAAAGTTAAAAGAGTGCAAAACACAAGTAAGTGGAAGAAATGTTTTGCTCGGCTTGGGCACCTTGTGGTCGCCATCCACATATCCCCTACATGAGGACCCCTGAGGGGTAATAATAATAATTATTATTATTATCATTATTATTATTATAATTATCTATATGGCCATCATCATCATCCTTATCATTACCATCATCATCATCCTTCATCGGTGTGGAAAGCAACGGGAAGCTGTACACCTACAATTTCCTAGAAAAGATGCAAGCATAGCATGAAAATGCTATGATTGCAGTGAAGGACCTGCCTTCGGGCAGAATAACTATGGATGGATTATAATAATAATAATAATAATAATAATAATAATAATAATAATAATAATAATAATAATAATAATAATTACAATAACAATAATAATAATATTATTATTATCATTATTATCATTGTAGTCCACCGCTGTGGTCTCGAGGTAGCGTGCTGCCTTGTCACGCAGCGGGCCCGGGTTCGATCCCTGGTCGGGGTAGTTTTTCTGGGTGGGGTTTTTCCTCACCTGTAAGACAAATGTCAGGAAAACTTTAAGGCCCAAATGGTCCCCGAAATCATATAGCCATTATCATTATCATCAACATCATCCTTCACCGGTGTGGAAAGAAACGGGAAGCTACCACACCTACAATTCCCTAGTAAAGCTGCAAGCATAGCATGCAAATGCTATGATTGCAGTGAAGGACCTGCCTTAGGGCGGAATTAGTATGGATGAATGGATTATCATTATTATCATTATCATTATTATTATATAAACATGATTAAAGATGAGGCCATTGAGCAAGTGGAGAGCTTCAAATACTTGGGTTGTACTATCAGTAGTAACATGAACTGCGGTCAAGAAGTAAAGCAGAGGATAGCAATGGCAAAAGAAGCTTTCAACACGAAGAGAAGCATTTTCTGCGGACCTTTGGCAAAAGAATTACGGAAGAGGCTAGTGAAGTGCTTTGTGTAGAGTGTAGCATTGTATGGTGCAGAGACTTGGACATTACGACGGAATGAGCAAAAGCGACTGGAAGCTTTTGAGATGTGGATATGGAGAAGAATGGAACGTATAAAATGGACAAAGTAAGAAATAGAGATGTGCTAGACAGGGTGGGTGAAAGAATAACAATCCTGGAACTCATAAAGAATAGGAAAATAAATTGGTTTGGCCACTGGCTAAGAAGAAACTGCCTGCTGAAAGATGCCCTAGAATGAATGATCAACGGAAAGAAAGTTAGAGGCAGAAAAATACATCAGATGATAGACAATATTAAATAAATGGTTTGTATGCGGATACAAAAAGGAAAAGTGAGTTAAGGAAAGAGTGGAGAATACTGAGTTTGCAGTGAAAGACCTGCTCTTGAGCAGAACACTACGAATTAATCATTATTATTATTATTAATTAATTAAATAAAAATAAAACTACGTTTTATTTGATTTTCATATTTATTATATAATTCAGTGACAGCTGTTTCGGTACACTGTACCTTCTGTAGACATGTTAAATTATGAATTGTGTTCCAACTGATCTAAGCAATAATACAACAATATTTATTTAAATTTAACAAAGGGGATTCATTCAAATCAAGTTGAGAATTTAACAGTTTGTTACTACTTTTCAATTTATTAATTTCTACAGCCTCATTCAGAATTCATAATTTGTTAACATGTCTGAAGAAGGTACAGTGTACCGAAACAGCTGTCACTGAATTATATAATAAATATGAAAATCAAATAAAACTACGTTTTATTTTTATTTAATTAATACATATGGATTTTCATCAAGTAAACACCAACTCAATTGATTATTATTATTATTATTATTATTATTATTATTATTATTATTATCATCATCATCATCATCTTCATTCATGGATTAGTTCTGTTAGCCCGTTCCGACTTCAGCCCATCTCTTTCTAGGTCTGCCCACATCTCGGGTGCCTTTAGGTTTGTATTTTGTTTTGGCTATCTATCTTCATTCATTCTGTCTATGGGTTGCTTCCATTTTTGTCTATAATGCTGAAGTTTATGAGTAAGTTATTTTTTACTAGTAGAGGTTACCAGTCTCTAGCCAAATCCCTCTTCCTGGAGGGCAGGGAACTGCAATTTCGGAGTGTTTGTCTCCTAGAGAAGTTGCCTTCGCTGCGGCTTTGGGGACTTCTCTTCTCCCCACATAACCCTGTTTTTGGGGCCCTACCCAGGTACTACCCACTGGGCGAGTGGGACCTGGAACTCACAAAAGGGCAGGGGCGCCTACTCCCTGGAGTGGACCTCTTTATTATTATAATCATCATCATTATTATTATTATTATTATTATTATTATTATTATTATTATTATTATTATTATTATTATTATTCTTCCGAATGCAGTATTGGGTGATGATGCCCGTTCTGCGACTACAAAAACTGATCCTTCCATCGGTTGAAGGGTCTTCCGAGGTCTCTTTTGCCATTAGGGTTGAGGTGGTAAATCATCTTTGGTAAACGGGAATTTGACATTCTCTGGACGTGTTGGAACCATTTAATCTGATAATTTTGTATATGTTCAACCATTTCCATACTATTCCACTGCATCCTTATCTCATCACTTTTCATTCTATCCCTTAATGTTACTCCAGTTAGTGATCGGAGGAATCTCATTTGTGAACTATTAATGCGGGATTTATCTTTTGCTCGAAGTGTCCAGCATTCACTTCCGTATAGTAGAGCAGGTTTGGCTATGGCATTATGAAATCTCAATTGGATTTCTTTCCTCATTTGTTTTCCAAAATTTCTCCTAATTATACCATTTAATCTGTTATATTTTTCTAAATTTGTTTCCACATCTTTTTGATTATGAAACTGTGATATATTATTACCTAAATAATTAAAGTGTGTTACTTGTTCTATTGGTTTATTATTTATTATTATTTTTACTCTCGAAAGTTCCTTTCCAGTGATTGCCATGGATTTGGTTTATTTTCAGATATTTTCATGTTGTATTTTTCTAGGGTATTCTGCAATTTAAACACTGATCTCTGCAAATCATCTTCATTCTCCGCTAGAAGTACTTGATCATCTGCGAAGATTATTGTTTGTATTTGATTTCCTCTACATATTTTTACTCCTGGGGGGTTTAGTTTTTTCCACTCCTGGACAATTTTATTTAGATATAGAATAAACAGTAATGGAGATAGTCCACATCCCTGTCTTAAACCTTGGTTAATTTCAAATTTATCTGTTATTTTCCCATGATCTAACTTTACTTTTATAAATGTGGTTTCATATAAACTTTTTATAGCATTTATTAGATTATTGGGGACTTGGTAGCTTTCCAATATTTTCCACATTATGTCCCGTTTGACTCTATCATAGGCCATTATTATTATTATTCAATGTTAATTGGTTCCTCTGTGAAGTAGTACCAAACATACGTATAAAGTACTTCGTTTTAATTTTTCTACTTAATTCATATAATGCAAGTATCATATTTGTAAAGTACAATGCAACTGTAATATAAACTGAATCATAAACGTGATGTCTTCAGTTTCTAAAGGTTGGTCAACCTGAAACCGGTTTAATACTCTAATGAGAGTTTTAAGATGTGTCAATGAGCGGTAAAAATGTAGGTCGATTTCAACCACTTTCAATAAATTATTAAGATTCACGATAACAAATTAACAGCTATTGATTGCATGTCGTTTCAAAATTATCTACAATGTGAAAATGGCGATTTTAAGTACTGGGATATTAAATTTACTTCCCCAATTTTCTGAATGTTACTTTCCCGGGAACCAATTACTTGCTTTTTTAATATTTTAATCGTATGCTGTTAAAATTATACACTTACTTACTTACTCACTGGCACTATCGAACCCGTAGGTTCATGGCCGCACGGACATAAGCTCTCCATACATCCCTATCCGGAGCTAATGCTTTCCAATCATTCCCTGTATAATCTACTTCCCTCAAATAATAGTAGTTAATGTTGTTCTCCCACCTCATTCTTGGTCTTTGGCATGGGTTCCCTGAAGTAGTCCCCGCCCGGAGAACCGAATGGGGGACTATTTGACCTCCGGAAAATTTTACCCCAGTAGAACCCATGTCCGCATTTCTTGACGGTTGTATTTTTACGGTGAAAGATCGTCACTCTTTCGACCAAGGTACTTATTTCGTCTGGCTTATCACCTTTGACCAGTCCGGCATGGGTAACCCTATCGGCAGCAATGCTACCGCCGGCATAGCTCTCAGGATCATTTAAGCACACAAGCCACTCCACCACGACAAGTTAAATGGAGGGCTTAAAACTATACACATATTAGATAATTTTTAATTGTCTTCGGAGCTAAATATGTACACTGACATAATGAGGATCGGTTTAACCGTTAATAAAATATAGTTTTCCTTTGTGTGGAAGTATACATTAATTCCATTTCCGGGAATGAAACATTTATACTCAGAGATAATACCCATCAATAGGAACCTCAAACTCGATGCTATTCTTTTTGCAGACGATTTAGCTCTTCTGGCACTTTCCGAAAATGATTTGCAACGATCAATTTATAATTTACAAAAAATAGGTGCCAAATTTAATATGGAAATATCAATTAACAAAACTAAAATTATGGCATTTCATGGGAAGAACCCCATAGAAAGTAAAATCTGTCTCCAAAATAAAATTTTAGAGAGATCTAATCAATTTAAATATCTTGGATATTATCTCAGTCCCGCGCCGTAGCCGAGCGGTTAAGGTAGGAAGCCTTGGCGCAGAGCTACGGGACTTGCGCTGGTTCGAGTCTCCATGGGGGAAGAAATTTTCTCATGGTATTTCGGCCAGTATGGGATCGGTGCCCACCCAGCATCGTGAGGCAATTGGGTAGCTACAATAAGTAGCGACTCCAGGTTGAGGAACCAGCTATAACGGCTGGGGGATTCGACATGCTAACCACATGTCACCCCTACACTGGCTGTTGATCATCTACCTCTGTGATTGACACATGTGGATGTGAAGGGCCAGCAGCCGGCTGGTAAAAGGGCAACCGCTGAAAAGTGGAAAGACCCTCAATCGGAATCGGATCGGATATTATCTCTCTATCTGGGATGAAAAGGATATCCCTGAAAAAGTTACTAGTTATAATAAAAGTTTAGTAGTTATTAATCAAGTTATGAAACCATCCCTTGTACAAAAAAAATACCAGATTACGTTTATATAACACTTCGGCTAGACCAGTGTTGACCTATGGTAGTGAAGCATGGAGACACTAAAAAAAAAACAACATGAAAGCAGAATAACGGCTTGTGAAATGAGATTCATGCGCAGAACAGCGGGTTACACCAGATGGGATCGGAAAAGGAACACCGATATCTTAAAAGAATTGAAGACTATGCCAATTTTGGAATATATTAAACAGTACCAACTAAATTGGAAACACCATCTTGAAAGAATGAGTTCAAATCGGATCCCCAAACTGTTTATAATTATATACCAAGAGGACGAAGATCACTGGGCCGTCCTATGAAACGCTGGAGGGAAAATTTTCTATAGGATCGTAACAGGCCTTGGCCTAATACTTGGAAGGAAGAAGAACAGAAGATAAAGCTCTTACAGCGTTTCTCTGAAAAGATGAAACCGTGATCTGGAATTCAAAGTTTGTATACAAAGTTAGGCACCTTGTATTAATCATAGTTTATGTATATATACGTATATATATATATATATATATATATATATATATATATATATATATATATATATATATGTCAGTGTAACTGCTAAATTAATATTATTTTATTTAGCGATTCTCTTTAACAGCTAAACTCACAATTTAAATATGGGCATGAAAGTGTAAACATTTTTTTTGTAGGAAGTATTTTTACACGCTTTATATTAGCTCGACCTGTATCTGTCTATGTAACGGACCTCTTTCTATGTAACGGAATCTTTGAACGCGATTTTCACCCACTTAAAATCATTGGATCGACTTGAAACTTTGTATACTTGTAAAGGACCCATGAGAATACAATAATTTCATAATTTGTTTTCTAAAATGCTGGCCAGAATAATCAGAAAAAGAAAAAATTAAAACCGGTATAGGCCTAAAAGGTTGCGGACTTTTCGACTTTTTAGTCAAACGTTGTAAGAGCTCAGTTGGTAGAGCGGTGGACTGTAGTGGTATATAATTACAGTAATCCATAGGTTGCTGGTTCAAATCCGGCCGGAGGATGTGTTTTTAGATGAGTATTAAGCAATTAAATTTTCATGGGATTCCGGTTTATGACAATCAATTAAACTAAAAATTAAAAAAATAAATAATAGTTTTAAAAAACTAAAACAACACGCTTTATTAGAAAATCAAACTAAAAAAATAGACAATAGTTTAAAAAACTAAAACAACACGCTTTATTAGAAAACTCAACTAAAAGATGAAACATAATTTTAATTTCCAACATGCTTGGGATAAAATTAAGTGATCAACAAAAAATCATCTCCAACACATCTAGAATAAAACTAGAGTTTCTACAAAAAAAAAAAAGAATTTTACCCTCAAAAGCGTGGGGTGCTTTTTATGGTTTTTACGTTTTCTTCTTAGAGACTTTACTTTTACCAATATCTGTTTATTATCAAATATATTAATTGATATAGATCACCCCACGCTTTTGATGGTGACATTATTTATCCCAAGCGTGTTGGAAATTAAAATTATTTTTAATTTTTTTTAGTTCGGTTTTCTAATAAAGCGTGTTGTTTTAGTTTTTTCCGATTGAGGGTCTTTCCACTTTTCAGCGGTTGCCATTTTACCAGCCGGCTGCTGGCCCTTCACATCCACATGTGTCAATCACAGAGGTAGATGATCAACAGCCAGTGTAGCGGTGACATGTGGTTAGCATGTCGAGTCCCCCAGCCGTTATCGCTGGTTCCTCAACCTTTAGTTTTTTAAAACTATTATTCATTAATTAACAAGTTTCACATTAGACAGACTCTTATATAAAATCATTATTAAAATGAAAATTAGTTTATAGTAATTTATGACACAATTTTGCCTAGTAACGTTTCTTGCCTCCACATTTAATTACATATCTATCCCTCGTATATTATTCTTGTAAGCAAATTTGCCAATAAAAACAGCACATAAGGATATATATTCAAATATATTTATGTGTTTCTAAGTGCAATAGGTTTAAAGCATAATGCTTAAATACAAAACAAAAATTATTGTCCGGACAATGGCTAATACAAAATATTCTTCATCAATTATTACATATTTAATGTAAATTATTCGAAATAACTATTCTGTGAAATGGGAATTAGCAAGCAATGGTTTCGGGAAACGAATTTTTCATAAGTAATGCCACGAGTGGTTTCCAAATTATCGATAAATTCACGACTCACTGAATTTATCTAGAGAATTTGGAAATCAAGAGTGGCATTTGTTAGGACTATTTAACGAATAAAATTAAGCTGTTTACTCACATATCATTGTTTAACTATAGTTATTTTAAAATATTTATATATTTAATGTAAACGGCGATGTTTGAAAACAAATCAGAAATGTGAGGTTATGTTCATTCACTGCTGCTTGATCATATTATTTATTGCCAAATAAGATCGCAATATTGTAAGAGTGCACCCAAGTGGAGAAATAATGAAACACATCAAACTATATATCATAATCAACATTACGGGTTATTCATTTATTTTTTAGTAAACAACTCAGTAAAATCAAGGAATCTTTTCAATTTTTGCTATATTCAATGTATTTGTTGACCTGTGCACAACATTAAAAAGGAGGAGCTTTCTTTATCATAAAAGCAGGAGCTGATAAAGAGAAATCGATAAAGAGCGAGGTGAAACACGACTGTCATTGGTTGTAAAACAAGATTCGTTGAAACGTGATTGTTCATTGACTAGCATTTGTGGCATGAGTTAAATAGTCAATTTATTTTAAAAGGTGTAGCGATAATTTTGGAACATTTATTATACTTTAATATTACACAATTTGATGTAATGTTATTTAATTTAATTTATTGTGTAACAATATTTTAGTAGAAGACATTTTATTATTCTCTCGCTTACAAATAATAGATATGTGCGAGTCAGATTGGATAATTTCTAAAGAAATGAGGGGTCTAGTGAAAGAGGGAGCTATGTCACTTAGAGAAGAAATGGAAATAAATTGGATTTTATAAAGCACTAGCTAATACCCGGCGTGCGCTGCTACTCCCAAATAAATGTTAATGTGTTTTTACCACCAGCCGTGCGCTGCTATGCTTGCTCGGGAATCTGCTTATCCCGATCTTCTTGGCATCAACGAAACACAAAAATGGTTATTATGAGTTACCCGTAGAAGATAAATATATGCTGTCGCGGACTTTTTTGTACAGTTTTTTGAGATATTCAATTCTGTGTACATTAATTTGGTGCATTTGTTATGGTTTAGGCAGCGTAAGCCATTTAAGCGTCAACATAAGGACTTCATTGAACATTTTTCACTACAAAGGGTGATTTTAGGGGTGAAGGCGTTGAGAATCACAACTCTCTTATAGCCTATGTTCATCCCCGGAATCTCCTGAACGTTTTTCAAAAAGCCCCATCTCAATCGGATGAACGGTATGGCAGAGCACGCTTGTCCGGGTATCTACTTATCCCGATCTTCTTGGGATCAATGAAAGACAAAAATGGTCATTGTGAGTTATCCGTAGAAGATAAACATATGCTGTCGCGGACTTTTTTGTAGAGTTTTTTGAGATATTCATTTCTGTGTACATTAATTTGGTGTATTTGTTATGGTTTAGCAGCGTAAGCTATTTAAACGTCAACATAGGGATTTTATTTAACATTATTAATTAATTAAAAATAAAACGTAGTTTTATTTGATTTTCATATTTATTATATAATTCAGTGACAGCTGTTTCGGTACACTGTACCTTCTTCAGACATGTTAACAAATTATGAACCGAAACAGCTGTCACTGAATTATATAATAAATATGAAAATCAAATAAAAGTACGTTTTATTTTTATTTAATTAATAAATATGGATTTTCATCAAGTAAACACAACTCAATTTATTATTTTATTTAACGTTTTTCACTACAAAGGGCGATTTTTAGGGGTGAAGGCGCTGTATATTACAACTCTCTTATAGCCTATGTTCATCCCGGGAATATGCTGAACATTTTGCAAGAAAACCCTTCAAAATCGGATCAACGGTATGCCAGCGCATAGAATACGAACAAACAAACATTGATTTTTATATATTAGATTATATTACGAAATTATTTTTACAATAAATAGGTAACTTTTTTCTTCATTAACTAACACTCACACTCACTCACTCACTCACTGGCACTATCGAACCCGTAGGTTCATGGCCGCACGGACATAAGCTCTCCATACATCCCTATCCTGAGCTAATGTTTTCCAATCATTCCCTGTATAATCTACTTCCCTCAAATCATTCATTAACTAACTGTTATGTAATCTATGCAAAAGGAATAAAATATAAATTTTAATATAATTAGCACTCATTATTTCCATTTCATCTCAAAGTGGCATAGCTCCCTCTCCCACTAGACCTCTCAATTGTGCATCAGATCTGACGATTTAATTTTTACAACATTCAGTGATGGTCAACTGCGATTGGTTCAAACTAACGGGAAGAATAATGAATTGGTCAATATTCATTGCCTAGCACATCACAAAATTGTATTTGTAATAAATTATGCATCGGTATATATTTTAAAAGACTATTAGATACACGCCAGGAAATTGCAGTGTCTTTCAAATGAATTATGTTTCATTTCTAACACACACATTCCACATTGAGGACGGGAGCGAATCGACTATAAAAAAACATTTAATGCACGAATAACATTGTAATTTGCAGAAACTTTCGCTTGACTTCCTTGAAAGGACGGATTCACACAAAAACAGTGTGTCCTGAGAACCATGGTAAAGGTTGCACCACTTCTATAGTAGTCACATTAATACTTCCGCGTGTTATGCAACCTCACACCTTCCCGTGTATACAGACTCCTCTGAAATTATCACCTTGCGATATGTGGAGCATTGTTTTAATATGCGTTTATATAACTACTTCATATTTATCATAAGTAATGCTACGAGTGATTTCCAATTTATCTAGAGAATTTGGAAATCAAGAGTGGCATTTGTTAGGACTATTTAACGAATAAAATTAAGCTGTTTACTCACAAATCATTGTTTAAATATAGTTATTTTAAAATATTTATTTATGTATTTAATGTAAATGGCGATGTTTGAAAACAAATCAGAAATGTGAGGTTATGTTCATTCACTGCTGCTTGATCATATTATTTATTGCCAAATAAGATCGCAATATTGTACCCAAGTGAAACACATCAAAATATATATCATAATCAACATTACGGGTTATTCATTTATTTTTTAGTAAACAACTCAGTAAAATCAACGAATCTTTTTATTATTTGCTATATTCAATGTATTTGTTGGAGAAAAATAATGCTTTGACCTGTTCAGAGCAATAAAAATGAGGAGCTTTCTTTATCACAAAAGCAGGAGCTTATAAAGAGAAATCGATAAAGAGCGAGGTGAAACACGACTGTCATTGGTTGTAAAAGAAGATTCATTGAAACGTGATTGGTCATTGACTAGCATTTGTGGCATGAGTTAAATAGTCCAAGAAACGCATTACACACATATATATAAATTAACGAAATGTCATTCTGCCATACATTACGTTCACATCCGGCTTCATAAACGTGTGCAGAATGTCTGTTATTGCTCATCGTCAACAACATTTAACAGCATATTTAAAAAAAAACTACGGAATTTACTATACGAGTAGTCTCATGATTTCAAACAACAGTCAGTCAAATAATAATATTGGCGACGCGGCGCGGCGGCCAACGGAATTAAAATACTAAAAAATGTACGCAAACGTTGATCTAATGAATGGATCCACTATATACAATGTGACACTTTGATACATTTGTAATTGAGACCCTTAGAAGCTAAGAGGTAATATAAGTAACAAAAGGTCAGTATTGAGTAAATTATATTCCAAGTGATGACCAGATTTTGATAGCAAAATCAGAAGACAGAAGACGAATTACAAAGAAAGCTATATAAACGAAACATCACTAAAAATATAATATGGAAATATCATCAGGAAAATAAAAAACAATGGCTTTCAAGGGCACTTAACTAGTTCGGACAAACATAATATTAGAAAATAAACCAATAGAATAAGTGGTAAGATATAACTTGCTAGGTTGCGAAATATCACACACAGCAGAAACAGATATAAATAACAAACTAAATAAGTTTAATTATATAACAGGAACACTAAAAAGAACTTTGAAAAATAAAGCCAGAAAATACTCTATAATGAAATTATACAAGACAATGGCAGTTCCTATTATTACTTACGGATCCGAAACATGGACAGTGACAACACAACAATCTGCCAGAAACCAAGCTGCTGAAATGCAATTCCTCAGACCAATAGCAGGATATAAAAGAACAGACAAAAACATAACACAACACAGAAATAAGACAGCAACTAAAAGTAGAGGAATTAAACACAACGATATTGAAATACAGAACAAACTGGAAAGAACACTTAGCAAGGATCACTGAGAAAGAATACCAAAAGCAGCATACAACTATTCATCAAGAGGAAGAAGAAGTTTGGGAAGACCAAAGAAAAGATGGAAAGAGCAGCAATTTGGAGACGTAAACCGTGAAGAAGAAGAAGAAGAAGAAGAAGAAGAAGAAGAAGAAGAAGATGTTCAAAGTTGACACACTCCATATGTGATTCTTTTAGCAGCAGTTTTCCTTTCAGCCACTAGATTTCACCACCAGACAGATTTTTACTTGTATCCATTGACCACTTAGATTAGTATCGCTTCTTCTTCTTCTTCTTCTCTTCTTCTTAAACTTAATTTGTAGGATTTTCATCCTGTTTATTTCCAAAATCACTCCTCGGAAGAAGACGTATTGGATGTGCATTCACTGTCTATCCATCTCTTGGCTGGCCTTCCTCTTGTTCTTCTCCCGTCCATTGGTCTATCTTCTTTAGCTCTTTTTGCAAGCCGGTTTTCTTCTATTCTTTCTATATGACCCTTCCAATATTTTCGTATCGCCTATCTACTAAAATCTACACTTAACTCCAAAATTAGCAATTTGTCACTTGTACCTCTTGCCTTCTATGGGACTCAATTCAAACATTAACATACCTGAGCTGACGTTTAAAGGCCCATATGATGCACTGGATATTAACGTTTTTGTTAATAATGAAGTTTCCTCTCTTGAACACATGTTGCGCTGTACGCAACAAGCAACAATATAATTTTCTGGTAAATTGTCATAACTGCCGAATTTGGGGACCGAATGTCCATGCTGAATAAATGAACATGAACGAAATTCGCCCAAGCTGAATGATTTCTATGCATCTCACATCGCATGTTTGTATAGTTTGGTTTTGTCTGTTACTGGCACTATCGATGCAATATCTTACCTTCGAATGCTAGAACTTTGATTGTTGCAACAACTGAATAAGCATTCAGATAATTACCTATTCCAGCAAGATGGAGCACTGCCTCATTATCTCTGTCAAGTTCGCAACTATCTTAATCGATATGCTTCCAGGCAAAAATGATCACTTGGCAATATTCTTATGAAATGGCCTCCTCGATCCCCATTTAACAAACAAATTCTACGGCGCGAGAGGTCTAGAAGATCCTTGGTCTACCTGCCAACTACTGTCTTCACATACACACGTGTTAATCACAGAGGTAGAAGATCATCCAGCCAGTGTAGGGGTGAGATGTGGGCAGCATATCGGGTCCCACAGCCGTAACTGTTTTTTCTACCTGGAGAAAATGATTATTGTAGCTACCCAAAATCCTCACGATGGTATGTGGGCACTGGTACCATACTTGCCGAATTTCCATGAGAAAATTTCTTCCCCCATGGAACCCCATTCAACACTCTTTTTTTTTTTTTTTGGTTATCCTATCGGCCGCGGTGGACTAGTGGTTATGCTCCCTACCTCTGGTCCCGAGGGTCGCGGGTTCAAACCCGGCAGGGGTTGATGGATTTTTTAGGATGGAAAAATCCACGGAGCAAGTCCTCCGGGAGGGACTTTAAGCCGTGGGTCCCGAGTCTGAAGATTTTCAGGCTCGTAAAAGACCCTTAAGCCTGAATGAAAAGGCCTCTAAGCAAAATTTACCGAATTTTCCCGTCCTAGTACTACCTTGGTTTCCTAGATGTCAGTATGAGTCGGAACGCTGACCACGGACCACTCAAAATGACATCTATACGAAAACAAGTGTAACTAAATTAGTATGGTTCAAATTCTTCCCTGTAGGGGGAGAGCGCCTAAATCTCTGTTAAGAGCATCATGGGCTTACAAGAAGAAGAAGAAAACAGCGTGTACCTCTCTCCTCTAGCATGTGATGTACATTAAAGTTAAACGAGGATTGAAAAAGTTGCAGATACAGTTACACCTGATATGTTCAGAGACTTGCAAGAGGAGGACTATCTCATCGGAAGAAGAAAAACTTATTTGATCTGTCAATCGTTAGTTTAGATATGAGTGTATGAATAATAAATTTATCAAAGCGTTACTTTCTTTAGAAACACGGTGTGTATTATGTATTATTACCCCATTCATCATGTCAACATTTGGCTTGATGACAAATGTGTACTGTCACTCTTCGTTATTACTCGCCGCCAACAAGACATTTAACGGCATCTCTCGAAGAAACGATTCCGATTCCCATAGTCCTTAACAGCAATTAGCCAATCCTTAAATTGACAATGTATTCTACAGGATACAACAATACATTGGTTTAATTTATTTAATATTTTGGATAAAACAGGTGAAAATAAACCAGTAGAAGTAACTTAAAACGTGTGTCGAATTACAC
The DNA here is from genome assembly GCA_030220185.1 of Diploptera punctata. NCBI lineage: Eukaryota > Metazoa > Arthropoda > Insecta > Blattodea > Blaberidae > Diploptera > Diploptera punctata. Next base: position 2,301,552 of record JASPKZ010003829.1, on the reverse strand, counting down.
AATATACCAAATAACAACAGCCACCTACGGGATAGAACTGACGGGAGAAACTATCGACCAACGATTTGGAGAGGTTACAAAAAAGTGAAAGCAAGATAGGTGCATAAAAAAGGCATTAGGTACAAGTAAATACACACTATATGCTAGCCAGAGAAACCTACTTCAGAGGACCTGAGACAAAGGATATTACTGCCAGCAACAGAGCCATATAAGAAAGTCATCGAAAAAAAAAAAAAAGAAACAGAAGGAAAAGGAGATCGACGAAGAGTTCTACGCCACTGACGCCGCCATCGTGAACAGGGAGTGGACCGGAAGCAACCAACCACAAACGCACGCAATCATAGGCCTAGCAACACATGGATATCACCATAAAATGTGCAAAAATACGAAATTCCACCAACCGAGTGACTCGTGTGAATGCAAGATATGCGAACAAAAATGCGAGCGATACCATTACAAACAATGCACAAGATGGACGGGATCGTTGAACGAACTGATAAAAGACAAATCATAAACCTAAAACTTAATGCTCTTTCGAGTGCCACTTACCTACTTATTAATAACAGTTATGGTTGATTTCGTTTTCACTGCGGTCCGCTACATTTAAATAAGTGACACGAGAAATTAGTGTCTTATTCCCTAGCGTTAAGACAAATGTCGGAGTGGTTCCGTAGAGTCCATCAGTAAATTGACAATCCCATCTAAATTCAATTAATTTTATTATTTTTAAATTCAAACTTAAATAAATTTCCAAATTCAAAATTCCGCACAATCAGCAGCCCTGAAAATAACTTATTTTCTTTTCTTTTTTAATTGCACAGAGCGACTTTTCCTAGGATATCCAGCATCCTAAATTACGAGGGCGGATCGGAAAGTAACGCACAATAATTTTTTTCTGTCTTGGCATTGCAGCTAGAATGTTGAAGTTTCACAGAGATATAGTTTGAAGTTTTCACTACAGATGGTATTTTTTCTCAGGTGCACCTCTTGCGAGAGAAGCTTGAACTATGCAACAAAGATGGCGCGCATGCTACAGTCGTCCACCTGTGAGGAACAGAGAAGTGTTGTTCGATTTTTGTGGGCCAAAGGGCATAAACCCAGTGAAATTCACAGGGACATGCGTGGCGTGTATGGGGATGATTGTATGGACCGTAGCAATGTCTTGCGTAAAGTTAGTGCTCGCTGGGTGCCTTAGAACCTGACAGACGACCACAAGGGCCAGCGAATGATGGCAAGCTTGGACCACTTAACGCGGTACACCGCACAAGGACATGCCTTTCTGGAAGGAATCGTCACAGGTGATGAGTCGTGGGCGTACCACTACACGCCCGAAACAAAGCAGGCATCAGCAGTGCGCAGATGGCTACACTCCAACCAAACGGACTTCTACGAACAGGGCATATTGAAACTGGTAACACGATGGAAAAAATGTGTTGAGAAAGTTGGTGACTATGTCGAAAAGTAGGTAAAAGATGTAAGTTCATTTGTGATTTTTTTCCTTTTTTTTACTATTAAACTTTTAAAAAAATATATTGTGCGTTACTTTCCGATCAGCCCTCGTAAACTCCAAATTATTAAATAAAATCTGGCCAATCATCTGAGCACGGCTTGCGAATGGAGCTCCAACAACCAGGACGGCGCACTTTTGAACCAACGTTCATCAGAGGCGCCCACAGCGAACATCAGAGCTCTGATCCCTCCGGTGGAAAAACTAGGAAGCTTGATACAGCCGTCATATTGAAAAATCATGAATAATCAACCTCCTACCCACGGACAAAGAGGGCAATAAAATAAGTCCCTATATTGTCAGGGACATTTTGGTATCCCATACTTCGTCTGGTGTCTTGCCAATCTATGGGTTAAATAACTACTATAACGAGCAACATTGAATGCTCAAGATAACCTAATACAGGGTGCCACAATACGTGAGGAAGTACAATAACATATCTATAACAATCCTTCATTTTCATCTTCTTCACCGTAGATTAACCTCTCACCTTACAGGTACATTTAGACGCCACACGGGCCTTAGAGTGGTACGATCTGTCGGGAGAGGGATTTTTTAACCTGAATCTAACACATAATTTTTTTGTGTCACGCAAGGACATGGAAGGCCAGTCCGAATGAGTTGATTGGCTCAGTCCAGGCCTCCTCCGAGACGACACAAACATTTAAGACGAAACCAATTAATTCGCTCACACATTCAAAATAAACATGGCGGATAATGATGATTATAATAGTTAGATGATGTTCGGGGGACTATTTGGGCCTTAATGTTTGCTGTCATGTGTCTTATAGACGAGGAAAAGCCCGGAAAAACTATTACCCAGGCTCTAACCCGGGCCCGCGACATATGGAGGTAACGTCGCTACCACGAGAGCACAGTGGTGGACCAAATATTCAATAAAATGATATAATTATTTTTTAAATAGGTCTACTTAATTTCGTAAGATTTTTGCACAAGCTTCTGCTTTTTAACATATATTGCAGAGTGTCATTAATAGTAATAATAGGCTTACTTACTCTTACTTACTCACTGGCACTATCGAACCCGTAGGTTCATGGCCGCGCGGACATAAGCTCTCCATACATCTCTATCCTGAGCTAATGCTTTCCAATCATTCCCTGTATAATCTACTTCCCTCAAATCATAGTTAATATTATTCTTCCACCTCATTCTTGGTCTACCAACTGGGCGCTTTCCCTCTGGCTTTCCTACAAGAAGTTTCCATGCAAGTCTTTCATTCCCCATACGTGCAACATGTCCTGCCCATCGCAGACTACGAGACTTAACTGTTCTTATTATATCTGGCTTCCTATAAAGATCATGTAGTTCATTGTTATGTAGTCTTCTCCATTCACCTGTTTGTTCATCTCTCTTTGGTCTAAAACTTTACCTATATTGTATATTATAAGCCTATGTTTTCCCTTTACAGAGATTTAGGCGCTCTCCCTCTACAGGGAAGACTTTGAACCATACTAATTTAGTTACACTTGTTTTGGTATAGATGTCATTTTGAGTGGTCCGTGGTCAGCGTTCCGCCTCATACTGACATCAGGCTTAAGGATTTTTTACGAGTCTGAAAATCTTCAGACTCGGGACCCACGGCTTAAAGTCCCTCCCGGAGGACTTGCTCCTTGGATTTTTCCGTCCTAAAAAATCCATCGACCCCGGCCGGGTTTGAACCCGCGACCCTCGGGACCAGAGGCAAGGAGCATAACCACTAGTCCTAAGTACTTTATTCTCAAATACTTGTAATCTCCTTTCCTCTCTTAAAGTAAGAGTCCGTGTTTCGCATCCATATAACTGGTAGAATAATAGTTTTCTATATTTTCAGTTTAACGTTTTTTTAAAGGAGTTGGGACATCAAGAGTCTCTGCAATGCATAATAGCATAGTGATAATAGGCATAATATATATTTAATGGGCAGATGGATAAATAAAACTGTATAGCCTATAATATATTTTCCTATATTTTAAAATTTATAATATACCATTTATATAGACCATCTTCGCTAGGTTTACCGTACAGACCACATGGCCTAAAACGAATTTGTTCATGATGATGATGATGATAATATACGTAGCATGTATACCTAATAGAAAATTCTTTGTTATACAGATTTAAAAAAAAAACTTTTTTAAAAGAATTGCATCATAATAACGCAATAGTTTGTAAGTCTTCTTACAGGTGAACAGTCAACCATTACATGCTAAAACCTACCTTGAAATTTCTCCCAGAGAAGCGTTGTGATGTAACAAAGCCGTGTCCAAAAAATTATCTACTGCTTTTAACTGAAATACGCAAAAACTGGAGCTAGAATACAGTAATGGCAACACACTGTACGGAGCAGATGCACACCCTGCTTGAGTAAGAGCGGATTGAATTGAGACGGGACGTGGCGCGGAAGACAAGTAGTGAGGGTTATCCAATCTACCAATTCTGGAGCTGAATTACTTTTCTATTTATTAAATTAGAGATTTGGCGCTGGAATTTAGTGCCTTGCAGTTAAAAAGGAGATATTCTTTCGTCACAACTTATGTACATCACAATGTTTGTCGGAAAGAAATTTCAAGCTAGGTTTCGGCATGCAATGGTTGACGGTGCCCTTGTGAGAACAGTCGTTTTGTATCGTTATGCAGACAGATGTCTGTAAGGAATATTAGCATTTGTAGGTTAAAAATTAAAATATTCAAAAATATTATAATAATGTTATATAATCATAATTTTAAAAAATGTAATATTCGTGCCGAGAAAATAAAAATATCGTAAGCAATTACATTTTCATGGGATTCCAGTTTATGACAATCAATTAAACTAAAAATAAAAATAATAAATAATAGTTTAAAAAAAACTAAAACAACACACATTATTAGAAAACCAAACTAAACAATAGTTTAATAAACTAAAACAACACGCTTTATTAGAAAACCAAACTAAACAATAGTTTAATAAACTAAAACAACACGCTTTATTAGAAAACCGAACTAAACAATAGTTTAATAAACTAAAACAACACGCTTTATTAGAAAACCAAACTAAACAATAGTTTAATAAACTAAAACAACACGCTTTATTAGAAAACCGAACTAAACAATAGTTTAATAAACTAAAACAACACGCTTTATTAGAAAACCAAACTAAACAATAGTTTAATAAACTAAAACAACACGCTTTATTAGAAAACCGAACTAAACAATAGTTTAATAAACTAAAACAACACGCTTTATTAGAAAACCAAACTAAACAATAGTTTAATAAACTAAAACAACACGCTTTATTAGAAAACCGAACTAAACAATAGTTTAATAAACTAAAACAACACGCTTTATTAGAAAACCGAACTAAAAAATGAAAAATAATTTTAATTTCCAGAAATTGCTAATTTATTTTATTTTCGACTAGCTGATACCCGGCGTTCACTGTTACGCCTAAATAAATGATATGTTTTTATGTTCAGTTGAATATGTGGAAGGAAAAATATTTATAAATTTATATCGTTATTATTTTTAGATACCCCGTTCTGATTACCCGGCATTGCCGCGAATCTACGGATCCCGATATACTTGGCATAAATGAGCTGAAAGACAAAGTTTGTATCATAATGCAGACGTCTAGACAGTAAGGAAGATTAGCATTTGCAGGTTAAAAAAAACTCCTTTTTTCGCCATTTCAAGCAACAACATAGCTTGCTATTGTCAGTTAAAATAACATCCGTCCATATCCTTGAACGCACCTCCTTCATCCTTTCACCGATCCGCGAAGCATTTACTGTAATTTTTTCCCGTTTTCAGAATAACGTTTTAACTGTATTTTTGTAGCTTAGAAATCTGTTACAGTTTTATACAAAATAAATCATCATGGTATGGTTGGTTAAGCGAGGGTTTTCAAACTGTGTGGCGCGCCACCCTGGGGAGGGCCCAATTTTTTTTCAGGGGAGGCACGAGAACTTTGAATGAATGTTCCTAAAAATTTGATACTATAGGGCCTATTCTATAAATTATCATAAGTAATGCCACGAGAATTTGGAAATAAAGAGTGGCATTTGTTAGGACTATTTAACGAATAAAATTAAGCTGTTTACTCACAAATCATTATTTGACTATAGTTATTTTAAAATATTTATATATTTAATGTAAACAGCGATGTTTGAAAACAAATGAGAAACGACTGGTACGCTTCATCTGCTTCTTTTGTTTATCACTGCAACCAGATCATACTATTTATTGCCAAAGGAACGCAATATTGTAAGAATGTACTCTAGTGGAGAAAAAATGAAACACATGAAACTGTATATTAATTCATTTCTGATATCGTATGATGTAAATATGACAATTAGCCAAGTGCATTAGAGGTTGAAATGGCGATTGAAAAATTGAAGATGTATAAAGCATCAGGTTCGGATGAGATCCCAGCAGAACTGATAAAATCAGGGGGAGAAAAATTGATGGACAAGATACGCTGGTTGCTTAGTATGATTTGGGAAAAAGAAGCTCTTCCAGATGAATGGAAGGAATCAATTATTGTACCAATTTATAAGAAAGGAGATAAAACTGATTGCAACAACTACAGGGGCATCTCATTACTTTCAACTTCATACAAAATTCTAACAAATATATTAGTAAGCAGACTTACTCCCTATATTGATGACATTCTAGGAGATCATCAATGTGCATTTAGAAGAAACAGGTCTACAACAGATCAGAATTTTAGTATAAGACAGATTTTAGAAAAGAAATGGGAATATAATGGCACTGTACATCAACTATATGTAGACTTCAAAAAAAGCATATGATTCAATTAAGAGGGAGAAGTTATATAGTATCCTGCTGGAGTTCGGAATTCCTAAAAAGTTAGTTAGACTTATACGAATGTGTCTAAATGGCTCAAATAGTAGGGTGCGTGTAGGCAAACAGTTTTCAGACACTTTTGAAATCCAGAATGGGTTGAAGCAAGGAGATGCACTATCTCCTCTACTATTTAATTTTGTACTAGAGCATGCCATTAAGTCTTTAGAGAATGAGGAAGGCTTACAACTGAATGGTATTAATAAGCTGTTAGTTTATGCTGATGATGTAGTACTATTGGCCGATAGCGAGGAGATACTAAAGGCCAACACGCACACACTATTGAGTAACACTATGAAATTAGGACTGGAAGTAAATATCAGTAAGACTAAATATGTGGTCACAGGTAGAAATTCAGTATATAATGGAGATGGACAGCTAATGACAAATGAGGGAAATTTTGAGGAAGTGGCTGAATTCAAATACCTAGGAACAATAATCAGAAATAGAAATGAGACGCACAAATAAATTAAGCATAGGCTCAATTCTGGAAATGCATGCTATTATGCATTGCAGAGACTTTTGATGTCCAAACTCCTTTCAAAAAACGTTAAGCTGAAAATATATAAAACTATTATTCTACCAGTTATATTATATGGGTGCGAAACATGGACTCTTACTTTAAGGGAGGAAAGGAGATTACGAGTATTTGAGAATAAAGTTCTTAGGAAAATTTTTGGACCAAAGAGAGATGAACAGACAGGTGAATGGAGAAGACTACATAACAATGAACTACATGGTCTTTATAGGAAGCCAGATATAATAAGAACAGTTAAGTCTCGTAGACTGCGATGGGCGGGACATGTTGCACGTATGGGGAATGAAAGACGTGCATGGAAGCTTCTTGTAGGAAAGCCTGAGGGAAAACGCCCAGTTGGTAGACCAAGAATGAGGTGGGAGAACAACATTAACTATGATTTGAGGGAAGTAGATTATACAGGGAATGATTGGAAAGCATTAGCTCAGGATAGGGATGTATGGAGAGCTTATGTCCGCGCGGCCATGAACCTACGGGTTCGATAGTGCCAGTGAGTAAGTAAGTAAGTAAGTAAGTATTACCTGGGAAAAAAATAATTTAAGAAAGTGCAAACAGTGGTTTCTTTTTTTGGTGGTATAATCAATTGCTACAAATGTTTTTATATTAACTCCTTCAAGCGCTATGTGTTGACATCCATGCACTATATACACAATATGGTAGCCGTATTACTTACAGAGTCAGTCACTGCAAAATAATGGTCAGACATGTTCAGAATATTAAAAAGGAGGAGCTTTCTTTAATATGGTAAATTTAATATTGATAAATATTTGGTGAAACACGACTGTGATTGGTTGTAAAACAGAAATCATTGAAACGTGATTGGTCATTGACTCCCATTTGGGGCATGAGTTAAATAGTCATAAATAAACACATTTCTAATGCAAACATACACCGTACTTTATTTTGTATAAATACATTTTATCACAATAATTTAAGCAGGACTGTTATTTTATTTAAGTATTTTTCAGTCTGTATTTTTCATTTTTCACAAGGATATCTACAACACTGGATTAACAACAACTAATCACATTAAATGGCACTAATGACACTTTTTTTTCAATAATGATTAATAAATAAAACACACATGACTAAAGTGATGTTTTTTCATGTAGACAAATTTGCATTTTTAGTTGATATTGTGTTCAATTTTGACATGGAAGGCGCATTCAAATTATGGTGTGCCACAAAAAGTTTGAAAACTTCGAGGTTAAGATAAAACCCTACAAGCCCAAAAGTCTCAGATTCGAGTCACGATGATTTCAGGATTTTTAAACTGGCCTAAACTTCTGTCAGCACCATGGCCCTGGGATTGACTAAACTTCTAACAGAAAAGACTATCAGACATATTCTGGAGTAAAACTACGCTGAAATTTCGTGCCTAATGTTTAGAAAGATGGGATTCTTAACCTCCTAACGCCTGTAGTGGGACCACTGTTTTTTTTACTACACTTACTTACTTACTCAATGGCACTATCGAACCCGTAGGTTCATGGCCGCGCGGACATAAGCTCTGCATACATCCCTATCCTGAGCTAATGCTTTCCAATCATTCCCTGTATAATCTACTTCCCTTAAATCATAGTTAATGTTATTCTCCCACCTCATTCTTGGTCTACCTTTGACATGGGTTCCCTGAAGTAGTCCCCGCCCGGAAAACCGAATGGGGACTATTTGACCTCCGGAAAATTTTACCCCAGTTGAACCCATGTCCGCATTTCTTAAAGGTTGTATTTTTACGGTGAAAGATTGTCACTCTTTCGACCAAGGTACTTTTTTCGTCTGGCTTATCACCTTCGACCAGTTCGGCATGGGTAACCCTATCGGCAGCAATGCTACCGCCAGCATAGCTGTCAGGATCATTTAAGCACGCAAGCCACTCTACCACGACAAGGTAAAGATACCATACTGGATCGAAATCCAGAAGAGAAGAGATATATTTTCCTCTTTGAAGTTCTAAAAGGTAATCTTATTTTACACGCTTTATATTAACTTGACCTCTATCTATCTATCTATCTATCTATCTATCTATCTATCTATCTATCTATCTATCTATCTATCTATCTATCTATCTATCTATCTATCTATCTATCTATCTATCTATCTATCTATCTATCTATCTCTATCTATCTATCTATCTATCTATCTATCTATCTATCTATCTATCTATCTATCTATCTATCTATCTATTATATCTATCTATCTATCTTCATTTATCTACCCCTACCTACCTACCTACCTACCTACCTATCTACCTATCTATCTATCTATGTAACGGAATCTTTAACCGCGATTTTTCATCCACTTAAAATCATTGGATCGACTTGAAACTTTGTATATTTGTAGAGGACCCCGTGACCAATACAATAATTCATATTTATTTTCTAAATCCTGGCCATAATAATCAGAAAATCAAAAAAAATGTTTTTGTATCAATGTAACGGAATCTTTCTCAATTCGGGATTTTCACCCACTTAGAAACATTGGATCGACTTTAACCTTGTATACAGTGTAGAGGACCCGTGACCATACAATAATTTCATATTTTGTTTCAAAAATCCTGGCCAGAATCATCCGAAAATCCAAAAAATGAAAACTGGTATAATAGGTTGCGGACTTGTCGAGTTTTTAAGTCAATCGTTGTAAGAGCTCAGTTAGTAGAGCAGTGAGCTCTTAGTGGTATATAATTTCAATAATCCATACGTCGCTGGTTCAAATCCGGCTGGCAGGGTTTTTTTTATAGAAGAGTATTACTTTCAGCTCATACTACAATAGTATCGAATTTAAAGATATTTACATTTTTATTTTATTCTGTAAAATATTAAAACTAAAAATAAAAATAAATAATAGTTTTAAAAAACTAAAAGAACACGCTTTATTAGAAAACTAAAAATGAAAAATAATTTTAATTTCCAATACGCTTGGGATAAAATAAAGTGATCAACAAAAAAAATCATCTCCAACACATATAGAATAAAATTAGAGTTATCAACAAAAATAAAATAATTTTACCATCAAAAGCGTGGGGTGATTTTTATGATTTTTACATTTTCTTCTTAGAGAGCTTACTTTTACCAATATATGTTTATTATCAAACATATTAATTGATATAGAGCACCCCACGCTTTTGATGGTAAAATTATTTTATTCATCATCATAGTACATTCACGAATTTAGGCCATTTGTTGACCTGTTTCGGCCTCAAGAGAAACACCATCCAGAAGTCTTTTGAGTGGACGTCCTGGTCTTCTTCTTCCTGCAGGTTGATATCTTAACATTAGTTTGGGTATTCTGTGATCTTCCATTCGATGAACATGTTGTATCCATCTTGACTTAGGTTGTAAGGGGTAGTGACGTGTGTATAACCTCTCCTACCCAATTCTCATCCTCACCTTCTCGTGGTACAACCTGTTTTCACAAACGAGGCTCTGAGGACCGAGTCACGGCGGTATAACCGTTCCATCAGGTACTGAGTAAATGCGGTATCCTAATGTCTGTCCAGAGACTAAAAGGTAGCAGCCCTACCGCTGGACTACTTAGCGTCGGGCCAGTAACCTGTCCTAAGGAACTTCAAAACTACTTTCAAGTCTCAACACGAAAAAAAATTATTTTATTTTTGTTGATAACTCTAATTTTATTCTATATGTGTTTGAGATGATTTTTTTGTTGACCACTTTATTTTATCCCAAGCGTATTGGAAATTAAAATTATTTTTCATTTTTTAGTTTTCTAATAAAGCGTGTTCCTTTAGTTTTTTAAAACTATTATTTATTTTTGGTTTACAAAGACAAAGATTTTATTTAAATTAGGCTATCACAACTAACATTATTCATGTTAATATCTTTATGTTTATGTTGCAGATTCTTCTCGACAAGACTGGTCTTATCATTCTATCAGTGGCCTATACATTTATCTGAAGATAAAGTCGGCTAGAGTGCTAGGCTAAACGCTGTATTTCTTCTACGAGCCGTTGGCAAAGAATCATTTGGCCCATATACTTAGGCATTATTTTATTTAACGAAACTCGTTAAGTAGTACCCAATTCAAATGTCGCTGTGATAGAATCGACTGATTTTGTGTAGCTTCTTATTTCAGGTGTGAGATATTTTGTGTAGCTTCTTATTTCAGGTGTGAGATATTTTGTGTAGCTTCTTATTTCAGGTGTGAGATATTTTGTGTAGCTTCTTATTTCAGGTGTGAGATTCTTTTTAAAGGTAAAGTCATCACACTATACGTCTTGATGAGTCCCTTTGGGTAGTAGGAGACATAATCTCTCTTTTTCTAAATGTAGGTGAGAGATGGTAGTTGGGTTTTCTGCCTTTTATATCTATAGAACACAGGCTATATCTGGTACTCATTACTGTGTAAAGCTGAGTCGATACCAGGGCCATAGTGCTGCCAAAAGGTTTAGGGTAGTTTTTAAATCTTAACCCTATCGGGCCTCGACCCGATGAACTTCTGACTTATAGCGTAATTACTTTAACCAACTGCACTACCTCATCTTCAGTAAATCTATCTAACTAACTCACTGGCACTATCGAACCCGTAGGTTTATGGACGCGCGGACATAAGCTTTCCATACATCCCTATCCTGAGATAATGTTTTCCAATAATTCCCTGTATAATCTACTTCCCTCAAATCATGATTACTGATATTCTCCCGCCTCATTCTTGGTCTACCAACTGGGCGTTTCCCTTCTGGTTTTCGTCTTCCGTAAAGTAAAGTAAAAGTAAAGTGATCCCACAACAGGCCCGGAAGCCCTTGGGGTAGTAGGAGGTTAAGGCTCCCACTTTTTCTAGACAATCGGCACTTTATGTCAGCCGAGTTGTCAGCCCTGCGTGACGGCCGTCTTTACCCCCAGAACAAGCGTCTGGTACTCATTTCCGTTTGAGGCTGAGTCGATCCCAGGGCCATAGTGCCGCCAGAGGGTTTGGGTCGGTTTAAAAATCCTGACCCCAACGGGACTTGTAGCTCAGTGCCTTGACCACTAAGCTGTCTTCAGTAAATATACAAATTGGTAACCGGCTATATTTCACTACCGAATGAAACATAACCCAAGATTTGTACGCTCTTAAAACTGTATTTATCCCAACAGGGTTTGAACCCGCAAACCTCGGAATCAGAGGAGAACATGATAATCAATAGTCCATGTCTCCGTGGAAATGTAATAGTCTTTATACGGAGAAGGTCTATATTTATCTTTGACTTACTAATAACATATTATTGTCTGTCCAACGGATCTGTGTCCCGGTAACAAATGCGAACTAAAACCTACTTCCTTTTCTGCCTCGGCAAATCAGTTCCCTCCCTGCATACCTCTTGCACTTGCACTCCAGTGTTGTCAACTCGACTCCAACCTTACATTATTCAATATTCAAGAGTCATGACACAGAGGAAGTTTGGCAACATCCCTACTCGATAAGTTACTGCGGCTGTTGTTTGACGTAGTGGGAGGAGAGTGCAGTGAAGTGGTATGAGTATAGACGTGTACTTTTCTAAGAACGATGTCAGCGCTGTAGGGGCACATATCCGTTGGTCCGAGTATAGGGCCTATTAATCTTATTTTATTTTTTGTATTTTGTATTGTAGGCCTATGTTTTCCCTTTACAGAGATTTAGGTGCTCTCCCCCTAGAGGGAAGAATTTGAACCATACTAATTCAGTTACACTTATTTTCGTATAGATGTCATTTTTGAGTGGTACGTGGTCAGCGTTCCGCCTCATACTGACGTCTAGGAAACCAAGGTAGTATTAGGACGGGAAAATTCGGTAAATTTTGCTTAGAGGCCTTTTCATTCAGGCTTAAGGATTTTTTTACGAGCCTGAAAATCTTCAGACTCGGGACCCACGGCTTAAAGTCCCTCCCGGAGGACTTGCCCCTTGGAAATCTTATTTTATTTTTGGTTTCTAAGAATAAATAAACATAAAAATAAATAATCAATTGAGTTGGTGTTTACTTCATGAAAAAACGTAGTTTTATTTGATTTTCATATTTATTATATAATTCAGTGACAGCTGTTTCGGTACACTGTACCTTCTTCAGACATGTTAACAAATTATGAATTGTGTTCCAACTGATCTAAGCAACAATACAACAATATTTATTTAAATTTTTTAATTTAACAAAGGGGATTCATTCAAATCAAGTTGAGAATTTAACAGTTTTTTACTACTTTTAAACTTATTAATTTCTACAGCCTCCAAAAGATCTAACTTCTTACCCTTATCACAAATATGTAAAATTTCAAAATTTGGATCGAAACAATGAGAATTTAACAGTTTTTTACTACTTTTAAACTTATTAATTTCTACAGCCTCCAAAAGATCTAACTTCTTACCCATTAAATCATTGTTTCGATCCAAATTTTGAAATTTTACATATTTGTGATAAGGGTAAGAAGTTAGATCTTTTGGAGGCTGTAGAAATTAATAAGTTTAAAAGTAGTAAAAAAACTGTTAAATTCTCAACTTGATTTGAATGAATCCCCTTTGTTAAATTAAAAAATTTAAATAAATATTGTTATATTGTTGCTTAGATCAGTTGGAACACAATTCATAATTTGTTAACATGTCTGAAGAAGGTACAGTGTACCGAAACAGCTGTCACTGAATTATATAATAAATATGAAAATCAAATAAAACTACGTTTTATTTTTATTTAATTAATAAAAATAAATTGACAGACTTTAACTAAAAACAGTTTTAGACTTTTTAGAAAAAAGGAATGTACAGCCTTTGAAAAAAATGATGGCTCATCTCTTGATGGTGGAAAGTTACAGTCTTGAAGAGCGATTAACACTTAACTTGTTACGTGTGCTGTCTCTTCTTTGAGGTCACATCATCATCCGGTATCATGGCAGCTGCCGCCGTCTTCCGGAAACCAAACGCCATTCCTCTCTGTCCATCCATTGATCTTCCTCCAATCCTCTGATATTCATAGTTGCTTGTACCCCTTCTATCCAAGTTTTCTTCGGTCTTCCTCTCTTCCTCCTTTCCATTGGGATCCATTTCATAACAATTTTTGGCAATCTTTGCTCTGGCATTCTTTTGACATGGCCTTACCACTGCAATCTTTTCTTTTCTATAATGTCTATGATGTCCGGCTCCTCTTGAAGAGGAGAACTAAAACCTAGTATTGAATGCTCTTCTTTAGGAACAAAATTAGACCATTCAGGCGATAAGACAGTGGAAATTAAAAAGAGAATCGCACAAACAAAACAAGCAATAAATGCTTTAAACTCTGTTCGGTTGAGCAAAAATATTACAAAAAATAGAAAATTACAAATATATCAAACCATAATTCAGAGCATTTTAACATATGGTGCTGAAGTCTGGCAATATATATATATATATATATATATATATATATATATATATATATATATAAGAAAATGAATAACGATTGCAACGTCTCATTACTTTGTTTAGAAAACACAAGGCACAACAAGATTGTTTATTTCCACTACTAATGCAAAACGCGTCTGATTAATTTAAATTAAGTTAAGTTAATATCTTATTTCATTAAACAAGTAAGTCCTGGAGTTCTGCATCGCTTCATACAGACAGTTCCTAGTACGGACGATTGTGGTATAGTGGAGGGAGTTTCTGTTTCTCATGCGTGAGGTCGCGTGTTCGATCTCGCTGTTATCCTTTTTTTCTCTCCCTATCTCTCTTCCTTATACCAATTAATAATCTTTGTTTTGTTTTATTTGCTTTGCTTTAATTACAGCATTTACCGCACTACTTATTTATGATAAATTATTTTCTATTGCACGACACACAACAAAATAGAACGGATATTAGTTTCTCAAATAGTTGAACCAAATAGCTGATCTCTGAGCATGCGCAGTGGCTTCGTTCTGAAACTTTAAAATTATCTGTGCGCCATCAATAATTTCAAAGGCTGTACAAATGGATCTTGTGCTTTGAATTAATTATTTTTTTGATTGCGGATGAGCCCATGTAGGACTACGCAAAGTACTTAGAGGCGTTTCCTTTGAGCCCAAATTTCTTTCGTTCTTTTGCTATGAGCTTGTTTTCTATCATCTGTCCAAGTTGTTCCAGTTCTTTTCTTCGGTTTGCCCTCTTGGTCACCTTAATTCTAAATATATCTCTGTTTGGGATATCTTCTTTAGTAATTCCTGTCAATTTTACGTCCTTTTTGACTTCATCAATCCACTTCAGAGTATCCACTGGAGCTTTACTTCTGTTTTCGTAGAATTCCATTATCTGTTTTGTAAGCCTATTTGAGTTCATTCGTTTAATATGACCATAAAATTTTAACCTTCGTTTTCTAAAAATTAATTAATTTTAAATGTATATATATATATATATATATATATATATATATATTCTAATAATTTTACCAGGAACATTTTAGAGAAGATTCGAGTACTGTAAAAAAAGGCGCAAAACCAGTCAATTATTGTTTAACATCGTTCTAGATTAGATTATTAAAAATATTACAGGTATCAAAGGATATAAAATAAGTAGTAAGGATTGATGCCTGTGCTATGCGGATGACATAGTATTAATTTGTGACCTTGAGGATATTTCCACAGCCTGCTGCATAAATCTATGAATGAATATCAAAAATACAATATAAAAATTTAAACTGAAAAATCCAAATCTTTAGTGGTATCGAAAGAACCACGACGATGTAAATTAAATTATAGAACAGACTATGAATTTTATATATTTGGGAACAGAACCCTCAAGCAATTAGAGTTTATAATCAGACATCACGAAACAAACGAACAAAGCAGCAAGAATAGCGAGATTTGTAACGATGTAATTTGGAGGAATAAACACCTAAGAACAAAAAACTAAGTACGAAAGTAGGAATATTTATAAATTTGTTGTACGACCTGTCCTCACTTATGTTTATGGAACAAGGGCTGAAACATCCAATACAAAAAAGTTGAAAACACAAGAACAATGACTCCTAGAAAAATAATTAAGATTTGATAGAATCAGAAATTAATACATTCGGGAACAATATGAAATTCAACCCATAAATGAATGGGCATCAAGACGTAGGGAGGAATAAGATAACCACGTCTCAAAAATGAGTGTAGACAGTCTACGAAAAGTCACAATTAATTAACTCACTAACATTATCGAACCCGTAAGCCCATGGTCGAGCGGACTAAAGCTCTCCATACACCCCTATCCTGGGCTAATGCTTTCCAATCATCCTCTGTACAATCTACTTTCTTCAAATCATGGTTAAGGTTATTCTTCCACCTCATTCTTGATCTACCAACTAGGCGTTTTCCTTCTGGTTTTCCTACAAGAAGCTTCCAATTTCCCTCTTTCATTCCCCATTCGTGCCACATGTCCTACCATCGCAATCTACGAGACTCGACTGTTCTTATTATATCTGGTTTCCTATAAAGATCAAGTAGCTCACTGTTATGTAGTCTTCTCCAATCGTCTGTCTGTTCATCTCTCTTTGGTCCGAAAATTTTCCTAAGTACTTTATTCTCAAATACTCGTAATATTTTCTCCTCCTTTAATGTCCAGGTTCCACTTTCATATAATACGAGGGCGGATCGGAAAGTAACGCACAATAATTTTTTTCTGTCTTGGTATTGCAGCTAGAATGTTGAAATTTCACAGATATATAGTTTGAAGTTTTCTCTACAGATGGTATTTTTTTCTCAGGTGCACCTCTTGCGAGAGAAGCTTGAACTATGCAACAAAGATGGCGCGCATGCTACAGTCGTCCACCTGTGAGGAACAGATAAGTGTTGTTCGATTTTTGTGGGCCAAAGGGCATAAACCCAGTGAAATTCACAGGGACATGAGCGTGGCGTGTATGGGGATGATTGTATGGACCGTAGCAATGTCTCCAGGTGGTGCACATTCTTCCAAGAGGCACGCGTGAACCTTAGTGATTCGCCAGCACGTGATTCGCCTTAGTGATTCCTGGCCGGCAAACGCTTTGAGACAGATGTGGAAGTGACAAATCAGCAGTGCCGCAGATGGCTACACTCCAACCAAACGGACTTCTACACACAGGGCATATTAAAACTGGTACACAACGATGGGAAAAATGTGTTGAGAAAGTGGGTGACTATGTCGAAAAGTAGGTAAAAGATGTAAGTTCATTTGTGATTTTTTTCCTTTTTTTTACTATTAAACTTTTTAAAAAAAAAGATTATTGTGCGTTACTTTCCGATCCCGCCCTGTGGACGACTGTAGCATGCGCGCCATCTTTGTTGCATAGTTCAAGCTTCTCTCGCAAGAGGTGCACCTGAGAAAAAAATACCATCTGTAGTGAAAACTTCAAACTAGGCCTATATCTCTGTGAAATTTCAACATTCTAGCTGCAATACCAAGGCAAAAAAAAAATTATTGTCCGTTACTTTCCGATCCGCCCTCGTACGTCTGGAGAATAACGGTTTTATATGTTTTCAGTTTGCACTTTCTTATGAGGAGTTGGGACAAGAGTTCTTGTAATGCATAATAGCACATATGTACAGAAATGAGTCTATAGATATTTAATTCTCCACCTAGTGAGTAGATAACCTTGAAGTTGGTGAAGAGCTTGCGAGTCCCAATGATCCTGAGAGCTATGCCGACGGTAGCATAGGGTCGCCCCTTGTCGGACAGGTCAAAGGTGAGGGATCAGACAAAGAAGTACTCCAGAAAGGGGACTGAACGACAGCTTCGGCGGTGCAGCTGGAGGATGAAGTTCCTCATGGATATATCAGACTCAAGAGCTGCGGTAAAAGCAACTGATCTACGGGATGGAAATCCCGAATTCAAATGACCCGGCTCTCCAGGTTGGAGGTTGGACGTTAGGCTAGCTCCCTAACTCCGTAAAAACAATTACTGGCTAAAGAACCTCAACATAATGTAACCGGACGGATTACTGGACATAGACCCAAGCAAGGATAACGGAATATGAATAAATAAATTGTGTATTGGTACCTGGAATGTTAAAACTCTTCTTCAACCCGGGAAAATACAAGAACTAGCAGAACAACTCAGCAAAACTAATTTAGATATTATAGCAGTCCAAGAGACTACAGAAGCTTGTAAGAAGAATATACAAATGGAAAACAATATGCACCAGAACAGCTGGACGGCCAAAAAACAGATGGCAGGATGATGTTATAAAATATATATACTTAATACTTAATACAGGCTTTCCACTTTACAGCAGTTTGCCCTTGATTCCTGCTTTCCTATCTTCCCACTGACCATCTTCCATACCCCTATTCATCATGGCATCATATATTCCCTCATATCATGCTCTTCTACTTCTCCCCCTCTTCCGTCTGCCAGGTACCATCCAATCCAACACCTGTTTACGCCAGTGGTCTTCCGACATCCGTTGTACATGTCCATACCACTCTTTGTTATCCTATCGATAACAGTTTCTTGTGCATCCATTTCTTGTCTGATATATGTATTTCGAATATGTTGTAGCTTGGATATTCTCATACTTCTCCGTAACCCATCCATTTCTGTCGCAAAGATTCTTTTCTGCATCCTGTCATTTAAGGTCCAGTTTTCTGATCCATATGTAAGTATACTTTCTATTATTGTCTGTATAATCTCTTTTTTTTGTTTTTCTGGTCAAATTTCTATTCCATAAAAGACCATTCACGGATCTAATCGCCTTCCTTGCACAATGTACTCTGTTAATATCTTTTTCAGAAGTACCAGATTTATCTATTATAGATCCAAGATATTTAAATCCTTCAACACATTTAATTATCATATTATTTATTTGTCGGTCTTCTGAATTTCCTCCGATTATATAAAATATATATTAGAAATGAAAAATTGGAAATTGGTCAGTCTGTATCCAGGATATATCTAGGTGGAGAAAAATTGTTGAGGAGGCCAAAACTTCAATGAGGTTGTAGTCGCCTGCTAAAGAAGAAGAAGAAGAAGAAGAAGAAGAAGACGAAATGTTATTTAATTACTAAAGTATCATAACATGTAATAGATAGAAAGCAACCTGACTCACGCGGTTTGAACTCACATCATGTAAGAATTTAAAGATTGGACGTACCTATTATTTAAGGTTCTACACCTAATAATGTTCTTAATCCAACATCGAGGTCGCAATCTTTTTCTTTGTGCATCTCATTTCCTATTTGTGATTATAGTTTCTAGGCATTTGCATTCGTGCTGTTATGCATTGCAGAGACTCTTGATGTCCCAACTCCTTTCAAATAACGTTAAATTGAAAATATATAAAACTATTATTCTACCAGTTATATTATATGGGTGCGAAACATGGACTCTTACTTTAAGGGAAGAAAGGAGATTACGAGTATTCGAGGATAAAGTACTTAGGAAATTTTTTGGACCAAAGAGAGATGAACAGATAGGTGAATGGAGAAGACTTCATAACAATGAACTACATGGTCTTTATAGAAAGCCAGATATAATAAGAACAGTTAAGTCTCATAGACTGCAATGGGCAGGACATGTTGCACATATGAGGAATGAAAGATGTGCATGGAAGCTTCTTGTAGGACAGCCAGAGGGAAAACGCCCAGTTGGTAGACCAAGAATGAGGTGGGAGAATAACATTAACTATGATTTGAGGGAAGTAGATTATACAGGGAATGATTGGAAAGCATTATCTCAGGATAGGGATGTATGGAGAGCTTATGTCCGCGGGGCCATGAACCTACGGGTTCGATAGTGCCAGTGAGTAAGTAAGTAAGACATTTGAATTCAAAATTTTCATTTATCTCTGTGTATTTTCATTATATAATGTATTTCTATGTGTGGACATATATTCATTTTATTGATGTCATACTACGAGATAATATTACAACTGGCAACAGATTCCAGGAAGACCACGACAAAAATGAAAAAAACTCTCTTCGGAACAGTCTGTAAGCCTAGGATCTAGATAAGAAGAAGAAGAAGAAGAAAAATAAGAGTAAAATCAGCATGTTAAATTATTGATCATAGAGTTAGAATGCGCAGAAACTCTAATATAAATACAAAACAAGTTCTGAAGTTTACAGAGTCATGACCCGATTTCATGGTACCTGCAACATTCAGATATCATGATATCTAGAACAGTACATGATCAATATTTGCTACAATTAATCATATGAGGGTGACACTAACAGAAACGTTATTTATTTTGCATTCTAATGCAACTGTCTCTTTTCGTATTCCATTATACATTCCATAACCGTGACCATTTAACCCATGCCCCAATGACCAATCATATTTCAATGAATTTTGATTTACAACCAATCACAGTCGTTTTTCATCTCGATTTTACCACTTTCATTTTATCGCATTCATTCCACGAAGTGGCTCCCACATTGTATATATATAGCCACGAATATAACAAGATCTGCCTGCGAGATTAATAGAAAAACATTCGTAGCAATTGAATATACTATAAAAAATAAACCACTGTTTGCACTTTCTTAAACCTACTATTTCCCAGGAATTAACGTTGCACAAAAATATAAATTACATATTTACATCATAGGACCATAAATTAATTAATAACCTGTAATGATGTTTCATTTTTTCTCCACTAAGGTGCATTCTTACAATATTTCGATTCTATTTGGCAATAAATATGATCTGGTTGCAGTGATGAACAAATGGAACATAACGTTTCTCATTTGTTTTCAAACATCGCCGTTTACATTAAATATATAAATATTTTAAAATAACTATAGTTAAACAATGATTTGTGAGTAAAGAGCTTAATTTTATTCGTTAAATAATCCTAACAAATGCCACTCTTGATTTACAAATTCTCTAGATAAATTGGAAATCACTCGTGGTACTACTTACGATAAAAAGAATGCTCATACATCACTATAATTAAAAAAAAGGTTTATATTAAAACTTATATTGAATCAGAATACTGCAATAGTTATTTTTTCATTGGTTTTTTATCCCTTTATATTTTACATTAAACTATTGACTTATCCTCCCTGTGGATTATCACCTTGGCGTGGTAGGGAGGCTTAGTATCAATGACCCAGACGATCATAACCGGGAAGCCTTGGCTTGCGGTTAGATAAGAGAAGAGGGAACTAAGAATAATCCGCAAAGTGGGAGCAACGACCACACTGGAAGCTGCAAACACGGATGACCATAACGGCAGACACGGCGGAGATAGAAATATCGGAACGGCGAAAATGGCGGAAGTGGCAATCCAATCTCTGGGGATGAAATAAAAGACCCAGCTCAGGGAAACAAGAGTGAAGTCCTCAACGGTAGAAGGCGGAAGAGGCAACCCTCCTTGTGGGGATAAAACAAAAGGAAGCAAGTCCAAAGGCTTTAAGCAGGCAGCCCCTCCAAAGGAGTAACTCTGCAGAACGTTAGTAGCGTACTCAGGGGACACTTCAAAATACTTACAAGCTCCAAAGATATAGCCGGACTGTCCAACCGATAACGACACACGCAAAGATACCAAAAGCAGCATACAGCTATTCACCACGAGGAAGAAGAAGTTTGGGAACACCAAGGAAAAGATGGAAAGAGTAGCAATTTGGAGTCGGAACAGGCTAATAAATAAGCCTAAACCGTGAAGAAGAAGAAGAAGAAGAAGAAGAAGAATATTATTGACTTATCCAAGATGGCAGAAGTTGTTACTACTTCAGTTTTAAAACGCCACTGATATTGAAGGAACATGAGAGAGTTTAAACGTTATACAGCATCTAGACATACCACCATCCATCATGTCGGTCGTAGCGAAATTCATTCAACTCGAGACCCAATTGTTCTGTCATAACATTCACCATTCTCTCTACATTCACTTTATACCTTTACCAGTTACATCAAATGTAAAAGTAACATAATTCTAATGTAAGTTATTACAGCGGAATTAATTATTTTAAACAAGTTATACTGTGTACCTGGAAATTGTCTTACATTCTGTTATTCACAAATATGGGTGTACAAACCATACTAAAATATTTAAAAAAATAATATATTTGTTACAGAACTGAAAATGAGGTTCTACGGAAGAGTCGAAACAACATCATGAAACATTTTCAATCCTTGCATATATTTTTATTTCATATTAGCTAACACCTGACATGCGCTGCTACCCCTAAATAAATGCAATTTTAAGCCTTAATTAGATCATATATAGGTTGGGCAACATGGAGTATGGTCAAGGCTTGGATGGGTGTACGACTTCCGAAACGGACCACACTGAAAACTGAAGGCGTTTAACTACATAAGAAATAAATCTTGGATGGGTGTACGGCTTCGGAAACGGACCACACTGAAAAATGAAGCAGTTTAACTACATAATAACTAAACCTTAGATGGTTGTACGTCTTCGGAAACGGACCACAGCGAAAACTCTATGTGTTTAATTATATGAGACCTAAACCTATGACTCGAACTTATTATTCCTTGATAATGACATGTGGGATCATGCCGAAACGTCGGAATCAGTGGCCAGAGTCCGAACTCGAATCCAAGACGCGGAAAACCCAAGAAAACTTTATTCACACACACACACACACACACGCATATATATATATATATATATATATATAAAAGAGAGAGTTTTCTTGGGTTTTTCGCGTCATGGATTCAAGGTTGGCCTCTGGAATCAGTGGCCAGATGCCAACCTTGAATCCATGATGCAGACAACCCAAGAAAACTTTCTTAATCATATTTATATCCGCGAAAATCTACAATATAACACACACACATATATACAGTACATATTGCGACGAAGCAAACATGGCGGTTGCAAGAGTCAAATTTTAATTTTGAATTTCAGGTAAATCCCCACATCTAATGGTCGTATTTTGCTGATTTTTTGACAATACCCACATCGCTTCATTTTAATAGGATATACTCAGTTTCGTTGTAAAACATAAACAAATTACGATCGCTAGAGCGAGTTTTAAGTTTTCGTTTCAGGTTAACTCCTACACTCAATGGTTTTAGAACATATTAGTTAATGGTAAAACACTAGTCGTACCTGAAAACCTATATGTATAATTTTCAAGTCCATCGACGGACTACTTTTCGAGTTTTGCGAGCACGTGCACACAGGCGGAATTTTTATATATAGGGTAATAGGACCTATGTTGAATTTGATTAATTACAGTAAAAGCTCCTTATTCACGTTTTCATTGTTCGCGAGTTAAAAAATTGCGACACAGTTCCTGTATTCGCGCATCCAGTCGGTATATTAGAAGCATTAGTACATTTCCTTTATTAACCATCGACAACTTTTTACGCTGCAGGGACGTGCCCAGGCAGCTTTTACGCTCCGTACAAGGAGCGATTCAAACAAAATGGACAAATTAATATCAAACTAAAACAAGCCTTATTAGAATACATAGAATAGAATACAGAGATACTAAAGGCCAACACGCACACACTATTGAGTAACACTAAGAAATTACGACTGGAAGTAAATATCAGTAAAACTAAATATATGGTCACACGTAGAAATTCAGTATATAATGCAAATGGACAGCTAATGACAAATGAGGTAAATTTTGAGGAAGTGGCTGAATTCAAATACCAAGGAACAATAATCACAAATAGGAATGAGATGCACAAAGAAATTAAACATAGGCTCAATTCTGGAAATGTGTGCTATTATGTATTACAGGGACTCTTGTCGTCTCAACTTCTTTAAAAAACGTTAAACTGAAAAATATAAAACTGTTATTCTTCCAGTTATATTATATGGGTGCGGAACATGGACTCTTACTTTAAGGGAGGAAAGGAGATTACGAGTATTTGAGAATAAAGTTCTTAGGAAAATTTTTGGACCAAAGACAGATGAAGAGACAGGTGAATGGAGAAGACTACATAACAATGAACTACATGGTCTTTATAGGAAGCCAGATATAATAAGAACAGTTAAGTCTCATAGACTGGGATGGGCAGGACATGTTGCGCGTATGGGGAATGAAAGACGTGCATGGAAGCTTCTTGTAGGAAAGCCAGAAGGAAAACGCCCAGTTGGTAGACCAAGAATGAGGTGGGAGAACAACATTAACTATGATTTGAGGCAAGTAGATTATACAGGGAATGATTGGAAATCATTAGCTCAGGATAGGGATGTATGGAGAGCTTATGTCCGCGCGGCCATGAACCTATGGGTTCGATAGTGCCAGTGAGTAAGTAAGTAAGTAAGAATAGAATACATTTATTTAGCCTGATGGAGTTAAGGCCATGTGGCCTTCTCTCCCACTCCAGGACAAACATGTTACATATGAATACAAAAAAATTACAATAATAGTCATATTAAACAATTAATTATGTGTCAAATTGAATAATAATGAAAATAATGTCTAATAATACAATGAAATTAAATACTAAGTAAAGTAAAGTAATCCCACAACAGGCCCGAAGGCCCTTGGGGTAGTAGGAGGTTAAGGCTCCCACTTTTTCTAGACAATCGGCACTTTATGTCAGCCGGGTTGTCAGCCCTGCGTGACGGCCGCCTTTACCCCCAGAACAAGCGTCTGGTACTCATTTCCGTTAGAGGCTGAGTCGACCCCAGGGCCATAGTGCCGCCAGAGGGTTTGGGTCAGTTTAAAAATCCTGACCCCAACGGGACTTGAACCCGACCCTCCGGCTTGTAGCTCAGTGCCTTAACCACTACGCTACGGCGCTATTAAAATTAAATTAATGATACAATGAATACAAAAAGGAATAACAGCTCGAATCTACTATACATAAAAAGAAAAGAAAGAAAAAAATACAAAGAAAGTAATAAACTATAATGAATTAATCTATGCTTATTGTACAAGGCATTAGGTAAATATATTAACAAATCTTAAGTCTATTTTTATTAAATAATGAGAAACGCATTATTAATTCTTAAAAAGTAATATTAGTGAGTTGTTTCTGTTAGTGATTTTATTTTCAATTTGTTTCTGAAAGATGGTAAAGTTTGGCATTCTCTGACATAGGGTGGAAGTGAATTCCATGCTCTAGCAAGAGAAACTGTAAAAGATTTCGAATAATAGGTAGTATGATGAGGAGGGATATAAAGGACACTGTGCTCAAGGGATCGGGTATCTAAGTTATGTGTATCAGAGAGTCTAGTGAAGCGGTGTGATAAATAAGGTAATGAAGAGTGTAATATGTTATAGAGAAGGCATAGGGAATGGATGGTTCTACGATCTTGAAGACGAAGCCATGACAATTGTTCCAGGGATGGTGTAATGTGATCAAATCTACGTATACCACAAGTAAACGTATGCAAGAATTATGAACACGTTGAAGTCTTTGGGTAAGAACAGTATTTAGGTCAGTGAAAAGAGTATCACAATAATCAAAAAGGGGCATTGCAAGTGTTTCTACTAACATTTTCCTTAGAGCAAACGGTAAACAATTTTTTATACGATTTAATATTGTCACTAAACATAAGTTTGTTGTTAAAAGCCACCGCCGCCGTAATTCACATAACGCTATATCCATTAATAAATGCCACCCTCGCCACTGTCGGTGTTTTATTGTTTCAACTTGTCATTCGTTGCAATCATTTCGATTGAATAACATGCATATATTCTGCTTTGTTGCCAATGTATAATGTAGAGTAAAAGGAAAGAAAATTAGTTTCGAAGCGGAAAAAAGTAGTGTTGCCGCTTAAAGTAAAAATACGTGTTTTGACCGTTTGCAGGTTGGCGACTCGTTTGCATCCATATCACTGTTTCAACGTTAATGAATGAACTGTACGATTCATGAAGAAATCCGAAGACAAAATAAGGAATTCTATCGCTCAATTCACAGCTAAATATCAATCAGAACTGAAATACCTTACAAAACGGAAAAAAAATTACTAAGTTCTTTAAGCCCTTGCCTAAGCCTGACTAATAATTAATAAAAATTGTTCAAAATCTCTCATTAATTGATTTTATTTTGATAATTTCAGAACCTTGGAACGTATCCCCTATATAAGTAAAGTAAAGTAATCCCACTACAGGCCTCAGGAAGCCCTTGGGGTAGTAGGAGGTTAAGGCTCCCACTTTTTCTGGACAATCGGCACTTGATGCCAGCTGGGTTGTCAGCCCTGCGTGACGGCCGCCTTTACCCCCAGAACAAGCGTCTGGTACTTATTTTTGTTAGAGGCTGAGTATCCCCTATATACCCATACAAATTACCATTCCATATTAGCGGCTTATTTATTAAATATATTCTCGCGAATAAAGAACTTTTACTGTACAATAAATCAATATAAAAACATTTTCTAATGACATTTTCAACAATTGATACAAAATCACACGTTTAAAATGCTCACAGTGAACTTATGTTACTAAAGGTCGGTTAAACCAACAGAGGTAACTGTATTAGGCCAGTTTAAGCTATGCATTATACATGGGGAAAACTGGTGTAATACAGTTATCTCTGTTGGTGAAACTTACCCTTGGTATGCAAAAAGATGAAGATTTTAGAGCTATTTCAAAATATGAAAATACGACTATATATTATATATATATATATATATATATATATATATATATATATACTCTCTAAAAATTGCTTAACTGTTATGTTGGCCACTAGATGGTGTTGGAACGAATTCCCACTACCTCTTGTGTGAATTGAGAATACTACATATATAAGAAAAATGTATGTTTGTGTTGGAATCCTTGAGTAGCTCAGTTCGTTAGAGCGCTAAACGTACAGAGTTTAGAGACTCGAGTTCAAATCCCGACTCAAGCATTCATTTTTCTTTTCATATCATATTTGCCTTCATTGCCAAATGTCAAAAATATAGTTATAACATCTAAATATACAAGCGTTACTGCTATAAAGTAAATATACTCTCTAAAAATTGCTTAACTGTTATGTTGGCCACTAGATGGTGTTGGAACGAATTCCCACTACCTCTTGTGTGAATTGAGAATACTACATATATAAGAAAAATGTATGTTTGTGTTGGAATTCTTGAGTAGCTCAGTTGGTTAGAGCGCTAAACGTTTAGAGTTTAGAGAATCGAGTTCAAATCCCGACTCAAGCATTCATTTTTCTTTTCATATCATATATATATATATATATATATATATATATATATATATATATATACTCCGTACGTTTCTCGTGGAGACATGAATGCTATCTCAGCAGGAGTTTCTTAGAGTAGAATATGGTGATCCCACTACAGGCCTCAGGAGACCCTTGGGGTAGTAAGAGATTAAGGCTCCGACTTTTTCTAGACAATCGGCACTTGATATCAGCCGGGTTGTCAGCCCTGCGTGACGGCCGCCTTTACCCCCCAAACAAGTGTCTGGTACTCATTTCCATTAGAGGCTGAGTCGACCCCAGGGTCATTGTTCCGCCAGAAGGTTTGGGTCAGTTTAAAAATCCAAACCCCACTGGGACTCGAATCCTTGACCTTCCGACTTGTAGCGCAGTGCCTTAACCACTACGCTACGGCGTGCCCCAGGAACCTGCACTACAGGAACCTACAAACAACACTAGAAATTAAGGACATTGTATTGTAAGCCCATGTTTTCCCATTACAGAGATTTAGGCGCTCTCCCCCTACAGGGAAGAATTTGAACCATACTAATTTAGTTACACTTGTTTTCGTATAGATGTCATTTTGAGTGGTCCGTGGTCAGCGTTCCGCCTCATACTGACATCTAGGAAACGAAGATAGTACTAGGACAAGGAAAATTCGGTAAATTTTGCTTAGAGGCCTTTTCATTCAGGCTTGAGGATTTTTTACGAGCCTGAAAAACAAACTTGGGACCCACGGCTTAAATTCCCTCCCGGAGGACTCGCTTCTTTCATTTTTCCGTCCTAAAAAATCCATCGACCCCGGCCGGGCTTGAACCCGCGACCCTCGGAACCAGAGACAAGGAGCATAACCACTAGTCCACCGCGGCCGATAAATTGTAAGAATATTGAAATCTGGCTAAAATTTTATGCCTGATTTGCTCTAAGTAATAAGTCCCTCACTGGTAAAGATCTTGAGAGGAATACAAGTGTACAGTAATCTTTTCTCCTTTTTTTTTTGATAAAATTTTATTATTATAACACACAGAACGAAGTAAACTATATGTCAAGGTCTGTCACAAAGGATTTTATTATATGAGTCCGAATCCAGGGCAGTAAGTGGACAACAGCCAACAAGCTGTTAGCAGTAGATATGGATTTTTGGAGACGATCCACAAGAATTTCAAGACGGGATAAAGTCAGGAAAGCACAGTAATCGAAATTATGTAAGTCGAAAAAAAATAGAAACAATAGAAAAATGGCTTTTGAAATGGTACGGACACCTCATAAGAATGGAAGAAGATATCAAGAACATCCTTGATTGAAAAGCTAAAAGAAGAAGTGAAAGAGGCAGACCTAGAGAAAATTGTATATATGGAGTGAGGAAAAGTATGAAATCTAGAGATTTGAGGGAAGAAGATGCTTTAGACAGAAACCTCTGGCGACAAATCACTTTGGGTTGAAGGAGAACCACTGTCTGAGGAATATTCTTATTTAAAAAATAATCATATTTTACGTTACTGCGCTGCCTTCAATTATAAAATTCAATAAACATATTCCAATAGACTACTAATTTATTTTTGACTTTATTTTACTAATATCAAATTCCACACATTGCTTTTTAAGGCGTGGCTATGAGAAAGCAGAATTTATAAAAAACTCTCATTCAGTAGGTGCGCTCAGAATTTGAGGCATTTCTTTGCCGCTGCATGATTCGAATCCATTAGGTCTTGTAAGACTGGTTTCTAGTATTTAACTTTGTGTTCCCGGAACATATAAATCTTCAGTCGCCAACAGGATGTTACGAGATTATAGTTACTTCTTATATGAACACCTCAATTTTTAAAACACACACACACACACACACACACACACACACACATACATACATCGAAAAAAAAAAAGATTGGAACAACAAGAGTTTAAATTCCTATAAAGATAATACATACATCTAATTTGTATATAAAAATATATAGTAATATGAAGCTATATCACCACAATAATAACAATAAAATAATAATAATAAATTAATTTTGAACAGAAAAAAATATATCGAAAATATAGTGAAAAAAGAATGCAAAATTATAAGAAAAGTTTTAGGTCCACAAGTCATACGTAAAGCATTTAGACTCATAAGTAAAAGGAAATAAAAATATATACAGACATTCATAGTGATATTAGAAAACGAAGGTTAGTGACGTGTATATAACCTCTCCTACCCAATTCTCATCCTCACCTTCTCGTGGTACAACCCGTTTTCACAAACGAGGCTCTGAGCATAGAGAAACTTCGAATAGAGGGGAAACTGAGTACAGTGACATCTAAAAAATTTCGGTCGTTTACGATGAACTACAATGAGCAAACTACAATGGTAGCGCTGTTTCGTAGTAACAGAATATGTAACTAAATAAAACAAATGCAAGGCACACGGCGTCGTTCACGGCCACAGAGTTTCTCTATGGTTCACGGCGTGTTTAACGGTGTTCACTCGGGATTATGGGAAGTTAGCCATTTTGTAAATTTAAATTTTTAACTGCTATCCTTTCGTTCTATGTAGACGGTACTGTAAATTATCGAAAGTTAAAATCATTACTTAGATTTTATTTTACTCTAATTTGTAAGTAAATTCAAGCTTGTTTGCATTTTTAATGTGAATCTATTTTCAAAGATAAACCTACTAGAAGTGATAAAATTCTAAGCTTTGTTAGGTTAGGAAGAGTGATGTTAGTGTACAGCCATTTCTAATAAACATTTTAAAAATGTGACTTTATAATGGACAGATGTACGACATGGCTAAGGTTATTTAATAAATATTGTATAAAATATGTATGTGAGAATAAGGGGGTAGGTCAATTGTACATATTTATTAAAAGAGCTCATAATGCACGTTTTAAAATTTTAATAAACGAAAATAAATTAACATGTTTTATTTATTTCCATTCTTCCTTTCTGTTAAAATTAAAGAAAATCTGTAGGTCTGAGAGACTGGGTATACATAATTCCACAATTTAAGATTAATTAATACGTTATTTATTCCTATAAAAGTTAAATTCCATAATTATTCACCAGATGGCGTTATATAATTATAATTCATAATTTTACCACCAGGCGGTGCTGAATTTCATATTAGTACCAAAAAAAGAACCGAAAAAATTTAGGTGTCGTTAGTTGTATTACACTAGCGCCGCCTGTGGCATGTACGCGCAACTCGTCCACTTTCTTCTCTGGTACTCTGTGGCTCTGAGGACCGAGTCACGGCGGTATAACCGTTCAATCGGGTACTGAGTAAATGCAGTATCCTAATGTCTGTCCAGAGACTAAAAGGTAGCAGCCCTACCACTGGACTATTTAGCGTCGGGCCAGTAACCCGTCCTAAGGAACTTCAAAACTACTTTCAAGTCTCAACACGAAAAAATCCAGAAGGAATTGAAATATGACGACCCATCAACCTGCAGGAAGAAGAAGACCAGGACGTCCACTCAAAAGACTTTTGGATGGTGTTTCTCTTGAGGCCGAAACAGGTCAACAAATGGCCTAACTTCTTGAATGTACTATGATGATGATGATGAGGTTAAAATTTTATGGCCATATTAAACGAATGAACTCAAATAGGCTTACAAAACAGATAATGGAATTCTACGAAAACAGAAGTAAAGCTCCAGTGGATACTATGAAGTGGATTGATTAAGTTAAAAAGGACTTAAAATTGGCAGGAATTACTAAACAAATATCCCAAACAAAGATATATTAAGAATTAAGGTGAATAAGTGGCAAGTTGACCAAGAGGACAAACCGAAAAAAAAAACCGGCACAACTTGGACAGATGATAGAAAACAAGCTCATAGCAAAAAAATAAAAGAAATTTGGGCTCAAAGGAAACGCCTCTAAGTACTTTGCGTAGTCCTACATGGGCTTCATCCGCAATAAAAAAAATAATAACAATAATAATAATAATAATAATAATAATAATAATAATAATATAAATATGATGAATTAAACGAGAAACAACAATTAATGCATGTATCTTACACGGGATAATTACCAAGCCAAGATTAGAGCAAATATAAATTTAGATTTTTTTAAAAAGGTGCTAATGTCGGCAGCATAGAGAACCGGCAGCCCCTGATTTCCTGTGGTAGGGAATTCCAGTATGAGTAAGTGAAGATAGTATATGGCATGGAGTGATGGGATATCCTATGTTGCGGGATATTAAGTAAGAGATTATGTTGTGATCGTGTGTTTATATATATTTAAGCATAATAATAGTAGTGAAGTCACATTTATATAATTGTGTACAATGTATTTTCAGTTGCAAGAAAAAAGTCTTACATTATTTACACAGCAACAATCTATATTTTAGCAACTAAAATTCCGTACAGTAATAAAATAAACAACAATAAGAAAATTAAAATAGTCGAAATTCAATATAAATGTATCTAAATCCTATTTAAAACCAGGATATCGTATTCAATTTTAAGTTATCAATTTTACGCTGTATGGCGCTACTAATTAATATATGAAGTTAATGATTGAGAAACATAACAAGTAATAATAAATGAAAATCAAAGTGGATTCAGAAAGGGAAGGTCATGTATAGACAATGTCTTTACACTGAAACAACTCATAGAAAAGAGAAGAGAACATAACTTAGAAACTCACATAGGATTTATAGATTTGGATAAGGCCTTCGATCGAGTAAACAGACAAAAACAGACAAAAATTATGGGAAATATCACGAATGAAAGGATACCCGCTGTGCCTTGTTGAAACAATAAAGAAATTATATGAAGACACAAATATAATTATAGATACCGGATTCAAAAGAACAGATACAATCAAAACAAATACTGGATTACGACAAGGATATAGTTTATCACCTACTTTGTTTTATATATATATATATATATATATATAGACGATATTTTAAATAAATGGAAAGTTTTAGTGAATCCAGGAATAAGAATGGATAATAAAGTGTGCATAAATAATCTTCTATTTGCTGACGATGTAATAATAATACAGAAAAATGAAGACGACTTACAGAAATCAATGCATGCATTAATTGAAATATGTAAATTATACGATCTAAAGATTTCTGTACGGAAAACGAAGACCATGGCTTTTAGAGGAAGAGATCCAGTGTGATCCAAAATTATTTTAGAAAATCAAAGTATAGAACAGGTGTCTAGTTTCAAATATTTGGGCTGTGATGTTGGCTACAATGTGGAAAGAGATATTGACTCCAAAATAAATAAATTTCAGACGGTGTGTGGAACAATACAGAGAACATTCAAAAATAAAATGAGAAAAAGAAACCAAGATAAAAATGTATAATGTTATGGCGGTTCCCACAATATTGTATGGATGTGAAACTTGGGCTCCAGTGAAAAAACAGAAGGATAGAATACAACGGCGGGAGATGAGGTTCCTAAGACAAGTAAAAGGATGTACAAGACTTGATAGAATAAGAAATGAGGATATAAGAGAAGAATTGAAAGTACAGCCTTTATTGGATAAAGTCACGAATTACAGACAGAAATGGATTGATCACATGGATGGAATGAGTAAGGAGAGATATCCATTGTTAGCAAGAAATTATCAAGCAAGAGGAAGACGTGATGTTGGAAGACCTAGAAGACGTTGGGCTGATGCATTATGAAGTCGGAACGGGCAATTGCCTAATCCCTGGAGTGATGTTGATGACGATGAAGTTAATGATATATTTAAAAAAACTCCTCGGCGCGACATGCCTAGAAGGCCCTTGGCCTATCAGCCGATGCTGGACTCACATCCACATGTGTTAATCAAAGAAGTAGCCGATCATCCAGCCAGTGTAGGGGTGACATGTGTAGCCGATCATCCAGCCAGTGTAGGGGTGACATGTGTAGCCGATCATCCAGCCAGTGTAGGGGTGACATGTGT
Organism: Diploptera punctata; assembly: GCA_030220185.1. Taxonomy (NCBI): domain Eukaryota; kingdom Metazoa; phylum Arthropoda; class Insecta; order Blattodea; family Blaberidae; genus Diploptera; species Diploptera punctata. The sequence continues at coordinate 2,268,800 of JASPKZ010003829.1, read as the reverse complement.
AGCCGATCATCCAGCCAGTGTAGGGGTGACATGTGTAGCCGATCATCCAGCCAGTGTAGGGGTGACATGTGTAGCCGATCATCCAGCCAGTGTAGGGGTGACATGTGTAGCCGATCATCCAGCCAGTGTAGGGGTGACATGTGTAGCCGATCATCCAGCCAGTGTAGGGGTGACATGTGTAGCCGATCATCCAGCCAGTGTAGGGGTGACATGTGTAGCCGATCATCCAGCCAGTGTAGGGGTGACATGTGTAGCCGATCATCCAGCCAGTGTAGGGGTGACATGTGTAGCCGATCATCCAGCCAGTGTAGGGGTGACATGTTGTAGCCGATCATCCAGCCAGGTGTAGGGGTGACATGTGTAGTCCGATCATCCAGCCAGTGTAGGGGTGACATGTGTTAGCCGATCATCCAGCCAGTGTAGGGGTGACATGTGTAGCCGATCATCCAGCCAGTGTAGGGGTGACATGTGTAGCCGATCATCCAGCCAGTGTAGGGGTGACATGTGTAGCCGATCATCCAGCCAGTGTAGGGGTGACATGTGTAGCCGATCATCCAGCCAGTGTAGGGGTGACATGTGTAGCCGATCATCCAGCCAGTGTAGGGGTGACATGTGTAGCCGATCATCCAGCCAGTGTAGGGGTGACATGTGGTAGTACGTCAGCTTCCCCAACTGTTATAGCTGTTTTTTTTTTTTACCTGGAGCCGATATTTACTACAGCTACCCAAATGCCTCACGATGCTGGGTCTGCACCGGCCTCATACTGGCCGAAATTCCATGAGAAAATATCTTCCCCCATGGAGACTCGAACCAGCGCAAATCTTGTAGCTTCTTGTCTTAACCACTCGGGTACGGCGCGGGACTAATTAAAAAAAATCTAGAATGGATACCAGCTGGCAGAAGAACAAGAGAAAGGCTAAAAATAACATGGGTTGATGGTTTGATGGAATTTTAAGCATCACGAGGGAGGAAGGATTGGACGACGGAGATTGGACAGGAGATGTGGAGGAGAATAACAGTAGATTAATTGGGCGCAAGAAGATATTGTGAAACCTGCTAAATAAATAAAAAAAATTATAATGTAAAGAGAGTCCCGAGAAGTCAAAGGTATCCTGTTCCAGCGCTTTTTATATGTAATGTAGTCCCTAAATTACATAAAGTGTGAAGAGAGGATGTAACATTACCCAGATTAATTCTTAGCGTCACACAGCGGAAACAGTAAGAACTAAGTTTTATAACCGACTGAGTCATCGAGGTTTAAGTAGTTTCATTTAACTCTACTAGATGGCGAAATAATAAATATCCTTATACGACTATATGCATCTGATACCTGGCGACAACTTGCACAAACACTATCGCACATTACAGAATGTAGACGGTATTTTCATTTGCAATTAAGAATTTTAAATTAATTGCGTACTTTGATTGTAAAGCCTAACTTAAGAAAGAAGCAGAATAAATTATTTTCCGATCCGATTGAGGGTCTTTCCACTTTTCAGCGGTTGCCCTTTTACCAGCCGGCTGCTGGCCCTTCACATCCACATGTGTCAATCACAGAGGTAGATGATCAACAGCCAGTGTAGGGGTGACATGTGGTTAGCATGTCGAGTCCCCCAGCCGTTATAGCTGGTTCCTCAACCTGGAGCCGCTACTTATTGTAGCTACCCAATTGTCTCACGATGCTGGGTGGGCAACGGTCCCATACTGGCCGAAATACCATGAGAAATTGTCTTCCCCCATGGAGACTCGAACCAGCAAAAGTCCCGTAGCTCTGCGCCAAGGCTTCCTACCTTAACCGCTCGGCTACGGCGCGGGACATAAATTACTTTAATTTAATTAAAATCCTGCATTATTAAACGTATTAGATAGATAGATCATCGGTTGATTAATGTCTTTGACATTGTCCGATTCCTAATAGCCAATACTGTCTGTCCGTCCAATCTCCTGCTTGTAGATGTTTCTCCTTCATGTACAGATATATTCCCTGACTCCAGGAGGTTTTAGGTCTTCCTCTGCCTCGTCTCCCTCAAGTTTCCATTCCAAAACATATTTTGGTAGCCGATCCTCTTCCATTCGCTGGACATGTCCGTACCATCCTAATTGCTGAGTTTTAATGTAATCTAAAATAGTGTCTTCAATCTTCATTTTCTCCCTTATAAATGAGTATCTAAATTGTTTCTCTTCTTGAAAATGTTGCTGCCCTTCGTATAAAATCCATTTCCGTTGCCAACATATATTTGTTTTTGTTATTAATTAAACGTGTAGCGTACAATAATAATATTTATATGCATTGGAATGAGTAGGTAAGTAATGTTAAAGTTAATTTAATTAATTATTTTACAGAATCCTTGAAAAAAAAATCGCCCCAATGCAATGGTTGTTAATAAAGAGATCTTAAAAGAAACAACTAAATGCCCATTGTCTAAAAGATGTTAAACTAAAAGTGGACTAATGACATTGTTATTCTTCCAGTTATATTACTGTTTATGTATTGCGAAATATGGTCTCTCGCTTTAAGAGAGGAGAACAAGATTCACAAACATGTGAGAATAAATTGTTTAGGGAAGTTTTTGGGCCAAAGATAGAAAATGACGTATTAGTCAGCTTTATAATAAACCAGATGCTAAGAACAGTTAAGTCTCATTGACTGCGATGGGTAAGACATGTGAGACGAACTGATCACAAAATTAGTGGCAAAATAAACTTATTGTAGGGATATTGGAGGGAAAGCGCCCAAAGATCGACGAAGAATGAGATGAGAGAATTAAATTAACCATGAATTGAGGGAAGTAAATTATACAGGAAATGAATGGAAAACATTAGCGTAGGATAGGACGTATTGAGTGCGGTCATGAACCCCTGGGTTCGATAGTATCAGTGAGTAATTACGTAAAGAAATGTTCATGATGCCAAGAATTTTCTTTCGTGAAACAAATACTTTAAAAAAAGTTTTTGCAAGCGTAAATATGTTTGTTCAAGTACAGAATTGTTGGGGCCAATTACTGGTGATTGAACCCCTGGGGCTTCTGGGCGCCGATAAATGGACGCAATTACTGAGCAAAACTAAACTATCGAACATCATTCAGCAATACAAGGAAGTCCATCTCTAATCTTCATTTGGTAACACATAGGCAAAAAGAGTAGCTAAGAAGATGAGGAAGAGTGAATTGCCAGCGGCTTAAAACTGCATCCCTGGGCTAAGTGAGCACATCCTAACAGAAAAGCACGGGAATTATTCCGACAAACCTCTACACATTGGGCTAATCACATATGTGAAAGAAAATATGATTCAGATACGCAATAATAGCCTGAGTCTCAATTAGCGACGACCGAAAACTCGATGGTTCGAGGTGAACCCGATGTCTAATGCCTTTAAGGAGTAGATGAAGAAACAAATAAATTGCTGGAAATGAGCGCATTGTGTTAAATAAGAAAACATGGTACAGCAATCAATACAAGTTATGAAACCATCCCTTGTACAAAAAAACACCAGATTACGTTTATATAACACTTTGGCTATACCAGTGTTGACCTATGGTAGTGAAGCATGGACACTAAGAAAACAACATGAAAGCAGAATAACGGCTTGTGAAATGAGATTCATGCGCAGAACAGCGGGTTACACCAGATGGGATCGGAAAAGGAACACCGATATCTTAAAAGAATTGAAGACTACGCCAATTTTGGAATATATTAAACAGTACCAACTAAATTGGAAACACCATCTTGAAAGAATGAGTTCAAATCGGATCCCCAAAGCTGTTTATAATTATATACCAAGAGGACGAAGATCACTGGGCCGTCCTATGAAACGCTGGAGGGAAAATTTTCTATAGGATCGTAACAGGCCTTGGCCTAATACTTGGAAGGAAGAAGAAAAAGAAGCAATCAATACTTCTCAAATTAAGTACCAAATTAAATGCAAAAGATGGAACATGTTTCTGAAAGGCCTACGTAATTTTAACCACTTGAAGTTTTTTAAACAGAAACTTAATTTAGTTGAGGACAACTGATATATCAGGTAAAGTAAAGTGATCCCACAACAGACCCGAAGGACCTTGGGGTAGTGGGAGGTTAAGGCTCCCACTTTTTCTAGACAATCGGCACTTTATGTCAGCCGGGTTGTCAGCCCTGCGTGACGGCCGCCTTTACCCCCAGAACAAGCGTCTGTTACTCATTTCCGTTAGAGGCTGAGTCGACCCCAGGGCCATAGTGCCGCCAGAGGGTTTGGGTCAGTTTAAAAATCCTGACCCCAACGGGACTTGAACCCTCGACCCTCCGGCTTGTAGCTCAGTGCCTTAACCACTACGCTACGGCGTACTTATTTTAAAATTTAATGAAAAATAAAGCCAGGAAAGGCTCTCCTTCTTCTTTTTCTTGGCTTTCCCCCATTTATAGGTTTGCCATTTATCTCTATCATTCCAATCTCCCTCTTCCAAATTCCTATCATTCATTATAGTTCTGACGTAGGTTTTCCATTTCCATCTTGTTCTGCCACGTTCATTTCTTCCAGGGGGTGACCACTGGTATATATTTTTTGGTCTTCTTTCATTTTCCATTCTTTGTAAATGGCCATACCATTTAAGCGTTTGATTTTCAATCCTCTTAACAGATGTGGTGACTCTATAATTAAATTATACAAGACAATGACAGTTCCTATTATTACTTACGGATCCGAAACATGGACAGTGACAACACAACAATCTGCCAGAATACAAACTGCTGAAATTAAATTCCTCAGACCAATAGCAGGATATCAAAGAACAGACAAAAAACACAACACTGAAATAAAACAACTAAAAGTAGAGGAATTAAACACAACAATAGTGAAATACAGAACAAACTGGAAAGAACACTTAGCAAGGATGACTGAGAACAGAATACCAAAAGCAGCATACAACTATTCACCACGAGGAAGAAAAAGTTTGGGAAGACCAAAGGAAAGAAGGAAACAGCAGCAATTTGAAGCCGGAACAGACTAGTAAATAAGCCTAAATCGTGACGACGAAGAAGAAGAAGAAGAAGAAGAAGAAGAAGAAAGATAATTTGTGGTACAGTAATATCAAAATTTGATTTTTTAAATTTCTTTAAACAAATTCCTAGTTACATTACTTGTAAATTTAATATTCTACTTCAATTTCATCTAGATATAGAATTTTAGAAATTATATATGAAGATGTTATACGTTAATTTACAAGTGATGCAATGTAAAGTAAAAACAGCGCGCAGAATGTCTGGAGTTGAGACTCACTTGAGAGAGTATTGTATTTGAATTTATGATAAGCTACTGATAACGATAAGGAGCTTAGTTTCTTGTGAACTGAGGATTTCAAACAGTATCTAATTTTCCTTCTGACGTAAGGAAATACAGATTTCTCGGCATTCAGAATATAATTTTAATGTAAACTTCGATCGTTATATTGCACTTTTATCAAGACATAAATCTTTGTTTATCAAAGTTATTTTTGCTACCCGTTTCACTGAAACGAATTATATTGTATGTACTTACAGTAAAATGTATAAATACAATTGAAACGTTTGTTCTCATTAGAACACACTTTTTTAACGAGTGCGTAGCTTCTGACAATAATTCTTACTTACTTACTCACTGGCACTATCGAACCCGTAGGTTCATGACCGCGCGGACATAAGCTCTCCATACATCCCTATCCTGAGATAATGTTTTCCAATCATCCCCTGTATAATCTACTTCCCTCAAATCATAGTTAATTTTATTCTCCCACCTCATTCTTGGTCCATCAGCTAGGCGTTTTGCCTCTAGTTTTTCTACAAGAAGCTTCCACGCACGTCTTTCATTCCCCATTCGCACATGTCCTGGCCATCGCAGTCTACGAGACTTAACTGTTCTTATTATATCCGGCTTCCTATAAAGACCATGTAGTTCACTGTTATGCAGTCTTCTCCATTCACCTGTCTCTTCATCTCTCTTTGGTCCAAAAATGTTCCTAAGTACTTTATTCTCAAATACTTGTAATCTCCTTTCCTCCCTTAAAGTAGGAGTCCATGTTTCGCACCCATATAATATAACTGGTAGAATAATAATCATCATCATCATCTGCATTCATGGATTAGGTCTGTTGACCCGTTCCGACTTCAGCCTATCTCTTTCTAGCCCACATCTCGAGTGCCTTTAGGTTTTTATTTTGTTATTTGTTTTGGATATCTATCTTCATTCATTCTGTCTATGTGTTGCTTCCATTTTTGTCTATATGTATCTATTTTATCAGTTATTGCAAATATTTCAAGTTCCTGTCTTATTTCTGTGTTCTTGATTCTGTCTTCCTTAGTGCACTCTTTAACAGATCTCAAAAATTTCATTTTGCCGCCGTTATCCTACTTAGGTCTTGTTTTTTTATGTATCCAGGCTTCTGATCCATAGAGCAGTACTGGTACTGCCAATGTTTTATAACATTTCAATTGGGTCTCTCTTGTTGTTTTGTTATTTAGTGTTAGTTTTATCGTACCACATATTCCCTGGAATTTTGCTATTTTATTAGTTATATCATTATCATAATTAAATGAAATGTCATATCCTAGATAATTGAGATGGTTCACTTGTTCTATGATTTTGTTTCCTGTTACTATTTTCGATCTGATTTGATTTTTCCCTTGGAATGCCATTACCTTAGTTTTTTCTATGGATATTTTGAGATTATATTGTTCACATATATTATGTAATTTAAAAATATTCCTTTGAAGCTCGTCTTCCGTATTTGCTATTATTACCTGGTCATCAGCATATAATAATGTTTTCAACTAGTGTGTTTTATCTAATTTTATTCCTTTATTTGTTTAATAGTTTTATATATTTTCAGTTTAACGTTTTTTGAAAGGAGTTGGAAAGTCAAGAGTATTATTTATTATAGTAGTAGTAATAGTATCAATCAACGGAAGTAGCAGCTACAGAAGTAGTGCTTACCAGAAGTAGAGGTAGCAGTAGTAGCACTGATAGTAAGTCTATCAAATAGCCCTATAGAGTTTGTTGAAATCCTATACTCGTGGAAACTGATGAGAATAATTTCTGCTACAACTACCATTATAGAGTTATCTATGACGATCTCTTTGCACTCGGCGTGATGCAGTACGGCGTCAGCGCTTGTCGTTCACGGTAAACGGGAATCGCTACAGGCAGTTATTAAAAATTACAATTTTAATATTTTTACTAACTTTGAAGTCAGGGAAAAGGAGAGAATGGAACGGAAAATAAAGAAAGAGAAATATGTGTGCGTGTGACTGTAGCGGAACCCGCTCATCGGGAACAACAAGCGCTGACGCCGAGCCCGCTTGCCGCAGAGTGCTATAGAAAATTGCACAGATCCCTCTGTTATAATAATAATAATAATAATAATAATAATAATAATAATAATAATAATAATAATAATAATAATAATAATAATAATAATAATAATAATAATAATTTTATTTATATAGAGATTTTTAATGTTCACACATCTGTCTGTGCCTAAAGGTTTATTTTTCTTCTCCACTCGTCTCTATCCATCCACTCCATGTCCTCCAGTCCTCTTGTTATCAATCCAGTTCACATTTCTTGCATCCACGAGTTTGGAGGTCTTCCTTTCCTTCTTCTTCCAGGTGGACACCATTCCAATCTTTCCTGGGTAACCTCTCTTCTTGCATTCGTTGTACGTGCCCATACCAATTTAATTGCTTATTCTGTATATAATCTACTATTGAATGTCTTAAACACAAGATCACAACATAGTCTCTTACTTAATATACCGCAACATAGGACATCACATCACTCCATGTCATATACTATCTTCACTTCTTGCAACTGGAATTCCCTACCACAAGAAATAAGGGGCTGCCGGACATGGCATATTTTAAAAGAAATCTAAATTTATATTTGCTCTAACCTCGACTTCATTATTACCCAGTGTAAGGTGTATATATATATATATATATATAATAATATGAAAAGAAAAAAGAATGCTTGAGTCGGGATTTGAACTCGAGTCTCTAAAGTAGAGTTCAAATCCCGACTCAAGCATTCTTTTTTCTTTTCATATCATATTTGCCTTCATTGCCAAATGTCAAAAAATATATTTATAATATCTCTCTATATATATGTTAATTGGTGTTTCTCGTATAATTTATCATATTTATATTATTATTATTATTATTATTCTTATTACTATTATTATTATTATTATTATTATTATCATCGTAAGTATTATTATTGTTATTATCCTATAAAATGTTGTTTGTACATGAAATTTACATTGCTACATTTAATGTATCTTTAACTGTTTATAATTAGTATAGTGTATATCTATATTTGTCAAATATTTATATGTATTTGTGCTGGTTGAGTGGAAGAGAAGGCCTTATGGCCTTAACTCTGCCAGAATAAATAAAGCATTATTAATTATTATTATTATTATTATTATTATTGTTATTATTATTATTATTATTATTATTAATATCTAATATTCAATTTTTCTCGTATGACAGTATTTTTTTCTAATAATAATAATAATGATGATGATGATAATAATAATAATAATAATAATAATAATAATACTCGCTGGCACTATCGAACCCGTAGGTTCATGGCCGCACGGACATAAGTTCTCCATACATCCCTATCCTGAGCTAATGCTTTCCAATCATTCCCTGTATAATCTACTTCCCTCAAATCATGGTTAATGTTATTCTCCCATCTCGTTCTCGGTCTACCAACTGGGCGTTTTCCCTCTGGCTTTCCTACAAGAAGCTTCCATGCAAGTCTTTCATTCTCCATACGTGCAACATGTCCTGCCCATCGCAGTCTACGAGACTTAACTGTTCTTAATAATAATAATAATAATAATAATAATAATAATAATAATAATAATAATAATAATAATAATAATAATAATATCAGTATCAGCAGTTGTAATAGTAGTATTTCCAACATTCTCCAAGCAGCATAAGACCTCAACGAACTCTATTAGACCTACTTCCCAGTGCAGCGCCTTGAATCACGCTAGTTATTTCCAATTGTTCTGCTTCCCTTGTGATTGTATTTCGCCAAGGTAAGTCTGGGTCTTCCTCATGATTATATTCCATAGCCGTTATAACTACATTGCAGTCTTCTCATGACAGATCCACTTCCATTACTTGTAATTTCCTTGTAGCTCTCACGTTAGTTGCTCATTTGCATTAATAGCTTTTTAATATACGGAATAACCTTTTGGCTAATGTCAACATCCTTAAATTACAAAATACTGTAATTCGTTTACTGATTTGCAACGTGACGTAATCAATAGTGGTCGCTGTGGAAGTGCTTCTGCTTGTGAAATGTCTCACTAATTTTGCTCAGAATACTTTTATTTCATGTTTGATCTACGACACAGGACCTACGTCTTTATCCACTTCCGAAGGAAAATACAACATAGGATTTTTACGCCCTGAAAAAAATCCATCGACGCCGGCCAGTGAATTTCAGAAACAGGAACGATCATGTTATGTTCTAGTCTCACAAAAACAAGAAAAACAAAACACAGAACCAAACGAGTTGGATAAGATGGTAGGATTTGGGATTTGATTTCGGGAGGTCCCGAGTTGAAAATCCGGGCCAACCAACCTGACATTTTTTTTCGTGTGTTTCCCTCAGTTATCATAAGTAATGCCACGAGTGATTTCCAAATTATCGATAAATTCACGACTCACAAAGTGAGGAGTGAATTTGTCTAGAGAAATTGGAAATCAAGAGTGGCATTTGTTAGGACTATTTAATGAATAAAATTAAGCTGTTTACTCACAAATCATTATTTAACTATAGTTATTTATATATTTAAAACAGAATATATGGTAAACGGGGGAAATTCAGAAGACCTACAAATAAATAATATGATAATTAAATGTGTTGAAGAATTTAAATATCTTGGATCTATAATAGATAAATCTGGTACTTGCGAAAAATATATTATTAACAGAGTAAATTGTGCAAGGAAGGCGATTAGATCGCTGAATGATCTTTTATGGAATAGAAATTTGACCAGAAAAACAAAAAAAGAGATTATACAGACAATAATAGAAAGTATACTTACATATGGATCAGAAAGCTGGACAATAAATGAAAGGATGCAGAAAAGAATCTTGGCGACAGAAATGGATGGATTACGGAGAAGTATGAGAATATCCAGGCTACAGCATATTCGAAATATATACCGTATATCAGACAATAAATGGATGCACAAGAAACTGTTATCGATAGGATAACAAAGAGAGCTCTACAGTGGTATGGACATGTACAACGGATGTCGGAAGACCAGTTTTGGAAATGGTTTCATTAAGATATTTAAACATATTTGGTTTTTTCTATTTTATTTTTTGGCCTAAACTGGTGTTGGATTGGATGGTACCAGGCAGAAGGAAGAGGGGGAGAAGTAGAAGAACATGGTATGAGGGAATATATGATGCCATGATGTAGAGGGGTATGGAAGATGGTCAATGGGAAGATAGGAATCTCTGGAAAGCAGGAATTAAGGGCAAACTGCTGTAAAGTGGAAAGTCCGTATTAAGTATTAAGTAAGTATATATTTAATGTAAACGGCGATGTTTGAAAACAAATGAGAAACGATTGGTATGCTTCATTTGCTTGTTTTGTTCGTCACTGCAACCAGATCATATTATTTATTGCCAAAGGAACGCAATATTGTAAGAATGCACTCTAGTGGAGAAAAAATGAAACACATGAAACTGTATATTAATTCATTTCTGATGTCCTATGATGTAAATATGACAATTGTATTTTTCTGGGAAAAAATACATTTAAGAAAATGCAAACAGTGGTTTCTTTTTTTGGTGGTATAATCAATTGCTACAAATGTTTTTATATTAACTCACGCACGTGGTATGTGTTGACATTCATGCACTATATATACAATCTGGTAGCCGTATTTTTTGGCGAGTCAGCCACTGCAAAATAATGCTATGACCTATTCAGAATGTTAAAAAGGAGGTGTTTTCATTATTATGATAAACTTTAGTTGGTAAATTCTAGGCGAAACACGACTGTGATTGGTTGTAAATAAAAAAAATCATTGTAACGTATCTCCTCTGAGTACCAGATGAACGTAAATCCATTTAATTAATTTTACAAGATAGACGAAATTAAGTATTTTGTAAGCTTTTTAAAACGTTTTAATAGCAGCCATATGTTAAAAGCTTTATTTAAAAGTATTATTATTATTATTATTATTATTATTATTATTATTATTATTATTATTATTATTATTATTATTAAAGTCCACCGCTGTGGTCTCGAGGTAGCGTGCTGCCTTGTCACGCAGCGGGCCCGGTTTCGATTCCCGGTCGGGGCAGGCTCCTGGGTAAGGTTTTTTCGTGTTTTCCCTCACCTGTAAGACAAATGTCAGGAAGCTTAGGGCCCAACGGTCCCCGAAAATCATACGGCTATCATCATTATCCTTATCATCATCATCCTTCATCGGTGTGGAAAGCAACGGGAAGCTAGCACTCCTATACTTCCCTAGTAAAGCTGCTATGATTACAGTTAAACAGAATTACTATGAATTGATTGATTATTATTAATTGATAAGATATTTTCTTCTACTTGACCAGGGTTGAAAGTACGGTACATATTATGGTTTTAATAGGCTTACTATGTTTAAAGTTGTACTGACTGTTAACCCATTCACCTCAGAAGACGAGGTAGACTCGCTTAACTCTGCTGTTATATATTTTGTACATCCCTTGGCAGGGTAATGTTTTGTTAACATTTATGAATAGTAGAGGAATGTGTTTTGGCCTTCACAGTTATTGTGATCTCGAGCACCGTTATCTTTTGTTCGTTTTGAATGTCTGAAATTACACAATATAATTTACGGTAACTTAAATCCGGTTTCTGGGGAAATGCATTGGGCATTCAAACCTGAGGCGAATGGGTTAATTATGTCATATAAAATCAACTGCCATACTAACTCACTGGCACATCGAACCCGAAGGTTCATGGCCTTGCGGTAATAAACTCTCCCTACATCCCTATCCCGAGGTAATGTTTTACAATCCACCCCTGTATCATCTACTTCACTCAAATCAAGGTATTATTGTCCCACTGGTCACTTTCCTCTGGTTTTCCTACATTGAACTTCATCGCTCCTGTTTCAATCCCCATTCGTGAATCAACGACACAAATGTCAACTAGTTAACTACAGTCGTTTTAATAAATTATAGTACATTAGTGTATTAATTGCATTAATCACTCTTCAATCGCTTTTAAATATCAGAAAGTATAAGAAAGCTCTCGGGTAATGCAAGGGTACACCAGAGTGAAATTTCAATTTTCTCGACTACTGAAGCTTCAAGTCTGGAAAATTATACAGTTATTATTCTGCTTAGAAAAAAATCTTGCCAGGGTCTGTTTGGTACACGATATGAGTGAACCATTAACATGTTTATTATTTCACGAAGGATCATAATTTCACAATAATAATTTAAACGTATATACATAAACTTTTAGTGAAAAATAAGGCCCCGTGGGAGAACAGTGCCTTCTTATTTACGCACTTTAACAGTACGTAATAGGCATACATATTAATAAAATGCTGTATTTAACGTTTTTCAATCTGGGAAAATTATTATCATATCTATATTTCCTCGTAAATACGAAAATAAAGTGAGACTATTTCCTGTCATGACCACGAAGTTTACAACAGTCCTTGCTTCTAACCAGCGATATACCAACGATGAGTACCGATGACTACAGATACACCACCGATGACCACAGATATACCACCGATGAACAGCGATAAAACACATGACCACAATGTGTAAACCACATTGTTACATATTTAACCGCATAAAATAATAAAAAGGACGTTCCCTGGAATTCACCTACGTTAGAGTAATTGATTTAGTTTCCATTCATTGATTTATGTTTGGCTAGCTTTTAGTTTCCTTGCATTTTAAATCTGATTTAATGCGTAACATAAATGACCTCTCCGTATTTGTTATTCTATGGAACATTCAACATGTCTGACGGTTAGAACGTAAAATCATATTTCCACTACTTCATTTCATGATAGGTTTCAATATTTTCACGATGGTTAAATCCCAGAGTTAAATGGTATCATCAACACTTCGTAATATTTTAAATTACATCAAAAATGGCATAAGTCGCGTAAGTAAAAAGCTGGTCTTGTACAACCCCACCAAAAATAAATATTTTGGGAACACAATGAAAATAAAATACAGTGAGTGTAAAACTGATTGGTCAGTATGTAATTTCATAAATTTATTTATTTTTCTGCAATTGAGATAGTACGTCTTTCAGGGTACTATTCCACGGTAACCATTTTCCCCTAAAATCACGAACTTTCGATATTTTTGACACTGATGTGTAATGATTAAGCAACAGAACAATAATTTTAGATATTTATTCTGTTCATTCTCTTCTTTCTGAGTCATTTAACTGTTTTACTTATTTTGTACAATTGCACAGACTATTTAACTCATGCTCCAAATGGGAGTCAATGACCAATCACATTTCAATGATTTTTGATTTAGAACCAATCACAGTCGTGTTTCGCCTAAAATTTACCAACTAAAGTTTATCATAGTAAAGAAAGCACCCCCTTTTTAACATTCTGAATAGGTCATATCATTATTTTGCAGTGACTGGCTCCCTAAGAAATACGGCTACCAGATTGTATATATATAGTGCATGGATCGTCACAGAATACCAAAACAAATTCTTCACTACATTCCTCGAGGCAGAAGATCTGTGGGTCGACCTTTTCGGAGATGGCGGGAGACCGTAATGGGCCACTGGGCCTAATACTTGAAAGGCAGATGATGATGATGAATGTCAACACATAGCGCATACGAGAGATAATATAAAACATTTGTAACAATTGCTTATACCATTAAAAAAAAAGAAACCGCTGTTTGTACTTTCTTAAACAAATTATTTTCCATGAAATGACGCAAAAAAATATAATTGACATATTTACATCATACGACATCAGAAATTAATTAATACCTATAACGTTGGTTATAAATTTCTCCACTAGGGTGCATTCTTACAACATTGCGATCTTTTGGCAATAAATAATATTATGATCTGCTAGCAGTGATCGAACAAAAGAAGCAAACGAAGCGTACCAATCGTTTCTCGTTTGTTTTCAAACATCGCCGTTTACATTAAATATATAAATATTTTAAAATAACTATATTTAAATAATGATTTGTGAGTAAACAGCTTAATTTTATTATTTAAATAGTCCTAACAAATGCCACTCTTGATTTCCAAATTCTCTAGATAAATTCACTCCTCACTTCGTGAGTCGTGAATTTAATTTGGAAACCACTGGTGGCATTACTTATTTTAGGTACTTCTTGTACTGTTTCTTTTCGAAGTCATTAACTGTTCTGTGTATTCTGCACAACTGTACTAACTACACTGCTGAGGTTGATACTGTATAGGTTGTGAAGTCTTTATAGTAATAGTAAGACTTTATTAGACTAAAATAAGATAAATGTAATGTTATTTACAAGTATGGGTCGCACGGGCAGTAAGCCGTACGTGCTGTTGACAGTCCCTATCGATGAAATAACGTTTAGTAGCTTAATTACACTGGTCAACATGATTTTTGTTTCATGAGTACCAATAGTTGTACTTAATGCAGTTTTTTATCGTGTTTTCAAATATGTATTCTGAATTTCTCCATCACCCACACTTTTATTTCAATTTTAATTAATGGATTTAAATAATTATTTTTTAATAAACGTTTTTTCGTCCATTTGTCCATTGTAAAATAAAACCAAATGAGCTAACTCAGGAGATTTCAGATATGGAAAATAGATATCAAGGTAAATGGAATCCTAGTATGCTGGCCGATTATTGTTGGACCATGAAGAGGGATGCTCCACAGGCGAAAAATAACAGAAAATCGCCATTTCTTACTTTTTAGGTGAGTCCGAATGTTGTGTAGTTACGAATGCAGAAAATATTTAAGTGTTTGAAAGTATAAATTCCTGTCTCTCGGAAACTTTGCGTGATAGAGAAAAACTGATATCATATTTGAATTCAGGAGAAAAAAAATAGTATCAGAATCACATATTTTTCTTTCTGAAACAAAAATAAAGTTTATTTTTTGTTGTTCAGTGTCATATAAAAATACATAGAACAAAAAAAATACAATTACATTATATATTAACCCTCAAATTGACAAAGCACTAATTTCTCGTGACAGTTATTTGCATATTACGGACCGCACTGAAAACGATATCATACATACATATTATTATTGGGTATATTGCGTAATTCTACACACATTTAAGTAATTTCTACTCGTTCGTTTTATTAAAAATATTAAATAAAATAAACTAATTAATGTATTCTATAGGCTACGTTGCGAAATTAAGGGTTAATCAGTAATAATACGAAGAAGTGTGCACAAATGTGCATTAGATTTGTTCTCTACTGTACGCCAGCAACGATTTTGTTCTCTTTAAACAGACATTGAAACGGTATATCACAGAGCTTACACACGCAGTCCATTGACGGATCATGATAGAAATTTTGCAGAGTTTGTGGTGATATCCTTGCACTGCCAGTCTTGTTACTACACTGCGTATCTTGTTACTTGGTCCAGTCCAGTCTCGATTGATCATTGCATCTGTTGCGTAAAAATCGTCCGGTATTTATTTTCTCTTATATTGTTTTATCTCCTTCAATGTTGTTTCCTGTTAGATTAATTAGGTTATGCAGAGTTATTAGATATTAATGGCATTACACTTTGCTTACACATTTATTTATTCACGAATGAAGAGAAGGAGGAGGGCACTACACACTCACTCACTTCTTACTCGCAGAATAATGGCTAAACTTTTATACTTATTTTCATAGTTCACATAGCACGGCAATATAACTATTTTCTGTATTAATGTTAAACATACCATAAAACACATGCCAATTTTTTTAAAAATAATTATGTTTATCGATTGGTAATGTTTTGGACTTTTAATAAAAAAAATAACTGCGCATTGACTTCTTACACTTACTGTGAAAATCAGAATCGTATAAAGACAATTTTAGCACTTATTTATTTTTATATTATTTAACAACGCTCTCTAACGGATAAAATACTTAGCGTCTAAATTAAAATATTGGCGTAAAAGGAACGGTACATTTTGCTCAATAGTAGAAATGCGAGGTTGGGAAGTGGTTTTTACAGAAGGGAGGAAATGTTTAAAAACCTCGCCATGGCTCGGTTTTTAATTTCCGAGATTCTGTAACACACTTCACAAACGTGCGTTGTACATTATTTTTTGCGCGATGGTGTTTTCAAAGTAGTAAATAATAACATCTTTGTTGGTAATATTTGAGTTAATTATAAACAACTGACTAACTTTAACAGTGTAGGCAATGTTTATTAGTTGAAACTACAGCAGGCCGTGACACCAATCAGTCATAAAAAGATGGCAAAGTATGTATTTATTGTTTTACATTGTTTTGAAATTAACAAAATTACAGAAGAATATGGATTAAAGATATCTACAGAAAAATACAAAAATTATGGCATTTCAAGGTGTAGATCCTGTCAGAAGTAAAATTGTACTGGACAATAACATTTTGGAGCAGGTGAATAATTTTACATATCTAGGATGCAATATCTCATATGAAGAAGAAAAGGATGTAAATGCAAAAATATCTAAATTTTTAAGAATTTTAGGGTTAATAAATTCTATCTTCAAGCCACAGTTAGTCCAAAAGCATTCAAGACTGAAAGTGTATAAAACACTGGCTCTTCCAACTCTTTTATATGGTAGCGAAGTATGGACGTTGAAACAGAAGGATATACTGAGACTTAGATCTGCTGAAATGAGATATCTTCGGAGGACTGCAGGATACACACTACTAGATCACAAAAAAATATGAAGACATCTTAGAAGAATTACACATGGAATCTTTAGAAAACAAAATTTCTGATAAGTCAAGATGGATGCAACATGTTCATCGAATGGAAGATCACAGAATACCCAAACAAATGTTAAGATATCAACCTGCAGGAAGAAGAAGACCAGGACGTCCACTCAAAAGACTTTTGGATGGTGTTTCTCTTGAGGCCGAAACAGGTCAACAAATGGCCTAAATTCGTGAATGTACTATGATGGTATTGTTTCAAATAAAGTTCAGTTCATTTAAAACGCAGTGATTTGTTTCGTATAATGTATATTAACACTACCTTTTGGATATATTTTTGTATATACATTGTATGTAGGACACATAAAGGGAAGTAGTTTTACTTCCCTCACCAGCTTTGTAATACGTAATATTACAGTATAGTTATTTAGGTTGGCAACCCCGAAATGTAGGAAGTTGAACTTTCAATCATGGTCGTCATTGCTGTAAGTACGACAAAACGCAGTATCGCGCAAAAAAATACTTTTTTAAAGACTTGGGTAATTTCTGGTAAATTCCGAAAATCTACGTCATATAACCCGCGATTTATATATCTTATTTATCATAAGTAATGCCACGAGTGATTTCCAAATTATCGATAAATTCACGACTCACCAAGTGAGGAGTGAATTTATCTAGAGAATTTGGAAATCAAGAGTGGCATTTGTTAGGACTATTTAACGAATAAAATTAAGCTGTTTACTCACAAATCATTGTTTAACTATAGTTATTTTAAATATTTATATATTTAATGTAAACGGCGATGTTTGAAAACAAATGAGAAACGATAGGTACGCTTCATCTGATTCTTTTGTTTATCACTGCAACCAGATCATACTATTTATTGCCAAAGGAACGCAATATTGTAAGAATGCTCTTTAGTGGAGAAAAAAAAAAGAAACATCAAACGGTATATTAATTCATTTCTGATGTCGTATGATGTAAATACGACAATTATATTTTTCTTGATTGTTACCTGGGAAAAAATACATTTAAGAAAGTGCAAACATGGTTTCTTTTTTTGGTGGTATAATCAATTGCTACAAATGTTTTCATATTAACTCCTCCAAGCGCTATGTGTTGACATCTATGCACTATATATACAATCTGGTAGCCGTATTTCTCACAGGCTTCGTCTCTGCAAAATAATGGTCAGACCTGTTCAGAATATTAAAAAGGAGGAGCTTTCTTTAATATGGTAAATTTAACACTGATAAATATTTCGTGAAACATGACTGTGATTGGTTGTAAAACAGAAATCATTGAAACGTGATTGGCCATTGACTCCCATTTGGGGCATTGGTTAAATAGTCTCTAAGAGAAATGTTTTCATACTTCGGGTATGTAATTTATTAATGGGAATTGGTTGTAAAATAAATTTCGTTTGAATTTCTGTAAAAGAAACTAGAGATGCACAAATTGAGGAAAAAATTACATTCGATACTAGTAAAATTCATGGCGATTTTCCGTTGAGGTATTAGTTCACAGTAATATGATGTACGGCTAAAAACTATACAATAGTTACCTACAGAGTTTTAAAATAACAAGTTGAGGAGACGGACCTACAAGGTAACTATTTTATAGTTTTTAACCGTACATTATATTACTAAAAATTACAATGTTTCTAACTAGTTCATATAACGTTTTCAAATTTTGTCCAAGGCAGTTGAAAGTATTATTTACAAACTTTAAATTATTGTGTTCTTAGATCATACGTAATTCTTTCGTCCTAAAATAGTTTTGTTAAAAAAAGCAATAAACTTCAATGTTGACTTAGAACTGATGTTTAAAATACTCTTCTAATCTCTAACGTTTTCACAACTTATGACACGTATATACTATATCTCCTTATATTCATTTCTGTTTTACTCTTCCAATTAAAACATATGTATATCTTAATATATAAAAATTTCGTATCACGTTGTTTGTCCGGGATGGAATCCTAAACTACCGAACTGATTTTAATAAAATTTTGCACACCGTGTGCAGTTTGATCCAACTTGAGACTTAGGGTAGTTTATAACTAAATTTATAGTCGCATTATTTTTTTATTGCAAATTATTTGTTTATTATTTAATAAAGAGTTATAATTATCTGTGAGTTTCATACGATTCTAACATATGGCGGTGTAAGGTAATTGGTTTATTATTTAACAAAGAGAGATCCAGATGGCTGTGCTTTTTGTTGCAACCGCGAATTTCAATTGAATTACAAATATTGATTATTTTATAATTTAAGTGTGTTCAGTGTTTATTTTATTTTCAATATTATTAATTTCGTGTGTAAGTATTAGTTGGTCACACCTAGAAATTCAGTATATAATGGAAATGGACAGTTAATGACAAATGAGGGAAATTTTGGGGAGGTGGCTGAATTCAAATACCTAGGAACAATAATCACAAGTAGGAATGAGATGCACAAAGAAATTAAACATAGGCTCATTTCTGGAAATGCGTGCTATTATGCATTGCAGAGACTCTTGATGTCCCAACTCCTTTCAAAAAACGTTAAACTGAAAACATATAAAACTATTATTCTACCAGTTATATTATATGGGTGCGAAACATGGACTCTTACTTTAAGAGAGGAAAGAAGATTACAAGTATTTGAGAATAAAGTACTTAGGAACATTTTTGGACCAAAGAGAGATGAACAGACAGGTGAATGGAGAAGACTTCATAACAATGAACTACATGGTCTTTATAGGAAGCCAGATATAATAAGAACAGTTAGCAGACTTGCTCCCTATATTGATGACATTCTAGGAGATCATCAATGTGCATTTAGAAGAAACAGGTCTACAACAGATCAGATTTTTAGTATAAGACAGATTTTAGAAAAGAAATGGGAATATAATGGTACTGTACATCAACTATATGTAGACTTCAAAAAAGCATATGATTCAATTAAGAGGGAGAAGTTATATAGTATCCTGCTGGAGTTCGGAATTCCTAAAAAGTTAGTTAGACTTATACGAATGTGTCTAAATGGCTCAAAGAGTAGGGTGCGTGTAGGCAAACAGTTTTTCAGACACTTTTGAAATCCAGAATGGGTTGAAGCAAGGAGATGCACTATCTCTTCTACTATTTAATTTTGTACTAGAGCATGCCATTAAATCTTTAGAGAATGAGGAAGGCTTACAACTCAATGGTATTAATAAGCTGTTAGTTTATGCTGATGATGTAGTACTACTGGCCGATAGCGAGGAGATACTAAAGGCCAACACGCACACACTATTGAGTAACACTAAGAAATTAGGACTGGAAGTAAATATCAGGAAAACTAAATATATGGTCACACGTAGAAATTCAGTATATAATGGAAATGGACAGCTAAGGACAAATGAGGGAAATTTTGAGGAAGTGGCTGAATTCAAATACCTAGGAACAATAATCACAAATAGGAATGAGATGCACAAAGAAATTAAACATAGGCTCAATTCTGGAAATGCATGCTATTATGCATTGCAGAGACTTTTGATATCCCAACTCCTTTCAAAAAACGTTAAGTTGAAAATATATAAAACTATTATTTTACCAGTTATATTATATGATTGCGAAACATGGACTCTTACTTTAAGGGAGGAAAGGAGATTACGAGTATTTGAGAATAAAGTTCTTAGGAACATTTTTGGACCAAAGAGAGATGAACAGACAGGTGAATGGAGAAGACTTCATAACAATGAACTACATGGTCTTTATAGGAATCCAGATATAATAAGAACAGTTAAGTCTCGTAGACTGCGATGGGCAGGACATGTTGCACGTATGGGGAATGGGAGACTTGCATGGAAGCTTCTTGTAGGAAAGCCAGAGGGAAAACGCCCAGTTGGTAGACCAAGAATGAGGTGGGAGAATAACATTAACTATGATTTGAGGGAAATAGATTATGCAGGGAACGATTGGAAAGCATTAGCTCAGGATAGGGATGTATGGAGAGCTTATGTCCATGCGGCCATGAACCTACGGGTTCGATAGTGCCAGTGAGTAAGTAAGTAAGTAAGTAAATAAGTAAGTAAGTAAGTAATTAGTTTTAAGTAATCTGGCTGAAAGAGAGCAACTTAATTAAAATTTTTAACGTATACCTTAGCCACAGCAACGCGTGGCCGGGACTTTTGTGGAACGTAGTTTGTCTGAAGTACAGTTTAGAACTATCTACTTTTATTTTGTTTATTTAACAGACTTCAGAACGTAGCCGTAATTTTATTGCATGTATTATAAACTTACGTGAACAATCTGCTGACATTTGTTGATAAAAAATGTGATTTATAGCTTAAGAAAAGCTAATAAAATGGCGAACTCCATTACAATTGCACCGAAATATAAGAGGATTAATTTCGTATCATGACAGGAATAGCGTGCGCTGCAAAGTAAGTGAAAGAAATTCTATGCCAAGGTGCAGCTATGAAATATCGGGCATTTGTCATAACTTTCTCGCATTACATTCCCAAGGACAAAATATACGCAGTTGGTCTATAAAATAAATTCACTTAAAAATGCTGGTCTGATGGAACGTGAATAACTAATAATTAAGGGGTTTCACCAAAACGGAGGCATTTCAACGAATCGAATCAGATTTACAACGCGAATTCTAAGCAAAGATTATCAAATATGATGCACATCATAATGAACATAAAGCATAATATTTTATGGGATTCTATGCCACCTACAAATATTATTCAAGAAAAAAAAAAAAGGAAAAAAACACAATTTATATATGGTTGGTTGGTTGGTATCTAATGTCGAGCACTTGATAATGAAATCATTCGCTCTCTTGCACTCCAATATTTAGCAGAAAGGCTGGTCTCTTCTACAAAAGCTGCACAACGGAGGTGATGGTTTCTTTCCATATCTTCATTCTTCTTCTTCTTCTTCCTTCCAAGTATTAGGCCGAGACCTGTTACGATCCTATAGAAAATTTTCCCTTATGGGAAATTCTCGTATAAGACTTGAAAGCATAATAATAGTCCCTTCGATTGGTTGCTGGCCAAAGGAAGGCAAGACCAGTGATGGGGCTGCAATCTTATAGCCTCTGGTCAGGCTTTTCTGGAGAAGAAAAGAAAATAAAGGAAAGAAGAAATGGAAAAAAGGAAGGACTCCCTAGACCCTCGGATGCCCTAACAGCGTCGGGGTCGAAAAAACAAGAGTTAACCAAGAGAGGTTAGATAGTAAAGTTAAAAGAGTGCAAAACACAAGTAAGTGGAAGAAATGTTTTGCACAGCTTGGGCACCTTGTGGTCGCCATCCACATATCCCCTAGATGAGGACCCCTGACGGGCCATATCTTCATTTAAATTGCAAAAAGGGCATTTAGGTGAATCTGTTATGCCAATTCTGTGTAGGTGTTTATTCAAGCAGTCATGTCCCGTTAGCAGTCTGAATGTTGCTACTGCAGATTTTCTTTGTAATGTAGTAATGTCAAAAGCTTGTAGATTTTCCCATTCCTTTCCAGATGTTTTGGTGGTGTATTCTTCTCTAAGTTTATTGATATATTTATTTGAGATAATTCTTTTGATAGAGTGAAAGGAAACTGGAGTAGAAGTTGGGTTTGAAACAATTTTGCTACCCTTCTTGGCTAGAAAATCGGCTATTTCATTTCCTGTCACTCCACAATGGGCCGGAATTCATTGAAGTACAACTTTTTTATGTAGACGGAATAACTGTTTTATCATTTTGTAACATTCGATAATTTTGATGCTTTTGCGTGTTGTGTCTCGTGTTATAGCGAGAATGGCTGCTTTGGAGTCACATAGAATTACAACTTTTGTAAATTTTTGGATGTGATATAAAAGATTTTGTAAACTTAAGAAAATTGCTAGAATTTCGCCATCAAAGTTTGTTGAATTTGTGTTTAGTTTACGATAAAAGGAAAAAAGTGGACATACTGCACCAGCACCAGTGCCACCGTCATTTGGTAGGCTGGAGCCATCTGTAAAAATATGTATCCATTCAGGAGCTGGGTATCTTAGATTTATTATTTCCAGTGACATTTGTTTTAAAATATATGGAGGAGTTTCAGATTTCTTGATGTCTTCCGTTAAATGAAGGTTATATTCAATTTACACAAATTCTAGAGGGTTGTTTCTCATCTGCATATTTTCTTTTGAATGTGGAAGTTGCAATTTCTGTTTGATTTCTTGTAATATGGTTAAGAAGTTTTGCTGAGTTTTTAAACATACTTGTGGTTTTCTTTTTGAAACAGTATAAAATTGTAATAGCCCCGCGCCGTAGCCGAGCGGTTAAGGTAGGAAGCCTTGGCGCAGAGCTACGGGACTTGCGCTGGTTCGAGTCTCCATGGGGGAAGAAATTTTCTCATGGTATTTCGGCCAGTATGGGACCGGTGCCCACCCAGCATCGTGAGGCAATTGGGTAGCTACAATAAGTAGCGGCTCCAGGTTGAGGAACCAGCTATAACGGCTGGGGGACTCGACATGCTAACCACATGTCACCCCTACACTGGCTGTTGATCATCTACCTCTGTGATTGACACATGTGGATGTGAAGGGCCAGCAGCCGGCTGGTAAAAGGGCAACCGCTGAAAAGTGGAAAGACCCTCAATCGGAATAAAATTAGTACCTGCATGGTTCTGTCGTTGATTAACACTTTTTAAAACTCTGAGCCAGTTCCATCTTTAGCAGAAGATTTCGATTAAAGAATTTTAAAATTTGTTAATCAAATTCAGGATGAATGAATCTTACAAATAAAAATTGTATAATTTTATATTAGAATGTCACTTTGTATCTAAATATATCAACCGTATTTTATCATGTATTTTATAACAGTAAGCTACATGGTCTTTGTAGGAAGCCAGATATAATAAGAAAACTTAAGTCTCATAGACTGCGATGGGCAGGACATGTGGCACGAATGGGGAATGAAAGAAGGACATGGAAGCCTCTTGTAGGAAAACCAGAGGGAAAACGCCAAGTTTCTAGACCAAGAATGAAGTGGGAGAATAAAATTAACTGATTTGAGGGAAGTAGATTTTACAGGGGATGATTGGAAAACATTAGCTGAGGATAGGGATATATAGAGAGCTTATGCCCGCGCGGTAGTTAGTTAGTTATAAAACAAGGATCTGCTGTATTTCTTCCCGAAAAAAACATAATTAAGATAAAATTACAGAAAATTATTGTAGTTATAAAAATATTGTAAACAGGTGTTCTCCAAGTGCAAGATCATATATTTGAATGTACACTAAATATGAACAATGTTGCAATAAATAATTCAATAACCTTGATGAGTGAAATCGA
The DNA here is from genome assembly GCA_030220185.1 of Diploptera punctata. NCBI lineage: Eukaryota > Metazoa > Arthropoda > Insecta > Blattodea > Blaberidae > Diploptera > Diploptera punctata. The sequence continues at coordinate 2,244,595 of JASPKZ010003829.1, read as the reverse complement.
TAGCAAGACCTTGAAATTGAGACATGCGACATTCAATAAGAGCAATTCTCAATGTTTCAAGTTTTGTGAATGGATAAGTCGCTATCAGTTGCGTTATCGACATCCTCTCGGCAATACAATTTCTCCAATTAATGTAAATTCGGCTCTTCAGTTCGTAACTGTTTCATATTATTTTGTCATGTGGATTTGAAATGAAAAATACTAATTAATTTTAAAATAATTTAATTAAAAACTATCTTAATAAAACAATCAGCAATCCTCTGTGTTCGTCCATGTAATGCACAATAACACACCTTTCCAATTCTAAAAATACATTACAAAGGGCTCTTGTCATTTCAACTTCTCTCAAAAAATGTTAAACCAAAAATATATAAAATGGCGATTCTTTCAGAACCTATTCACTTATTTAAGAGAGAATAAAACATTTCGAGTTTTAAGAATAAAATGCTTAAGAATATGTTTGGACCAATATAGATGGATAGACTGGTGAATGGAGAAAACTATATAACAGTGAGCTACTGGTACATGGAAACCAACTGTAATAAGGGGAGTTAAGTATGGGAAACCAAATGTAATAAGGGGAGTTAAGTATGGGAAACTAAATGTAATAAGGGGAGTTAAGTATGGGAAACCAAATGTAATAAGGGGAGTTAAGTATGGGAAACCAAATGTAATAAGGGGAGTTAAGTATGGGAAACTAAATGTAATAAGGGGAGTTAAGTATGGGAAACCAAATGTAATAAGGGGAGTTAAGTATGGCAAACCAAATGTAATAAGGAGAGTTAAGTATGGCAAACCAAATGTAAAATGGGGAGTTAAGTATGTCAAACTAAATGTAATAAGGGGAGTTAAGTATGGGAAACTAAATGTAATAAGGGGAGTTAAGTATGGGAAACTAAATGTAATAAGGGGAGTTAAGTATGGCAAACCAAATGTAATAAGGAGAGTTAAGTATGGCAAACCAAATGTAATAAGGGGAGTTAAGTATGGAAAACTAAATGTAATAAGGGGAGTTAAGTATGGCAAATCAAATGTAATAAGGGGAGTTAAGTATGGGAAACCAAATGTAATAAGGGGAGTTAAGTATGGGAAACCAAATAAAATAAGGGGAGTTAAGTATGGCAAACTAAAAGTAATAAGGGGAGTTAAGTATGGGAAACCAAATGTAATAAGGGGAGTTAAGTATGGGAAACCAAATGTAATAAGGGGAGTTAAGTATGGGAAACGAAATGTAATAAGGGGAGTTAAGTATGGCAAACCAAATGTAATAAGGGGAGTTAAGTATGGGAAACCAAATGTAATAAGGTGAGTTAAGTATGGCAAACCAAATGTAATAAGGGGAGTTAAGTATGGGAAACCAAATGTAATAAGGGGAGTTAAGTATGGCAAACTAAATGTAATAAGGGGAGTTAAGTATGGGAAACTAAATGTAATAAGGGGAGTTAGTATGGCAAGCCAACTGTAATAAGGGGAGTTAAGTATGGGAAACCAAATGTAATAAGGGGAGTTAAGTATGGGAAACCAAATGTAATAAGGGGAGTTAAGTATGGGAAACCAAATGTAATAAGGGGAGTTAACGGGGAGTTAAGTATGGGAAACCAAATGTAATAAGGGGAGTTAAGTATGGGAAACTAAATGTAATAAGGGGAGTTAAGTCTTATAAAGTGAGAAGGGGCAGGACATGTGGCAGGAATGGATAATGAGAGGAAGGCATGCAAACTTGTAGCGAAACGGCTAGTAGGTAGGCTATGAATAAGGTTCAGTAATAACAGTAGGCCTACCCATGATTTAAGGGTAGGGTCGCAATGCTAACCACTTGTCATTCACGAAACCAGTAGGGAAATAAGGGTAACTATACTACTTTCAATTACCATACTGATGAATCAACTTTTATGCAGTTAGCAATACTCCGTAATAATTATTTTCGGTTGCATATAAATGCAATCAATTAACTCAAGAGTGAATTGGAGTGGGCAAATTTTCCCTTGCATGCTTTACACGTCGTTAAACTAAGTCTCGAATAATATTTATTAATGGGTCTACCGCTGTGGTCTAGAGGCAGCGGGTCCGGGTTCGATCCCCGGGCGGGATAAATTTCCTGGGTGAGGTTTTTTCGGGGTTTTTCCTCACCTGTAAGATAAATACCATCTGGTTATCATTATCATCAATATCATATTCGCCTAATTAGATTAAGTTTAGTTTAAGGGCTCTCCTGGCGCACCATTACCATCATCATCAATTCTCGTATCAGCGGGGCAGCGTAACACCGCCTTCCAGGCGCCCCAACCTCAGAAGTGGGTTACAAGTACGCCATGCCAAAAGAGAACACCAGAAATGTCGAAACGACAACCTGGGGCATTGGGGAAAAAATCTATTCATGGTTAAAATGTCTGGTTGCGCCATCTTCGGAGAACAATCTGTATGGTATTTTTTATCGATAGGAAATATGGCACTTCGAATAATTGAACTATAATAGTAAAATAAAAAAAAATGAAGAGAACGTAAAGAGAAAAATGAACCCCAATTCAATATTTTTGAATAGAGATTTTACCACAACCACTTTTCAAAACAGTCCTATACAGTAAAAGCTCCTTATTCACGTTTCCGTTATTCGAGGGTTAAAAAATTGCGACACAGTTCCTGTATTCGCGGCTAAAAATGTCTTTATTCGCGGATCCAACCGGTATATTAGAAGTATTAATATCCTCTATTAACGCATCGGCAACTTTTTACTGTAGGCACGTGTCAAGGCGGCTTTTACAAAGAGCGATTCAAATCAAATGAACAACTAAATGTCAATGTAAAACAAACCTTATTGTCACTAAGCCTAAAGTTCGGTGTTAAAAGTCTCCGCCGCCGTATATCACGTGCCGCTATGTCCGTTGATACATGCCGCCCTCGCTACGAGCGGCGTTTTATTGTTTCAACTTGTCATTCGTTGCAATAATATTGATTGAATAACACATGTCTCTTCTGCTTTGTTCCCAATTTATAATGTCGAGTAAAAGGAAAGAAAAATTACTTCCGAAGCGGAAAAAAGTAGTGTTGCCGCTTAAAGTAAAAACAGAAATGCTTTACCGTTTACACGTTGGCGAGTCGTTTGTGTCCATATCACGCTGTTTCAATGTTAATAAATCAACTGTACGATTCATCAAGAAATCCGCAGACAAATTAAGGAATTCTATCGCTGAATTCACAATTGAAAACCAATGTAAATTGAAATACATTTTAAAAGTGGCAAAACAGGAAAAAACACTAAGTTCTTTAAGTCCTTGTCTATGCCTACCAATAACAATTATTAATTAATATAAATTGTTCAAGGTTCTCATTAATTTATTTTATTTTGACTATTTAACTCATGCCCCAAATGGGAGTCAATGACCAATCACGCTTCAATGATTTCTGTTTTACAACCAATCACAGTCGTGTTTCACCAAATATTTATCAATATTAAATTTACCATATTAAAGAAAGCTCCTCCTTTTTAATATTCTGAACAGGTCTGACCATTATTTTGCAGTGACTGATCCTGTAAGAAATACGGCTACCAGATTGTATATATAGTGCATGGATGTCAACACATAGCGCTTGCAGGAGTTAATATAAAAACATTTGTAGCAATTTATTATACCACCAAAAAAGAAACCCACTGTTTGCACTTTTTTAAATATTTTTTTCCCAGGTAATAATCCAGAAAAATATAATTGTCATATTTACATCATACGACATCAGAAATGAATTAATATACAGTTTGATGTGTTTCATTTTTTCTCCACTAGAGAGCATTCTTACAATATTGCGTTCCTTTGACAATAAATAGTATGATCTGGTTGCAGTGATAAACAAAAGAAGCAGATGAAGCGTAGCTATCGTTTCTCATTTGTTTTCAAACATCGCCGTTTACATTAAATATATAAATATTTTAAAATAACTAAAAAAATAATGATTTGTGAGTAAACAGCTTAATTTTATTCGTTAAATAGTCCTAACAATTGCCACTATTGATTTCCAAATTCTGTAGATAAATTCACTCCTCACTTCGTGATTCGTGATTTATAGATAATTTGCAAATCACCCGTGGCATTACTTATGATCATTTTTATTTTATTTTGGAACCTTGGAACGTATCCCCTATGTACCCATAGAAATTACCATTCCATATTCACGGTTTCTGTATTCGTGGCTTATCTACAGAACATATCCCCCGCGAATAAGGAGCTTTTACTATATATAATTTTACGACAGGAAATGATTGGAAAACATTAGCTCATAATAGGGTTGTGTGGAGAATTTATTTCCGCGCGGTCATGAATCTCCGGGTTCGTTAGTGCCAGTGAGATAGTTTACGATTATTTATTCCATCCATATGATCTCTCTACCCTTCCCCTCTAGAGTTCATTTTAGAAAACGTGTGGTTTGGTTTTTTTTTTATTTTAGGATACTCCACAATACAGTGTTTATCCTTCAACCCAAAGTGATTTGTCGCTAGATGTTCCTGTCTAAAGCATCTTCTTCCCTCGGATCTCTAGCTTCCATACTTCTCTTCCCTCCATCCATCAATCGTTCTCTAGGCCTGCCTCTTCCACTTCTTCCATTAGCTTTCCAATTAAGGATCTTCTTTGGTACTCTCTCTTCTTTCATACTTATGAGGTGTCCATACAATTTCGAACTTTTTTTTTCTATTTTTCTTAATATGTTTTTTTCAACTTGCATAATTTCCCTTATTTTGCTGTTTCTGACCTTATGCCTTCTTGAAATTCTTGTCGATCGCCTCCAAAATCCATTTCTACTGCTAACAGCTTATTGGCTTGATTTGTACTGTCCAGGTTTCGGACCCATATAATAAAACGCTTTGTAACGTAACTTGAAATGCTCTGTGTATTATATTTATGGTGGTTTGGTTTATAACGTTATTCAGGGAGCTCTTCAATAGTTGAAGTAAGGTTGTATACTGAGAAGGTATGAAGTCTCTTAATATTGCCTAGCAATAGGTTTTGCTGGTACAGAATTGCCACATGTTTAAGTAATTGAATCCTCTAATAATCGAGTTGTTTAGCTTGGTTGGAGCACTAGTAATCAATACTGCAGCACGCCATATAAGCGTGCGTATCTTCATATCTCTGGATGCCTGGTAAAAAAAACTCCCTTGGGATGTTGTTCCGCTATTTAAGGATCATTATTATAATTTTATTTCAGCCAAAATACATATTTCTTGCGCGATAGTGCGTTTTATCGTACTTACAGCAATGGCGACAATGATTGAAAGTTCAACTTCCTACATTTTCGGGGTTGCCAATCTAAATAACTGTACTGTAATGTTATATATTACAAAACACGTGCGGGAAGTAAAAACCACTGTCCTTTATGTAAACTACGTAATTTATAATGTATATACAGAAAATATCCAAAAGGTAGCGTTAATATACATTAGACAAAACAAATCAATGCATTTTAAATGAACTGAATTTTATTTGAAACAATATAAACCAATAAATACGTACTTGCGGCCATGTTATCAATAATTGTTCTCAAGGCCTCCTGTTGTTTCAACTAATAAACATTGCCCACACTGTTAACGTTAGTCAGTTGTTTATAATGAACGCAAATATTTCCAACAAAGATGTTGTTTTACTATTATTTATTATTTTGAAAACACCATCGCGCAAAAAATAAAGTACAACTCACTTTTGTGAAGTGTTTTGCAGAATCTCGGAAATTAAAAACCTCGCTATCGCTCGGTTTTTAAACATTATCCCCGATTCTGTAAAGACCACTTCCCAATCTCGCATCGTAATATACGGTACACGTATTTGATTATATCGACGTCTACTTTTTTTTTGTCTCTTCTCATGGCTGTCATTTATTATTAACACCATCTATAATAATAATTAAACTTCATTCGTTTCCACATTTTCCACTTTCATAGTGTTTCTCAGATAAATTTGGGCCTCGATGGATTAAGATCCTTGCCTCTGGTCCTGAAAGTCCCAGATTCAAATCCTACGAGAGTCGATGGATTTCTTTAGGATGAAAAATCCAAAAACAGTTCCTCCGGGAGGGAGTTTAAGCTTTAGGTCCCGAGTGTGAAGATTTTCGGGCTCTTAAAAGAACCTCAATACTAAATTTGAATCTCTGAGCAAAATTTAACCGGCCTTTCCGATCCAAATAATACTTAGTTATCGCCTCGCCTTTTTGAGGCGATGAGGTAAACATTGTCATTCGCTGACATGTGTAGGAAAATAAGAGCAACTAAATTAGCTTGGTTAAATACTCCCGCAAGACAGCATTCTTGTGCCACAAGGAATTCATGGAATTGTACAGACATATCAAATAATATTAATAATATAATCTTCCTTTCAATTCATAGTCCTAAAAGACTATTACAGCCTACAAAAAATGTCCAATAATATCTTTTTTAGCCGAACCAATGATCTTTTACCATTTAATTGGTGCTTTAAAATTGTCTTAGGAATGCTGTATCTGGATATATGTTCCAAATATTAACGCCAGTTCTGTTGATACTAATGGATGTAACAACAACAATGTTATTATTATTATTATTATTATTATTATTATTATTATTATTATTATACCGGTAATGCGTCTTGTTTACTAGTAAAGTATATTAATTGGTGTTTCTCGTATAATTTATCATTTTCATACTATTATTATTATTATTGTTATTATCGTATAAAATATTGTTTGTACAAGAAATTTACATTGCTACATTTAATGTATCTTTAACTGTTTATAATTAGTATAGTGTATATCTATATTTGTCAAATATTTATTTGTATTTGTGCTGGTTGAGTTGACGAGAAGGCCTTATCGCCTTAACTCTGCCAGAATAAATAAAACTATTATTATTGTTATTATTATTAATATTCAGAAATGCTAGTCGCAGAGCCAAGTGCATTAGAGGTTGAAATGGCAATTGAAAAATTGAAGATGTATAAAGCATCAGGTTCAGATGAGATCCCAGCAGAACTGATAAAATCAGGGGGAGAAAATTAATGGACAAGATACGCTGGTTGCTTAGTATGATTTGGGAAAAAGAAGCTCTTCCAGATGAATGGAAGGAATCAATTATCGTACCAATTTATAAGAAAGGAGATAAAACTGATTGCAACAACTATAGGGGCATCTCATTACTTTCAACTTCGTACAAAATTCTAACAAAATATTAGTAATGAGACTTACTCCCTATATTGATGACATTCTAGGAGATCATCAATGTGCATTTAGAAGAAACAGGTCTACAACAGATCAGATTTTTAGTATAAGACAGTTTTAGAAAAGAAATGGGAATATAATGGTACTGTACATCAAACTATATGTAGACTTCAAAAAAGCATATGATTCAATTAAGAGGGAGAAGTTATATAGTATCCTGCTGGAGTTCGGAATTCCTAAAAAGTTAGTTAGACTTATACGAATGTGTCTAAATGGCTCAACGAGTAGGGTGCGTGTAGGCAAACAGTTTTTCAGACACTTTTGAAATCCAAGATGGGTTGAAGCAAGGAGATGCACTATCTCCTCTACTATTTAATTTTGTACTAGAGCATGCCATTTAATCTTTAGAGAATGAGGAAGGCTTACAACTGAATGGTATTAATAAGCTGTTAGTTTATGCTGATGATGTAGTACTACTGGCCGATAGCGAGGAGATACTAAAGGCCAACACGCACACACTATTGAGTAACACTAAGAAATTAGGACTGGAAGTAAATATCAGTAAAACTAAATATAGGTCACACGTAGAAATACATTATATAATGGAAATGGACAGCTAATGACAAATGAGGGAAATTTTGAGGAATTGGCTGAATTCAAATACCTAGGAACAATAATCACAAATAGGAATGAGATGCACAAAGAAATTAAACATAGGCTCAATTCTGGAAATACGTGCTATTATGCATTGCAGAGACTCTTGATGTCCCAACTCCTTTCAAGAAACGTTAAGCTGAAAATATATAAAACTATTATTCTACCAGTTATATTATATGGGTGGCGAAACATGGACTCTTACTTTAAGGGAGGAAAGGAGATTACGAGTATTTGAGAATAAAGTTCTTAGGAAAATTTTTGGACCAAAGAGAGATGAACAGACTGGTGAATGGAGAAGACTACATAACAATGAACAATGGACATGGTCTTTATAGGAAGCCAGATATAATAAGAACAGTTAAGTCCCGTAGACTGCGATGGGCAGGACATGTTGCGCGTATGGGGAATGAAAGACGTGCATGGAAGCTTCTTGTAGGAAAGCCAGAAGGAAAACGCCCAGTTGGTAGACCAAGAATGAGGTGGGAGAACAACATTAACTATGATTTGAGGGAAGTAGATTATACACGGGAATGATTGGAAAGCATTAGCTCAGGATAGGGATGTATGGAGAGCTTATGTCCGCGCGGCCATGAACCTACGGGTTCGATAGTGCCAGTGAGTAAGTAAGTATTTTCCCTAGCCTCTTCCCTCCTGGTATGTTCACTGTCTTCTTGTCTGCAAGCATCTTCCCTGGCCTCATGCATCTTGGTATCCCCCAGAGTTCACGCCTCCTGGCATTTTCCATGGCGTCATACCTCTTGGCATCCCCCTGACCTCATGTCACCTGGCATCTCCTCTGGTCTCATATGCATCCTGGCATCTTCAGTGCTGGTATCTTCCCTGGCCACCTGCCTCCTGGTACCTTTATTTTATTTATACTTTAATTCAGTAGCTTTGAGAAGAATCATTACTTACTTACTTACTCACTGGCACTATCGAACCCATAGGTTCATGACCGCACGGACATAAGCTCTCCATACATCCCTATCCTGAGCTAATGCTTTCCAATCATTCCCTGTATAATCTACTTCCCTCAAATCATAGTTAATGTCATTCTCCCACCTCATTCTTGGTCTACCAACTGGTCGTTTTCCTTCTGGCTTTCCTACAAGAAGCTTCTATGCAAGTCTTTCATTCCCCATACGTGCAACATGTCCTGCCCATCGCAGTCTACGAGACTTAACTGTTCTTATTAATCTGGCTTCCTGTAAAGACCATGTAGTTCATTGTTATGTAGTCTTCTCCATTCACCTGTTTGTTCATCTCTCTTTGGTCCAAAATTTTCCTAAGTACTTTATTCTCAAATACTTGTAATCTCCTTTCCTCTCTTAAAGTAAGAGTCCATGTTTCGCACCCATATAATATAACTGGTAGAATAATAGTTTTATATATTTTCAGTTTAACGTTTTTTGAAAGGAGTTGGGACATCAAGAGTCTCTTCAATGCATAATAGAACACATTTCCAGAATTGAGCCTATGTTTAATTTCTTTGTGCATCTCATTCCTATTTGTGATTATTGTTCCTAGGTATTTGAATTCAGGCACTTCCTGAAAATTTCCCTCATTTGTCATTAGCTGTCCATTTCCATTATTTAATTAATTTCTACGTGTGACCATATATTTAGTTTTATTGATATTTACTTCCAGTCCTAATTTCTTAGTGTTACTCAATAGTGTATGCGTGTTGGCCTTTAGTATCCCCTCGCTATCGGCCAATAGTACTACATCATCAGCATAAACTAACAGCTTATTAATACCATTCAGTTGTAAGCCTTCCTCATTCTCTAAAGATTTAATGGCATGCTCTAGTACAAAATTAAATAGTAGAGGAGATAGTACATCTCCTTGCTTCAACCCATTCTGGATTTCAAAAGTGTCTGAAAACTGTTTGCCTACACGCACCCTACTCTTTGTGCCATTTAGACACATTCGTGTAAGTCTAACTAACTTTTTAGGAATTCCGAACTCCAGCAGGATACTATATAACTTACAACGACAATTAACAAATGGACAATTTATCAAAACAATAACTAGTATTATTAATAGTTTAAAGGGTTCATCTCGCAAACATTGTATTCGTCTTCTCCCGTGATTCACAGTATTTATCATGTAATTATATTAATTTTAAGACAGGACAGATGCTAATGTCTTCGAAATTCATCAGGCTGTGTTTATTGTTGCACAGTGGACATTTATTATTTATTATTATTATTATTATTATTATTATTATTATTATTATGTTGCCTAAAGCCTTGAACGTGACCCCTTTTTCGCCAGAGACGCTTCCAGGGTGAACCATGTGGTGGTGGGTTTTATTTTGTACCTGCAATCCTGACAAATGAATACGTTGTTACTCTAGAGAAGAAAGGGCAGGATTTATACAAACATACGGTGGTTGTATTATCGCCTCACTATGATAGTTGTCCGTTTATATAACAGCGAGTGCCGCTCGACAATGCTTCACAATGATTAACGTGCGGAATTATTATAGTGGCGGTAGTCAGCATATTTGTATTTAATTATATATAACAGCTGCGAGGAAACAAAATGACCGCTGGGTTTGAGTACCGGTAGAGTAGAAGCAATCAGGTGAAAAGTACTTTCAAAAGTTTCGAATCTTTGCAAGAATTGGAAAATATATTGAATTACTGTTAAAAAAAAGTCATTACACGCTTTATATTAGCTTGAGCTGCTATCTATCTATCTATGTAACTGAATCTTTCAACGCGTTTTTCACCCACTTAAAATAATTGGATCGACTTGTAATATTGTATACTTGTAAAGGACCCGTGACAATACAATAATCATATTTATTTTCTAAAATCCTGGCCAGATTCATCAGAAAATCAAAAAAAGTGTCTTTGTATTTATGTAACGGAATCTTTGAACACGATTTTCACCCACTTAGAAACATAGGATGGACTTGAAACGTTGTACACTTGTAAAGGACCCGTGACAATACAATAATTTCATTTTCATTTTCTAAAATCCTGGCCAGAATCATCAGAAAATAAAAAAGTGTCTTTGTATTTATGTAACGGAATCTTTGAACACGATTTTCACCCACTTAGAAACATAGGATAGACTTGAAACTTTGTATACTTGTAAAGGACCCGTGACACTACAATAATTTCATATTTTATTTCTAAATTCCTAGCCAGAATCATCAGAAAATAAAAAAAATGAAAACTGGTATAATGGGTTACGGACTTGTCGACTTTTAAGTCAATCGTTGTAAGAGCTCAGTTGGTAGGGCAGTGGTATACAATTTCAGTAATCTATAGGTCGCTGGTTCGAATCCGGCTGCGGAGGATTTTTTTAGAAGAGTAATACTTTTAGCTCATACTACAATAGTATGGAATGTAAAGATATTTACATTCTTATCTTATTCTGTAAAATATTAAAACTAAAAAATAAAAAATAAATAAGTTTTAAAAAATTTAAACAGCACGCTTTATTAGAAAACCGAACTCAAAAATGAAAAATAATTTTAATTTCCAACACGCTTGGGATAAATTTAAAGTGGTCAACAAAAAACTCATCTCCAACACTAATAGAATAAAACTAGAATTATCAACAAAAAGAAAATAATTTTACCATCAAAAGCGTGGGGTGCTTTTTATGATTTTTACATGTTCTTCTTAGAGACTTTACTTTTACCAATATATGTTTATTATTAAATATATTAATTGATACAGAGCACCCCACGCTTTTGATGGTAAAATTATTTTCTTTTTGTTGATAACTCTAGTTTTATTCTATATGTGTTGCAGAAGATTTTTTTGTTGACCACTTTAAATTTATCCCAAGCGTGTTGGAAATTAAAATTATTTTTCATTTTTGAGTTCGGTTTTCTAATAAAGCGTGCTGTTTTAGTTTTTTAAAACTATTATTTATTTTATCTTCAATGTAGTAGTAGTAAGGAAACTAAACTCTGGAAATTTCTTCCGTGTTTTGTGCTTGCAAACGGTAATTGGTATTGGTATTTCGTCTCCCTAAAGGAATAAAAAGGTTACATACTTTTTTTTTTAATTGTCCGCATCTATAGATCGTTCAAAGTAAAGGAAACTATAATAATTTTTCAGACTTCTTTAAACAATATCTTTAACCAATAAAGCATTTCATTTGAGTAGTTTATCATGTTATTAGCATTTTTACACATGTTGTAAATTAATACTTTCATGTTTTTTTGTTTAATTTTTTTCTTTATTGGAATGGCCTATCTGTAATTGTTATGCTTATTAGTTTTTTTCCATTAAATATGTATAGAAATACTAAATGCATAGGATTATCCAGTGGATTCCACTTAATCCCTTTGGAACCAGATTTTGCTCCAATAATTAGGCTGGTCAGAAATGAGATGCACTTAAAATGTTATAAAACAATGGCGGTTCTATAACTGTTATATGGATCGGAACACTGGGTCATATCCAACAACCAGGAACGAAGAATAGAAACATCAGAAATGAGGTTTTTGAGGAGTGTAGCTGCATGTACAATAACAGATCGAACACGAAATTAAAATATACGAAGAGAACTAAATATATTGTAACTATTACATACAATTGCACAATATAGAGATGAATGGGAGGACACTATAAATAGAATGGATAACAATAGAATTCCGAAACAAATTCATTACAAACACTAGAACGAAGAAATATAGAAAGACCCAGTAAAAGATGAACAGACCAATTCTAACATGGGATTGGAATAGATCTTGGGGTCTAATTCTTGATTCTGATGATGATAAAATAGGATGATCCTATTAAGTAGGAATTCATTGATGTATTTTTTCTCACTAAATTGGTCCTATCTGACACCAATAATTGTTATCCACTAATCTAAAGCAGAATCCATTATATTATATTATATTATTTTTTGATTGCGGATGAGCCCATGTAGGACTACGCAAAGTACTTAGAGGCGTTTCCTTTGAGCCCAAATTTCTTTCATTCTTTTGCTATGAGCTTGTTTTCTATCATCTGTCCAAGTTGTTCCAGTTTTTTTCTTCGGTTTGTCCTCTTGGACAACTTGCCACATATTCACCTTAATTCTAAATATATCTCTGGGATATCTTCTTTGGTAATTCCTGCCAATTTTAAGTCCTTTTTGACTTCATCAATTCACTTCATAGTATCCCCTGGAGCTTTACTTCTGTTTTCGTAGAATTTCATTATCTGTTTTGATAGCCTATTTGAGTTCATTCGTTTAATATGGCTATAAAATTTTAACCTTCGTTTTCTAATAGCACTATGAATGTCTGTATATATGTTATTTCCTTTTTACTTCTGAGTCTAAATGCTTCACCTTTGACTTGTGGACCTAAAATTTTTCTTATAATTTTGCATTCTTTTTTCACTATATTTTTTATATATTTTTTCTGTTCAAAATTAATGTTTCTGCTGCATAGAGGCACTCTGGTTTAATTATAGTGTTATAGTGTCGTAATTTTGTATGTAAAGATATATTATATTATATGTATATTATATTATATTATATGTATTATATTATATTATATTATTATATTATATTATATTATATTAATTGTATATTATATTATATTATATTATATTATTCTTATATTATATATATTATATTATATTATATTTTTATATATATTATATTATATTATATTATATTATATTATATTATATTATATTTATAATTCTATTATATTATATTATATTATATTAATATATTATATTAATATTTAAAGGTAAATTGTATTCAGAAACAGAACTTTCTGTAAGTAGTCTGTATTCTACACTTCTTGTAGTGAAACCTTCTTTTTCTTGTTGTTTTCACTTATTAGGCAGCAATATGCGTTCTATTTTATTCTTGTTCTACCCCCTTTCATTATATATGCTAATTTAAAAAATAAAGTAATGGTCAAGCATAACAGAGTGCGTTCAGAGCTCGGCCGGACCGTTCCGCGGCGCCCCTGGACTGGGTGAACACCGGCGCGTTTTTCGCCAGAGCCACACGCACATGACGGGCAACTCACCGACACGGAGCACCACGCACCATGCCAAAACCACAAATTACAAGTTACTACTGCACCAGGCCCACCAGCATCACAATAGATGTTGAAAGTGATGACCCTGAACGCGAACATACTCCCCACATCTTCGAAAACAACTCCGACTCACTCGCAAAGGCTCGTGCCGACTGACAAGGAGGAGGAAAATAAAACTTTAGGGGTTGAAAGGTATGTAAACATTGAAATTCTGTATATAAAAATGTTATATATATAATCGGCCGCGGTGGACTAGTGGTTATGCTCCATGCCGCTGGTCCCGAGGGTCGCGGGTTCAAACCCGGCCGGGGTCGATGGCTTTTTTTAGGATGGAAAAATCCAAGGAGCAAGTCCTCCGGGAGGACTTTAAGCCGTGAGTCCCGAGTCTGAAGATTTTCAGGCTCGTAAAAAGTCCTTAAGCCTGAATGAAAAGGCCTCTAAGCAACATTTTTACCGAATTTTCCCGCCCTAGTACTACCTTGGTTTTCCTAGATGTCAGTATGAGGCGGAACCCTGACCACGGACCACTCAAAAATGACATCTAATACGAAAACAAGTGTAACTAAATTAGTATGGTTCAAATTCTGCCCTGTAGGGGGAGAGTGCCTAAATCTCTGTATAAAGGGAAAACATGGGCTTACAATTACAATTAGTATATATATATATATATATATATATATATATATTTCGGGGCACACCGTAGCGCAGTGGTTAAGGCACTGAGCTACAAGCCGGAGGGTCGAGGGTTCAAGTCCCGTTGGGGTCAGGATTTTTAAACTGACCCAAACCCTCTGGCGGCACTATGGCCCTGGGGTCGACTCAGCCTCTAACGGAAATGAGTACCAGACGCTTGTTCTGGGGGTAAAGGCGGCCGTCACGCAGGGCTGACAACCCGGCTGACATAAAGTGCCGATTGTCTAGAAAATGTGGGAGCCTTAACCACCTACTACCCAAATGGTAGTCAATATGTGTGTGTGTGTGCGCGCCTTGGAATATATCTAACTTGCAATTGTCAATAATTGCAATTTGGATAGATTCCTTTAGTAACCTATGTAGAGCTAGGTCTTATTATTGATTTGGAAATGATGTTAGTTTATTTTGGGAACTATCGCACTACTGGACATGATAATGACAAAAGGAAGTACTGGAGCAGGTTTCGAGTTCATCGGACTGTCTCTCGTGACTCATGCACAATGTAACCTTCATGTGCTGCTGTCAGTAAAAACAAACTCAACTACACTATTACCTAATGTTATCCTTATATCCTTATATGTAATTTTGTGCATTATTCCATGTTGTATATTTATTTCATACTATGTCTTATTTTGGTTGTTTGCGATTTTACGAAAAGACAAAAAAAATAAGCATTACAGTATCATGTAAGGGCATGTTATACAGTGGCGACTGGTGGATAAAAAATAGGTGAAGTGATGATATGATGACACATTTAAATATAGTACAGCCCTAATAACTAGCCTCATTATTTGTCGATTCGAAGAAACACATTCATTAAATCGAAGAGTGCATAGTCTTACATGCTCCATTAGAGCATCTAGGGGTTTAGGTGGCCGTGAGTAGTGGAAGACGTGTGTAGCGTGTGCTCTCTAATTAGTGTGGTGGTATATCTTAGTGTACACAAAAACGGGGGGAGGGGGGTATGAGCGTGCGGTGTGTATATGTGTGGGGGTGTGTGGGTGTATGTGTGTGTTCTTTTTTTTTTTTCTAATTTGTTTTCTAGCATTTTTTTTAATATTAATGTACGGAATGTGGATGAATGTAGATATGTATTATTGTGATTTAGTGCAGACATAGATTTTACTTATATGTAGCCTGTTATTGTTTTTGATACAGGTGTATTTGTAGGTTATTTGTTTATATTATTAGTTTTATTTTTTTATTCATGGAAAAATAATGCACGTACGGCCAAGCAGGCCCGTGCGCAATGTAAATGCATATGTATTTTCTTTATTCTGAAAAAAAAGGCAATAAATTCCATATTCTATTCTAAAAAAAAATAAGTTCTAGCATAAGTTAGAGATTAAATTTTACTGACTATTTAACTCATGCCCCAAATGGGAGTCAATGACCAATCACGTTTGAATGATTTCTGTTTTACAACCAATCACAGTCGTGTTTCACGAAATATTTATCAGTGTTATAATTACCATATTAAAGAAAGCTCCTCCTTTTTAATATTCTGAACAGGTCTGACCATTATTTTGCAGTGACTGAGCCTGTGAGAAATACGGCTACCAGATTGTATATATAGTGCATGAATGTCAACACATGCCGCATGCGGGAGTTAATATAAAAACATTTGTAGCAATTTATTATACCACCAAAAAAAGAAACCACTGTTTGCACTTTCTTAAACGTATTTTTTCCTAGGTAAAAATCCAGAAAAATATAATTGTCATATTTACATCAGACGACATCAGAAATGAATTAATATACAGTTTGATGTGTTTCATTTTTTCTCCACTAGAGAGCATTCTTACAATATTGCGTTCCTTTGGCAATAAATAGTATGATCTGGTTGCAGTGATAAACAAACGAAGCAGATGAAGCGTAGCTATCGTTTCTCATATGTTTTCAAACATCGCCGTTTACATTAAATATATAAATATTTTGAAATAACTATAGTTAAATAATGATTTGTGAGTAAACAGCTTAATTTTATTCGTTAAATAGTCCTAACAAATGCCACTCTTGATTTCCAAACAATTCACTCCTCACTTCGTGAGTCGTGAATTTATCGATAATTTGGAAATCACTCGTGGCATTACTTACGATAATTTTAACATAATTATATTTACTCTAGGTTAAGTAGCAAACTCTGATAACTAATCTTACTGCTACAGGTTCATCCCACCAGCTCCAGAGAAATTGACATCACCTGACAACTACAGATAGAACAGTAACAACAACTGAAGAGTAAAAAAAAAAAATTAAAAAATGCACGTTACCATAATTGTATGAATAATTGTAATAATCTGAAATGTACGCACATTATATTTAAATAAACAGAAGACTGGCTGCCCTCCCAATATAGAGTCATTCGAAAGCCAAACTTGGCAAGATCCCGCGTGATCGACTATTCCGATTGAGGTTTTAAGCGGTTTCCCTCAATCCAAGAGCAAATGCTGGAATAGAAGCCCAAAAGGTCCGCTTCCGACTTCACTCTGCTAATTAACTTCAAATTTGAATTCAAAATTTTAATCGGGGCTAATGTATTTTACAGGAACCCCGGGGTTCTACCTATTAAGGAGGACCAAAATGGATCGCTCACCGCCAACACCGAAGTGATGGTCACAGAGCTTTCCATCTATCTATCTAGAAGTATCTTAGAGCATCTGCGATTGTATTACGATTTTTTTCGAAAGTTTTCAACTTCAAATGCTCCTCGGAATATTTATGCTTATTTAAAGCACGCGTCACATTTTTAAAGCCACAAAGCCCTTGTTTATTCCAGACACCAAATTTATTACTAAACAAAACACATGACCAACGAAATAGTTTTTGTAATGTGACACTACTGCATAACCATGAGTACTGTTCAAGTAAAGTAAAGTGATCCCACAACAGACTCGGAGGCCCTTGGGGTAGTAGGAGGTTAAGGCTCCCACTTTTACTAGACAATCGGCACTTTATGTCAGCCGGGTTGTCAGCCCTGCGTGACGGCCGCCTTTACCCCCAGAACAAGTGTCTGGTACTCATTTCCGTTAGAGGCTGAGTCGACCCCAGGGCCATAGTGCCGCCAGTGGGTTTGGGTCAGTTTAAAAATCCTGACCCCAATGGGACTTGAACCCTCGACCCTCCGGCTTGTAGCTCAGTGCCTTAACCACTACGCTACGGCGTGCCCCCATGAGTATTGTTCAAACCAAGAATTTTTTTAATGAAGATTGTATGACTTGGCAGTGCCATTGAACGAGCCAGGTGTAATGAGAAGTGATAGGCTATTTGTAAAAAAAAGTAAAAAAAGTAAAGTGATCCCACAACAGGCCTCAGGAGGCCCTTGGGGTAGTAAGAGGTTAAGGCTCCCACTTTTTCTAGACAATCGGCACTTGATGTCAGCCGGGTTGTCAGCCCTGCGTGACGGCCGCCTTTACCCCAGAACAAGCGTCTGGTACTCATTTCCGTTAGAGGCTGAGTCGACCCCAGGGCCATAGTGCCGCCAGAGGGTTTGGGTCAGTTTAAAAATCCTGACCCCAACGGGACTTGAACCCTCGACCCTCCGGCTTGTAGCTCAGTGCCTTAACCACTACGATACGGCGTGCCCCGATAGGCTATTTGTGTTTTAAGAAATCAAAGTAATTTAGGTACGAATTATATTGAAGAGAAAAATATATGCTCAGACTGGGGGTTGAACCCAGGAGCTTTGGCTTTCTATGCCGCGGGGCTACAAAAATGCTCACCACTGAGTCAAATTAAAGGGAAATCTGAAATGTAGATACTATGGCGCCAATTGAAGGCAACGTAGTAAACAAAAACATCCAACACAGATCCAATTTAAGCGCTGACGTGTTTCTTTAAGATGTACATCACGTCTTCACCCCAGTGAAAATTTTAGAAGTCTAGAACCGGTTCTCCATGGTCTGGATATCCTTAATATCTGTTGACGTTGCGGTTGCCATAGCAACCGTGAGAAGGCAATCTTTTCCCCAATGTTGTTAAGTGTCAAATATATAACCCATTAAATTTTAGTTCAGTTCACTGTGGTAGGAACGCTCTAGCGGACACAATGTGAACCATGAGAAGCCACTCTTCTTAAGAAGCTGGTGTAAAATAGTCATTCTTTTGTCAGAGGAAGATAAGAAATAAATAAATAATAAAATACAATAATTGTACTGTTTTATAATTGGAATATAGGTGAAGTAGCACTTCTCTCACTTCACCTGAAAAGCCGCTACTGCTGTTATAACACTGATTTATTACATACAACTTTCCTCATTAGAGGATTGCCTCAAGGACAAAGCGATACAGACAATTCATTTTTGAATTTGATGAAATACATTTTGTAAATACATTAAAAAGTTTCATATTTACAGAAATACATAACAAATTCCAAATTGTAATTGAAGTATACATACTATAAAGGAGACATTTTGTAAATATGGTTTCTTAAAATTGAAATTGATCCTCTAATGGCAGCGATCGCAATTTTACAAATATACACTCTGTCCAAATCTAAGAAATTTCAAAATTTAGCTAAGAATCTTGGTATAGTACCTCTTGCCCCGATCATCAATTCTGTGACAGTTATACTATCTAGTTGGTATTTATCTTTGTAATAGTCAATTGTTGGCTCATATATGACTTTCTTTTCACAGTCAACTTCCTCAGGTTGGCCACTATGAGTCTCAAAACGGATTGTGGGATCTAATATCATACCAATTTTAGAAGATAGTCTAAATGCAATAATATCTATTTGTCTGTTACTTCCATTAGTGGCCACACAATGAACTTCCTCATAAACTGTGTATCCAAAATCTCGCAAGGATTCTGCCAAAAACGGACTCGGCTTTCAACAATACCTGAATACACCATGGCAAACTTAATTCATACTTTTACAAGTAAACACCAAGTGCAAGTGCGAACTATATTATTCGACCACTTTTACTTTGAATGCGGAAAACTGCGAACTAAAAGAATGTGGTAAGGGTGAGCATGGGTTGGAGGTAGTAGACCCTTGCCTCAGATTGTAGTGACAGTGTTATTATCCATCAGTCGTGTATAATCAGTTGTTAGTGACAATGTCAAGTGCGAAAGTTAGACCTTATATTCACAGTATATAAAAATTTATGTCTGCGAGATAGTAGCTGGAAATCAGTGCTGATTTAAATTCACTGTACGTCACATTATCCAAAAACACGTAGACATACAAACTCTGAAGATCTTTAATTAACTTCATCTCCTATTTCAAGTAGGCCTACCACTATATTTGCCACTGATTATACCACTTGTCCAGTCATTCGCTTGTACCAACGGTGGAAGGAGATACTTTTCCCCTCTTCAACACTAGCGCCATTGCTTCCCCTCACTGGCTAAAAAGTTAATGCGGTCGAGTAATAAATAAGTATAACTCAATAATTACGCTAAACCTATTGTGGTGTACGGTAGCGAAATCTGTACACTAACAGAAAAAGCTATAGCACATGTGTCCACCTGTGATAGAAACATTTTGAGGAAGATATATGGTCCGTCTAGAGAAAATGGAGTCTGACGATTTAGAACTAACCGGGAACTACAAGCTTTATAAAATATATATAGATATAATGGCATATAAACCTGTCTTAGCAGGAACCTTTATAAGAAGGAAACCTGTAGAAACGGGAAAAAAAATCTCAAGAACGGTACGATTTTATATGTAAAATCATCCTGTATAAGCCGGAAACCTTCATAACGCGGAAGTGGAATGGTTTTTTAAAGTACCAATAGTTAATTTGTACCTCAGTAAGACGGGAAATTATTCTTAAGCACGTTCTAATTACGGTATTAATGTCCACACGTGAACATTCTGCATATGACGCTACTGCATGGTATCGTTTTACCTTCTTGTGTTGCCATTGTATTGCGGGGATACCCTTGCTTATGTGTGACAGCGGGGAATCCCTAGCTTTTTCTTCCCTGCTTACGTAACCTGCGAGGGAGTTGGGAAACTTTTCAGTCCTTCTGTAGTTCTGTCCCTTCTCGTTTTTGTTAAAAGCAGGATTTTAATATCATAATAAATATGAAAGTTAAAGTTAATAATTTTATACTTTAAAAATCGTTTAATATTTAAATATAACTAAATAAAGAAAAACATCTAAGTAATTCATTGTTGTTCATTGTTGAATAAAAATGTCTCAGTAACAATTAAAGAAATTGTATTACATAACAGTCTTTCTAAATAATGCTTTTAAAAATTGTTTTAAGTCATTGTTGTCAGAATTATAGAGCTTTCTGTTATAACTGTAATAAGAACACCTGCTTAACTTCATATTTTTAAATGAAAGTAAACTAAACTCTGATTGGATGTTAAAGCAATTAACTTTTTTGATTTAACAAATCAAATTTATACATTATATTAACCAATAGAATTTAAACTTAACATCATGTGATGTAATAATGTTCTTTAAAATTATTAAAAGAATTACCTAGTCATTCTGCATACAACTTTCCACAAATATAGGAGCAAATAGAGCTCTCCTGATAAAATCTGATATTTAATACAAGAAGAATAGTTGACTCAAGAAAAGAAAATAATCTAATTTTAATTGATGGTGAAGAATAAAATCACCTATATTTACTTGATCTGCTGGGAAATTAAATAGTAAATCAATTAATTATTTCTACAAGAAACAGTTTTCAGCGATTTTAAAGTGTTTTCCTAATCCAGTGTACCAACTTCCGACCTTGAGAAGAGATTCCAGCTCTACCGAAAATAAAAACCAACCTTAATCAGTAATTCTTTTTGGGACACTAATCCTTCAAAATGTTACTACAACATCGGGCATGAAGAGAGTTAGCTGCTTCAAAACATCGCCACAACATGGAAAAATAATTACTTCTTCATTGTGTAATAGAGTTGTTTTGTATTGCCGTGCAAACTTCTCTATGTTACATACACTATTTTGTCTGCATTTCAGTTCAATACGTTATGTCTTTAAAGCGTGCATGTAAAACCCTTATACTGCGTGAGAAAATTCAAGCTTGTAATTTGGAAATCCTTTATAAGAAGGAAAACTGCCAAGATGGAAATGTATTTAAGGAACCGTCATGTTCCGTCATAGACAAGTTTACTGCATTAAAGCCACAGGGTCGAGTAGTTTGAACACGTATATAAAAAGAGGCACAAAACAATCTTCAAATTTAGTATACTTATCTTATTGGACACATTGCGAAATTAAGGGTTAACAGAATTGGTAATACGGTATCAACACATGCGTAATATTAGCAAAGCGAAGGTTGATATCTTGTACAAGACAAACAGAGTTATGACTAGCAAGTTACGCCTTCAAAACAGGTTAACTTACTCATCAGATTATATAACGACAGTTACCTAATTCTATCCCTAACCCGTCCAATCTATATTTGTTTCCAGTTATTGTAAATCCGCAGATGAATTACACAATTAAAACTGCCTTTAGCAAATATAACTAATCTCAACAATAAATTCTGATCATTGTGGTAACCATTAGTGTGGTTTTAGAAGGAGGTCCAAGGAAGTGATCTGTCATGTATTAATTCGGTTGGTCGCGGTGAACTAGTGCTTATGTCTATTGCCTCTAGTATCTAGGACCGCAGGTTCAAACGCTAACGGGGTCGATTAATGTTTAGGATGGAAAAATTCAAGAGACATGTCCTCCGGGAGTTCCGAGTCAGAAGATTTTTTCGGGCTCGTAAAAGAGCCGCAAGCCTGAAAAAAGATGTCTCTGTGCAAAATTTGGCGATCCTAGTCCATCCAAGTAATAGCTTAGTTCATCGTTTCCCAACCTGTGATTCGCGAATCCCCAAGGGGTTCGCAAATTATTTCAAGGGGTTCGCCAAAGTAATGGCGGGTTTCGAGATCATTTCTGCGGCATTGTCATAATAATATTAATAATGAAATTAAATTTCACCCATATATTTGTGCGAGAAGGCATTATCTTCATATGTCTATTTAAAAATAAATACAGAAACAGACTTTGTGCTGAAAGTGATTTGAGACGTTATTCAACTTCTGTGGTTCCTGACTTCAAAGTTCTGTGCGACGAACTTAAAGGCGCAACCTTCTCACTCAATTCCAAGGAAGAGGCGAGTAATTAAAATGACTATTTAACTCATGCCCCAAATGGGAGTCAATGACCAATCACATTTCAAAGATTTTTTATTTACAACCAATCACAGTCGTGTTTCGCCAAAAATTTACCAACTAAAGTTTATCATAATAAAGAAAGCACCTCCTTTTTAACATTCTGAATAGGACACAGCATTATTTTGCAGTGACTGGCCACATAAGAAATACGGCTTCTAGGTTGTATATATAGTGCGTGAATGTCAACACGTAGCGCAAACGAGAGATAATATAAAAACATTTGTAACAATTGATTATACCACAAAAAAATAAAGCACTGTTTGCACTTTGTTAAACGAATTATTTTCCAGGAAATGACGCTGCAGAAAAATATAATTGACATATTTACATCATAGGACATCAGAAATTAATTAATACCTATAATGTTGGTTATACATTTCTCCACTAGGGCGCATTCTTACAATTTTGCGATCCTTTGGCAATAAATAATATAATTTGGTTGTAGTGATGAACAAAATAAGCAAATGAAGCGTACCAATCGTTTCTCATTTGTTTTCTAACATCGTCGTTTACATTAATATATATATATATATATATATATATTTAAATAATGATTTGTGAGTAAACAGCTAATGACAAATGAGGGAAATTTTGAGGAAGTGGCTGAATTCAAATACCTAGGAACGATAATCACAAAACAGGCTCAATTCTGGAAATGCATGCTATTATGCATTGCAGAGACTTTTGATGTCCCAACTTCTTTCAAGAAACGTTAAGCTGAAAATATATAAAACTATTATTCTACCAGTTATATTATATGAATGCGAAACATGGACTCTTACTTTAAGGGAGGAAAGGAAATTACGAGTATTTGAGAATAAAGTTCTTAGGAAAATTTTTGGAACAAAGAAGAGACGAACAGACAGGTGAATGGAGAAGACTACATAACAATGAACTACATGGTCTTTGTAGGAAGCCAGATATAATAAGAACAGTCAAGTCTCGTAGACTGCGATGGGCAGGACATATTGCACATATGGGGAATGAAAGACGTGCATGGAAGCTTTCTTGTAGGAAAGCCAGAGGGAAAACGCCCAGTTGGTAGACCAAGAATGAGGTGGGAGAACAACATTAACTATGATTTGAGGGAAGTAGATTATACAGCGAATGATTGGAAAGCATTAGCTCAGGGATAGGGATGTATGGAGAGCTTATGTCCGCGCGGCCATGAACCTACGGGTTCGATAGTGCCAGTAAGTAAGTAAGAGTAAACAGCTTAATTTTATTCGTTAAATAGTCATAACAAATGCCACTCTTGATTTCCAAATTCTCTACATAAATTCACTCCTCGCTTCATGAGTCGTGAACTTATGGATAATTTGGAAATCACTCGTGGCATTACTTATGAAAAATGCCAATTTTTTTAATGTCACCGTGCCCTGACAATAAAATGTGATAATGTTAAGTTATAAAAATTAACTGCGTCATAATTCTCGAGCCTGCTATGGAGTAACAGGTTTTTACTGAGAAAGTACCATGTGAACCATTAAAGTCTCCAGTTTGATGTATTATATAAAGAGAATTGGAACAACTTCCTCAAGATTTCTACCTGCGGTGTCTTGTAATTATCAGCATGGTGTAAAGCTCAGTAACAATTGTGAAGCAAGAGCGCCCTACATACGTTACCATTCTAATTTATAGCGCTTCTCGTAAGTAATGCCACGAGTGATTTCCAAATTATCTATAAATTCACGACTCATGAAGTGAGGAGTGAATTTATCTAGAGAATTTGGAAATCAAGAGTGGCATTTGTTAGGACTATTTAACAAATAAAATTAAGCTGTTTACTCACAAATCATTGTTTAACTATAATTATTTTAAAATATTTATATATTTAATGTAAACGGCGATGTTTGAAAACAAATCAGAAATGTGAGGTTATGTTCATTCACTGCTGCTTGATCATATTATTTATTGCCAAATAAGATCGAAATATTGTAAGAGTGCGCCCAAGTGGAGAAATAATGAAACACATCAAACTATATATCATAATCAACATTACGGGTTATTCATTTATTTTTTTAGTAAACAACTCAGGAAAATGAAGAAATATCTTCATTATTTGCTGTATTCAATGTATTTGTTGGAGAAAAATAATACTTTGACCTGTTCAGAACATTAAGAAGGAGGAGCTTTCTTTAACACAAAAGCAGGAGCTGATAAAGAGAAATCGATAAAGAGCGAGGCGAAACACGACTGTGATTGGTTGTAAATAAAAAATCATTGAAATATGATTGGTCATTGTCTCCCATTATTAAACAGTCTTATTAATAACATTTAAAATCTGAATCTCCAGGGAATATGTGGTACGAAAAAACGGTCACTAAATAATAAAACAACAAGAGAGACCATATTGAAATTTTATAAAATCATTGGCAGTACCGGTACTGCTCTATGGTTCAGAAGCCTGGATACATAAAAAACAATCTAAGTAGGATAACGGCGGCAGAAATGAAAATTTTGAGATCTGTTAAAGGGTGCGCTGAGGAAGACAGAATCAAGAACACAGAAATAAAACAGGAACTTGAAATATTTGCAATAACTGATAAAATACATACATATAGACAAAAATGGAAGCAACACACAGACAGAATGAATGAAGATAGATATCCAAAAACAAATAACAAAATACAAACCTAAAGGCACCCGAGATGTGGGCAGACCTAGAAAGAGATGGGCTGAAGTCGGAACGGGTCAACAGACCTAATCCATGAATGCAGATGATGATAAAATCTGAATCTAACTTTTAAATAATTACCGCAATTACTAATCACAGAGACAGATGATCTTCCAGCCAATGTACGGGGTGACATGTGGTCAGCATGTAGGGCCCCCAGCCGTTATCGTCCGTTTTTTCAACCTGGAGCTACTATTCATGTTATTACCAAAATCCCTCGCGATGCTGGGTGGGCACAGATCCGATACTGACTGAATGAGAAAATCTCCTCTCCCATGGTGACCCGAACCAGCAAAAGTCCCGTAGGCCTGCGCCAAGGCATCTTGTCTTAACCACTTGGCTAGAGCGCGGGACCGAGGTTTTAGTCAAAATATTAAAACTATATATAAATTTATAAAATGATGTGCCTTGTAGGTGCGTCTTCTCAATTTTTATACTATTATTATTAATTAATATAAAATTATGGAATATTCACCTGAAAGGTCCGTCTCCTCAACTTAGTTAATTATTTAACTGTAGCGCTTTCGGGACTTGTCCCATCATCGGCAGGATTCTAAACTGGTATTTCACTGAAGATCTGGTAGAGGGGGTTGCATGTATCGGGTTCGTTTTCGTTTATCAGGTTGTCATTGTTGTGAGCTACTTTCATGATTTCCATCTCTTCGAGTACGTTATCTTCCCTGGATTATTTTCTCTGTGTATTACTGTTAGGGTGTTTTCAATATCCGACTTCAGCCCATCTCTTTCTAGGTCTGCCACATCTCGGGTGCCTTTAGGTTTGTATTTTGTTATTTGTTTTGGATATCTATCTTCATTCATTCTGTCTGTGTGTTGCTTCCATTTTTGTCTATATGTATCTATTTTATCAGTTATTGCAAATATTTCAAGTTCCTGTCTTAAATTAAAACACGGTTATTATGAGTTTGGCAACATCTATTCTCTGTACGTAGGGTGACGCTGGCGTAGCCCATAAGGTCTGTAGTATCTTCCTGGGTTGAATTATAGTGTACAAAACCATCACAAATATGCCACTACTTTATCGAGGGTCGAGGACAAGAGACCTGCGACCTTCTGCTGATGAAAATAATACTTACTTACTTACTGGCACTATCGAACCCGTAGGTTCATGACCGCGCGGACATAAGCTCTCCAAACATCCCTATCTAGAGCTAATGATTTCCAATCATTCCCTGTATAATCTACTTCCCTCAAATCATAGTTAATGTCATTCTCCCACCTCATTCTTGGTCTACCAACTGGACGTTTTCCCTCTGGCTTTCCTACAAGAAGCTTCCATGCACATCTTTCATTCCCCATACGCGCAACATGTCCTGCCCATCGCAGTCTACGAGACTTAACTGTTCTTATTATATCTGGCTTCCTATAAAGACCAAGTAGTTCATTGTTATGTAGTCTTCTCCATTCACCTGTCTGTTCATCACTCTTTGGTCCAAAAATTTCCTTAAGAACTTTATTCTCAAATACTCGTAATCTCCTTTTCTCCCTTAAAGTAAGAGTCCATGTTTCGCACCCATATAATATAACTGGTAGAATAATAGTTTTATATATTTTCAGCCTAACGTTTTTTGAAAGTTGGGACATCAAAAGTCTCTGTAATGCATAATAGCACGCATTTCCAGAATTGAGCCTATGTTTAATTTCTTTGTGCATCTCATTCCTATTTGTGATTATTGTTCCTAGGTATTTGAATTCAGCCACTTCCTCAAAATTTCCCTCATTTGTCCTTAGCTGTCCATTTCCATTATATACTGAATTTCTACGTGGGACCATATATTTAGTTTTATTGATATTTACTTCCAGTCCCAATTTCTTAGTGTTACTCAATAGTGTGTGCGTGTTGGCCTTTAGTATCTCCTCGCTATCGGCCAGTAGATGAAAATAATAATAGCTTTATTTTACCTGGCAAAGTTAAGGCTCCTTGTCTACCACTCAACCAGGTTAGAAAAAAAAATACAAAAATGACTCTTACATCTAAATTAGGCCAACAATAAGTAAAATGATTACATGTAAATCTACAATGCAATTATTATTTACAATAACACTTTGATCTACTCTTGATTTAAAGATTGAAATGTATAATAGAAAAATGAGAGAAAAATACGATTTTGTGAAAAAAGGAATTCGGCATAAGTTGTAACCCCCCTCCCAATCGAACCACCAACTATCGCGACATCCTAAATGCAGTTAATAATGACGCAAATATCCCTTTATAGGACTCTAAAAGACATGCATTTTGTTTATGAGAAGAATGAAAAAAGTCGTCGTTTGAGCGCAGAGCGGTAAAACATATCTTCGTGTTATTGATACCTATCTCAAATTTTATATTATTTTATACACAACATTGTTTTTAATTTTACGTGGATTATTTTTAAATAATTTGAGTATGATTTTTTTTCGTGAATTATTATCATTTTTAAAAATTACATTAAAATACATAACACTGGTCAACATGATTTTTGTCTCATGAGTACCAATAGTTGTACTTAATGCAGTTTTCTTTATCGTGTTTTCAAGTATATATATTCGGAATTTCTCCATAATCCACAGTTTTTTATTTCAATTCCAATTAATGGATTTAAATAATTATTTTTTTAATAAACGTTTTTTCTTCCATTTGTCCATTGTAAAATAAAACCAATTGAGCTAACTCAGGAGATTTCAGCAATGAAAAGAGATATCAAGGCAAATGAAATCCTAATAAGCTGGCCGATTATTGTTGGGCCATCAAGAGGAATGCTCCACAGGCGAAATATAGCAGAAAATCGTCATTTCTTACTTTCTAGGTGAGTCCAAATGTTCGAATATTGTGTAGTTACGAATGTAGAAAATATTAAAGTGTTTGAAATTATAAATGCCTGTTCTCGAAAACCTTTCGTGATTGAGAAAAACCGATACCATACTTGAATTCAGGAGATAAAATACTATCAGAATCACATATTTTTCTTTCTGAGACAAAAAAAAAGTTTATTTTTTGTTGCCCAGTGTAATTGAATAGCTTACTTCCAAATGTTAATATTATTCTTTACAAACGACGTTAGTACGAACACGGTTTTGATTTTATTAACAATAATGAAAATAATTGTGCCGTAAACTTATGTTAATGCTGTACTTATGCTAGAAGAAGAAGAAGAAGAAGAAGAAGAAGAAGAAGAAGAAGAAGAAGAAGAAGAGAAGAAGAAGAAGAAGGAGAAGAGGGATATATATTTCCATCTCTGTCACTCAATCTTCGGCATGAAGTGGCAACAGCGTTCCCTTAAGAGCAATATATTTTCTAGACTTGAATAAACCCTATTTAATTACAGATAACAATATAATGTACTCATATATTTGTGAGTAAATCTCAGAACACAACGAGGTATGATCACAATACAGGGCTATTCACAAAGAAGGAACAGACTTCAAACATTTACTTCTTCCAAACTACAAAAAATAGAAACACAATTCCAACGTTCCTGGAAAGAGTAAAGTTTGAAGTTCTGATCACGGCCGCATTGGCGCTGTTGCTTGTCATATTGATTGTTTGTATTAAAATGGCGACACGACAGGACGTTAGATTGGAAGAGGAGGAGCAGAAGATCAATTTCATTACCGGTGGCCACCCAGGTAACCCGACCTAACCCCGTATGATTTTTATTTCTGGGGTTACGTAAAAGGCCGTTTTTTATGCCCCCTATGTCCGACACTCTTGAAAATCTGTGACAACGAATTATTGAAGCTGTGAATTCGATAACTAGAGACTATGTGATTCGCGTGCGGCAAGAAATGAGCCACCGTTTTGATATTTGTCATGTAAACACATGGTACTTATATTCAATGCATAAAATAATGTGCCGGTTCGCTCAGGGTAGAATCTGATCACTCAGGGATGTTTTAAAATTATACACTTATTATTTTAGTTTATTGGATACATTTGACTATACAATTTGTATGTGTACAGTGTTTTATACTTCACTCGGTGTGGAGTTGATGAATTACTTCCGCCCATGTGTTTTAATATCACCTTCGCGAACAGTCATTGAAGAACTTGACTATTGTAGAACGTAGGAGCGTGAGAGTGTTTTCACAAGCGTCCTTGCCTTATAAGGGCGATGACTCCTCCTATAAGGTCGTCACCCCCACTCCGAGTGTATATGTTATTCATTATAGCTTAGAGGGGTAGGTACCATTCGTTTGGGTTTCTATGTTGGTAATAGACTCGTGTGCACGTTTGTGCGCCTTCCAGTTATTACTATTAATGGTACGTTTTAATACTCACGAGTCTATTACTTCTTGCCACAATAATGAAATTGGAATTTTTCCCTTTCCAGGAACATTGAAATTGTGTTGACAGATTATAAATTCCTGTTGAGGGGTCAAAGGCTGAGAATATATTTGTTATCATTTTGAGACTATTACTTCAGAACTTTTTTTCGGAAAATGGAGAAGGGAGGAAAGACTAATGATTTATAAATGAGAAGATTGTAAGTATAGTAACAAAGAAAATAAAAAAAGTTTAATCAACTTATATTTTTAGCAGTTAGGAAAAAATAAATGTTTGAAGCATGTTCCTTCTTTCTGAATAGCTCTGTATGTAGCAAACCCAGTGTAGAGCAAATGTTCTTCACACATTTATTGAGGTGGTCAGACTGACCGCAGGAAATTATAAACTTATTATAGCTGTAATTGTTACATAAAATCTTGTATCAAACTATTAGTAACGCCAAAAAATAAACTCTTTCGTTCTTGAGTTCAAAGAACTCTCTTCCTTACATGAACTCAGTTCACATTCTAAAAAGTACGATGATTGTAAATGATATGGAGGGAATATTTTTGTTAAACAGTCGGCTGCGGTGCACCAGTGGACTCCTTGCCTGTAGTTATGCTCCGGGTTGAAACCCGGCCGAGGTCGATACATTTTTTTAGGATTGAAAAATCCAAGGAGCAAGTCCCCGGGAAGGACTTTAAGCCGTCGGTCCCTGAGTCTGGAGATTTTCAGACTCGTAAAATATCCTCAAAACTGAATAAAAAGGCCTCTAAGCAAAATTTAACGACCTCAACAATTAGTTCTCTGCTAGATGTCTCATTGAATCAGAGTATTGACAGCACTCCCATTCTAGGGAGAGATCTAGGCTGGGTTCTATCCACAAATAAAAGAAAAACATATCACCATGACATCTGTGGACAAATAAGATAACTAAATTAACTTGGATAAGTGGCTCTTGACAAGGGAGAGGATATGGCTCAACAATGCACTACGCCCATAACACTGGTCAACATGATTTTTGTCTCATGAGTACCAATAGTTGTACTTCTTGCAGTTTTTTTATCGTGTTTTCAAATATGTATTCCGAACTTCACCATCACCCACAATTTCTTTTTATTTCAATTTCAATTTATGGATTTAAATAATTATTTTTAATAAACGTTTTTTCGTCCATTTGTCCATTGTAAAATAAAACCAAATGAGCTAAATCAGGAGATTTCAGCTATGGAAAAGAGATATCAAGGCAAATGGAATCCTAATATGCTGGCCGATTATTGTTGGACATCAAGAGGGATATTCCACAGGCGAAATATAGCAGAAAATCGCCATTTCTTACTTTCTAGGTGAGTCCGAATGTTCTAATATTGTGTAGTTACGAATGTAGAAAATATTAAAGTGTTTGAAATTATAAATGCGTTTCTCTCTGAAACCTTGCATGATGGAGAAAAACCGATATCATATTTGAATTCAGGAGAAAAAATACTATCAGAATCGCATATTTTTCTTTCTGGGACAAAAAAAAAAGTTTCTTTTTTGTTGCTCATTGTTAGATAGATAGATTAATCTACCACTAAATATGGCAAGTAATATTTTTCCCCTGTAAATACAGTCGCCATTTAAGATCAACCAGAGATTATCATTAGAGAGTTAAACTTGATCTTATGACTTTGAAAACATAAGATGATCAGGATGCGTATAGTTAACCATTCCGTAGAAAAAAGGATATTTCACTAATAAGGACACCGATTACAACTTCTTTAACATGAAGGAAATATTTTTACAGTTTAACAGCTGTAGATGGAACATGTTTCGAAAGGCCTATAAGGTATTTTAAAAGAAATATAATATAATTAAGGACAATTGAGATCTCGGGTATGTGTTTTATAATTTTTTTTTAGAGGAATTAAACCCAATGGGTACAACTTAGACATTACACACACCCAGTCCCAAGGTTGAGATTTTAAAATCCCTTACCCCGCCGGGAATCGAACCCGGGTCGCCGTAGTGGAAGGTAGGGACTCTACCGACTACGCCACAGCGACGGACTTTATAATTTTTTTAATGCCCTAGTTTTTCGTTTTGGACATTTCTGGCGTACTCTCCTGGCATTGGCGTAATTGTAACCCACTTCAGAGGTTGGAGCACCTGGAAGTTAGGGTTACTTTACCCCGATGATATGATGGGTGATAATGATAGTGGTGCGCCAGGAGAGTCCTTAACCTTAAGCTTAATCTAAGATGAATATGAATGATGATGATTGCGATGGGTACGTGATGTTCGTGGACCGTTTGGGCCTTAAAGTTTCCTGACACTTGTCTTACAGGTGAGAAAAAACCCCGATAATAATCTCACCCAGGAAACTGTCCCGACCGGGGATCGAACCCGGGCCCACCGCGTAACAAGGCAGCACGCTACCTGGAGACCACAGCGGTTGGCGACAAGGTATTATGTAAAAATATTTATGAAATAAAAAAGCTTGTTACCACAATAAGTATCATTCAGACTACTTCTCTATATCCTTAAATCCACACACAGGATACAGGAGCTCCCTTCCAGGAGTTACTTAACCAAGACAATTTATTTGCGTTTATTTTCCTATAGATGTTAGAGAAAGACAGGTGGTTAGCTCATCGCCTAGTAGGCAACAAGGCATTAGTTAGATGGGGAATACCGATTAAATTTTGTTCAGATGCTCTAATTTAGGCTTGGGTTATTTTATAGCCCCAAAATATTCAGATTCGGAACTCAGGGTTTAATATCCATCCCGGATGATTCATCATAAGTAACGCCACGAGTGATTTCCAAATTATCGATAAATTCACGACTCACGAAGTGAAGAGTGAATTTATCTAGATAATTTGGAAATCAAGAGTGGCATTTGTTAGGACTATTTAACGAATAAAATTAAGCTGGTTACTCACAAATCATTGTTTAACTATAGTTATTTTAAAATATTTATATATTTAATGTAAACGGCGATGTTTGAAAACAAATCAGAAATGTGAGGTTATGTTCATTCACTGCTGTTTGATCATATTATTTATTGCCAAATAAGATCGCAATATTGTAAGAGTGCACAAGTGGAGAAATAATGGAACACATCAAACTATAATATATCACAATCAACATTACGGGTTATTCATTTATTTTTTTTAGTAAACAACTCGGTAAAATCAAGGAACCTTTTCATTATTTGCTGTATTCAATGTATTTGTTGGAGAAAAATAATGCTTTGACCTGTTCAGAACATTAAAAAGGAGGAGCTTTCTTTATCACAAAAGCAGGAGCTGATAAATAGAAATCGATAAAGAGCGAGGTGAAACACGACTGTCATTGGTTGTAAAACAGAATTCATTGAAACGTGATTGGTCATTGACTACCATTTGCGACATGAGTTAAATAGTCCCTAGAATTTTTCCATCCTAAGGAATGAATCGACCACGGCCGTCTTTGAACCAGCGACCCACGGGGAACATAGGCGAGGAACTTAACCCCTAGACCACTGCACCGGACTATGGCAAGAAAAATTACCATAATATTTATCTTAAATTAATGCATTATATAACATCTTTACAGAATACTATAGACTGAAATGAATTGAAATCAGAACTTCGATTTTGTAAGCAACGGTAAGCTACTAAATGTTTGTCTATGTACGGATGCAGGGTTGCCAACACCTAATGAGGAAAAGTGGCTAAAAGAGACTTCTAAAAATGGCTAGAAATGGCTAAAATGCAACTTCTATCAGTAGAGGAAGCTGTATTGTGTCTCTAAAGTTCTGTATGCCAATACTATTTCTTCCACGCTATTGGAATTGCTGCAATTACAATATAGTGACTACATTATGAATATAAAGTCTATTTTAATAAATAAATATATTGTTACAACGCAATATTCTGTAATTCTGAATTTTAAAAATTTTCTTTAACTTCTTTAAGTTTATCTAAGTTATACTTTTATTCTATTTTCACCAGAAATTCGATTTCTATGGGATATTCTTTGTTTACTTCTTATTTTCACTAGCTGGAATCTGAATCACTATCTACTCCCCTCGTATCTGTATTTAAAATTATAGACTTGAGCCTGTTCTGTATTAATACATCCATCCATAGTAATTCTGCAGGTCCTTCACATGCTATGCTTGCAGGATTACTAGGGAATTGTAGGTGTGGTAGCTTCCCGTTGCTTTCCACACTGGTGAAGGATGATGATGATGATGATGATAATGATAAAGATGATGATGATGGCCATATGATTTCGGGGACCGTTTGGGCCTTAAAGTTTTCCTGACATTTGTCTTATAGCTGAGGAAAAACCCCAATAAAAACCTCACCCAGAAAAACTGCCCCGACCGGGGATCGAACCCGAGCCCGCTGCGTGACAAGGCAGCACGCTACCTCGAGACCACAGCGGAGGACTATTAATACATGGTCTATCAGATTAGTACGCATTAGTATTACCATCAGTGGAAGTCCTCGTTTGAAGAAAAAAAAAGTACTCATTTTGATTTTTTATGATGCAAATCTACTAATATCCATCAGTTATTATTACAGAATTTATATAAAATAATTAAATTGTAAAGAATGGTTACAGGTTGCTAAAGAAAAGACGACAAAAGGCCACAAAAGCTATCAGTAGCTTTATCACAAATTTGTAGCCGGTTATGTTTTTAAAATGTCCAGAACTAGCTGCAAAATGGCTAAATTGGCAACACTGTATGGATGGAACTATTTCAAAAGGAGACCTCCTAAAACAAAAGACGGATTGTATTTTAAGCAGTATGTATACAATTTATTGAAATAGGCGATTGCCTGCTTTAACACCTGTTTCGTAGAATTGAACCTGGATATATGAAACCATGTAGGTTGCGTGCGTGACATCAAAACAAATAGTCGAATGTCCATGCGTCCGGTTTTTCACATCAGTTGACAGATGTAGGTAGTCTGCCAGCCAATGTTTAAATGCAGGTCGGAAACGTTCAGCTAATATGCATCTTTACGAGCTAAACATAACACGACAAAAAAAAGTTTGCGTTACACGGAGTGAAATTTAATGCCTTCAGCTATGCTGACATACTATATATCAAACAAAAAGTTAATATTTTTATCTTATAAACAGGATGTTCACTTGTTTGTTTGTGAAGACTATAAGGAACTGAGTTTCTGATGATTAGTATATACAGAGTGAATCTATAGTCACCATCCACTTCTATGATGATTAGTATATACAGAGTGAATCTATAGTCACCATCCACTTATATGATGATTAGTATATACAGAGTGAATCTATAGTCACCATCCACTTCTATGATGATTAGTATATACAGAGTGAATCTATAGTCACCATCCACTTCTATGATGATTAGTATATACAGAGTGAATCTATAGTCACCATCCACTTCTATGATGATTAGTATATACAGAGTGAATCTATAGTCACCATCCACTTCTATGATGATTAGTATATACAGAGTGAATCTATAGTCACCATCCACTTCTATGATGATTAGTATATACAGAGTGAATCTATAGTCACCATCCACTTATATGATGATTAGTATATACAGAGTGAATCTATAGTCACCATCCATTCTATGATGATTAGTATATACAGAGTGAATCTATAGTCACCATCCACTTCTATGATGATTAGTATATACAGAGTGAATCTATAGTCACCATCCACTTCTATGATGATTAGTATATACAGAGTGAATCTATAGTCACCATCCACTTCTATGATGATTAGTATATACAGAGTGAATCTATAGTCACCATCCACTTCTATGATGATTAGTATATACAGAGTGAATCTATAGTCACCATCCACTTCTATGATGATTAGTATATACAGAGTGAATCTATAGTCACCATCCACTTCTATGATGATTAGTATATACAGAGTGAATCTATAGTCACCATCCACTTCTATGATGATTAGTACATACAGAGTGAATCTATAGTCACCATCCACTTCTATGATGATTAGTATATACAGAGTGAATCTATAGTCACCATCCACTTCTATGATGATTAGTACATACAGAGTGAATCTATAGTCACCATCCACTTCTATGATGATAGTATATACAGAGTGAATCTATAGTCACCATCCACTTCTATGATGATTAGTATATACAGAGTGAATCTATAGTCACCATCCACTTCTATGATGATTAGTATATACAGAGTGAATCTATAGTCACCATCCACTTCTATGATGATTAGTATATACAGAGTGAATCTATAGTCACCATCCACTTCTATGATGATTAGTATATACAGAGTGAATCTATAGTCACCATCCACTTCTATGATGATTAGTATATACAGAGTGAATCTATAGTCACCATCAACTTCTATGATGATTAGTATATACAGAGTGAATCTATAGTCACCATCCACTTCTATGGTGATTAGTATATACAGAGTGAATCTATAGTCACCATCCACTTCTATGATGATTAGTATATACAGAGTGAATCTATAGTCACCATCCACTTCTATGATGATTAGTATATACAGAGTGAATCTATAGTCACCATCCACTTCTATGATGATTAGTATATACAGAGTGAATCTATAGTCACCATCCACTTCTATGATGATTAGTATATACAGATTGAATCTATAGTCACCATCCACTTCTATGATGATTAGTATATACAGAGTGAATCTATAGTCACCATCCACTTCTATGATGATTAGTATATACAGAGTGAATCTATAGTCACCATCCACTTCTATGATGATTAGTATATACAGAGTGAATCTATAGTCACCATCCACTTCTATGATGATTAGTATATACAGAGTGAATCTATAGTCACCATCCACTTCTATGATGATTAGTATATACAGAGTGAATCTATAGTCACCATCCACTTCTATGATGATTAGTATATACAGAGTGAATCTATAGTCACCATCCACTTCTATGATGATTAGTAATACAGAGTGAATCTATAGTCACCATCCACTTCTATGATGATTAGTATATACAGAGTGAATCTATAGTCACCATCCACTTCTATGATGATTAGTATATACAGAGTGAATCTATAGTCACCATCCACTTCTATGATGATTAGTATATACAGAGTGAATCTATAGTCACCATCCACTTCTATGATGATTAGTATATACAGAGTGAATCTATAGTCACCATCCACTTCTATGATGATTAGTATATACAGAGTTAATCTATAGTCACCATCCACTTCTATGATGATTAGTATATACAGAGTGAATCTATAGTCACCATCCACTTATATGATGATTAGTATATACAGAGTGAATCTATAGTCACCATCCACTTCTATGATGATTAGTATATACAGAGTGAATCTATAGTCACCATCCACTTCTATGAAAAAACTACTATACTTTTTTTTTCTTTGCGTGTATAAAATAAAATAAGTTAAAATATACCTTCTTAGGTAAGATCCGTCATCAACTTATAAAATATGTATTCTTTATGCCTGTAGGCCTTTCAGAACATCCGTTCCATCTTCAGCAGGTCCTTCTTCGCTACAATATCTAGTATGATGGTTGATGCTGCTGGTCCCAATGTGGTGTTGTCGTGACTAAAGCTTCTTCCTGGCGATATCGTATAGTGGGTTGTTTAGTCTGGGAGTGCTTTCATTTATTAAAAGCTTGTTGTCTATTTCCTTGATAATTTCCAGACAACAAGCTTTTAATGAATGAAAGCACTCCCAGACTAAACAACCCACTATACGATATCGTCAGGAAGAAGCTTTAGTCACGACAACACCACATTAGGACCAGCAGCATCAACCATCATTGTAGCGAAGAAGGACCTGTTGAAGAAATTAAACACATGTCAATGGTTCAATAAGATAATTATTAACATTAAAATGTCCAAAGAAAATAAAATAACATAAGAATTCCTCAAGAAGAACTCACGAATTAACATTAATATTTGTAAAATTGTATCCGCATTTTGTAGCAAGAAATAATTGTGCGACATAACCCTAAGAGGTAGCCGAAATTTTATCATCTTCAAATGTTGGAGGGAGACGGTAAATACATTAAGGTCATATTAGAACATTTATATAACGGGTGTTTAATTCGTAATGGATTATTCGTTTACTTATTTGACATCGTCAAATTAAAATGCACATTCTCCTAATTTTATTCCATGGATGGAGAGAGATGTTCCCAGAAATGAATTCATACCAACAGGTGAAAAGCATTAAATAGTTTATATTCTTTCTTCTTTCTTTCCAGGATTAGGTCAATGCGACCTGTTCCGGTCTCAAGCCCATCGTTTCCTTGGCGTCCCAAAGATCTTTTACCATGCGGTTTGTAGGCGTTGATCTTTTTGGGTAATCTTGCTAATGCGAGGTCATCCAGGAGGTTTCATTATCTGCATCCTTCCCGTTTCCAGCAGTCGTTTTCTCCACTTCTCCACAGTCGACGGCTGCAATGCTACGTTAAACTCACGTCTTGCTCGTCTTGCGGCCTCACGATCATTAGCATACGTTATTGCCCATGAAGCAATTGTAATTTGCTGTTGCATATTCAACGCCATTTTGACTAATGACGTAAGTTCTACACTGTTTTGTTTTATTCCATTGTTGTAATTTGAATAACTGTCTTTCCAACGGTAATTTCATATTTCCTGTAATGGTAATATTTTCATCACACAACGCGATCAAACGTATAGCCATATTTATGATTCACCCCGTATTTTAGAGTTGCTAAATGTGCAGTTAAAATTTTTTTAATTTTTGTTTTTAGTGATTTATTTTTACTTTTCCATTTTCATACCGTTTCTTGTTCGGGACTCTGAGAACTCTATTATTACACGCTTTATATTAGCTTGACCTGTATCTATCTATCTATGTAACGGAATATTTCAACGCGATTTTCACCCACTTAGAAACATTGGATCGACTTGAAACTCTGTACACTTGTAGAGGACCCGTGACAATACAATAATTTCATATTTATTTTCTAAAATCCTGGCCATAATCATCAGAAAATCAAAAAAAATGTTTTTGTATCAATGTAACGGAATCTTTCAACGCGATTTTCACCCACTTAGAAACATTGGATCGACTTGAAACTTTGTATACGTGTAGAGGACCCGTGACAATGCAATTTCATATTTTGTTTCTAATATCCTGACCAGAATCATCCGAAAATCAAAAAAAAATGAAAACTGGTATAATAGGTTGCGGACTTGTCGACTTTTTAGTCAATCGTTGTAAGAGCTCAGTTGATAGAGCAGTGAACTCTTAGTGGTATATAATTTCAGTAGTCCATACGTCGCTGGTTCAAATCCGGTTGCGAGGGTTTTTTTATAGAAGAGTATTACTTTTAGCTCATACTACAATAGTATCGAATTTAAAAATATTTACATTTTTATCTTATTCTGTAAAATATTAAAACTAAAAAATAAAAAATAAATAATAGTTTTTTAAAAACTAAAACAACACGCTTTATTAGAAAACCGAACTAAAAAATGGAAAATAATTTTAATTTCCAACACGCTTGGGATAAAATTAAAGTGGTCAACAAAAGAATCATCTCCAACACATATAGAATAAAACTAGAGTTATCATAAGTAATGCCACGAGTGATTTCCAAATTATCGATAAATTCACGACTCACGAAGTAAGGAGTGAATTTATCTAGAGAATTTGGAAATCAAGAGTGGCATTTGTTAGGACTATTTAACGAATAAAATTAAGCTGTTTACTCATAAATCATTATTTAACTATAGTTATTTTAAAATATTTATATATTTAATGTAAACGGTGATGTTTGAAAACAAATGAGAAACGATAGGTATGCTTCATCTGCTTCTTTTGTTTATCACTGCAACCAGATCATACTATTTATTGCTAAAGGAACGCAATATTGTAAGAATGCTCTCTAGTGGAGAAAAAATGAAACATCAAACAGTATATTAATTCATTTCTGATGTCGTATAATGTAAATGTGACAATTATATTTTTCTGGATTGTTACCTGGGAAAAAATACATTTAAGAAAGTGCAAACAGTGGTTTCTTTTTTTGGTGGTATAATCAATTGCCACAAATGTTTTTGTATTAACTCCTGCAAGCGCTATGTGTTGACATCTATGCACTATATATACAATCTGGTAGCTGTCTTTCTTATAGGCTCAGTCACTGCAAAATAATGGTCAGACCTGTTCAGAATATTAAAAAGGAGGAGCTTTCTTTAATATGGTAAATTTAACACTGATAAATATTTCGTGAAACACGACTCTGATTGGTTCTAAACCGAAATCATTGAAACGTGATTGGTCATTGACTCCCATTTGGGGCATGAGTTAAATAGTCAACAAAAAGAAAATAATTTTACAATCAAAAGCGTGGAGTGCTTTTTATGATTTTTACATTTTCTTCTTAGAGACTTTACTTTTACCAATATCTGTTTATTATCAAATATATTAATTGATATAGAGCACCCCACGCTTTTGATGGTAAAATTATTTTCTTTTTGTAGATAACTCTAGTTTTATTCTATATGTGTTGGAGATGATTTTTTTGTTGACTACTTTAATTTTATCCCAAGCGTATTGGAAATTAAAATTATTTTTAATTTTTTAGTTTTCTAATAAAGC
The DNA here is from genome assembly GCA_030220185.1 of Diploptera punctata. NCBI lineage: Eukaryota > Metazoa > Arthropoda > Insecta > Blattodea > Blaberidae > Diploptera > Diploptera punctata. The sequence goes on along the minus strand of JASPKZ010003829.1, from coordinate 2,204,351 downwards.
GTGTTCTTTTAGTTTTTTAAAACTATTATTTATTTGCTGTATATTTAGAATGGAAAGTTCCAATAGTATATGGTGGATCTGAAGAGGGGAAAGGTGATTAGATCTTGATTCAAGAGTCCTTTTGCAAGAGAAAAGAGTGGCGTTGCCTTCTCCTTTATTTTAAATTAAGTTGGAGGATGTAGTTATCTTTCTCTGATATCTAAGTGTAATGACATTAATTATAGTGGACTGTGAAATCTTATTATTTTGTTTATAGCAGTAATTGAAGCAAATGTCCGAATTCCCACAATCTTCTCGTAGATAAAATCAGATATGGACCGTGTAATAGACGCTTATCAAAACGTGGGTTACTAAAGAACAAGTGACCTAGATTCATACACAAATTACATTTTACAGATCATGATTTTCAAACATCATTCTTACTAAAATATCTAGATGTTTACAAAATGTATATCTAAGAATTTCGACTCTGAAATATGAGAATAATGTTAAATATAGACATTAGAACTTGGTCGTCTGCAAAAAGTAAGGTATCTGACATCTTATTTCTTATTTTGAAATGTGGGTCCAAATGTATCTGCCAATTATATATGAATATTACATCAGAATATAACAATCTCAATTAACTCTAATATTAAATATTAAATAAAAATTTGATCAAAAAGATAATATCCATTATATTACGATTGTCCACCGCTGTGGTCTCGAGGTAGCGTGCTGCCCGGGTTCGATCCCGGTCGGGGCAGTTTTTCTGGCTGAGGTTTTTATCGGGGTTTTTCCTCACCTGTAAGACAAATGTCAGGAAAACTTTAAGGCCCAAACGGTCCCCGAAATCATATGGCCATCATCCTTATCATTATCATCCTTACCATTATCATTATCATCATCATCCTTCACCGGTGTGGAAAGCAACGGGAAGCTACCACACCTACACAATTCCCTAGTAAAGCTGCAAGCATAGCATGAAAATGCTATGATTGCAGTGAAGGACCTGACATCGGGCAGAATTACTGTGGATGGATATTACGATCTATAATGCAACCAGTACATTGTGAGAGATTGTGAGACTAAGCAAATTAAAAAAAGCACACGCGCGCGCATACACACACACACACACACACACACACACACACACACACACATACACACGCATATATATATATATATATATATGGTATGATAAGAAAAATAAATGCCTGGACGGGATTCGAACCTGGATATCTGAGTCTGTACCTCAGCGTGATATCCATTACACTACCAGCCGAATCCAATTCAAACACTTATTTTTCTTAAATATGTATTATATTCTCCATTATTACTAGATGTCGTGAGAACTCTGTCTTCACTGCCATCTAGTAGCTGACTATAACAAGTAAGCGAATTAAAGAGAATATTTTTACCTTATAGCAGTGACGCTTTATAGATGTTATAATTAAATGTTGAGCAATGCAAGCTTAATATGGTATGATAAGAAAAATAAATGCCTGGACGGGATTCGAACCCGGATCTCTGAGTCTGTACCTCAGCGTGATATCCATTACACTACCAGGCGAATCCAATTCAAACACTTATTTTTCTTATATATGTATTATATTCCCCATTATTACTAGATGTCGCGAGAACTCTGTCTTCACTGATATATATATATATATATATATATATATATATATATATATATATATATATATGTTTACTTTTTTTTAAATTTACTTGGTCTCACAATATACTGCTTAACGTTGCTACCAAGTAAGTATACAGTTGATAAGAGAGTTGTTCATATTTTGATATCTTGCGTCGTTTACAATCTGTATTTCATTTGATGTATGACTTTTTATGCATAAATTCTAAATGTAACGGGTATGAAAAACTAAGTTGTGCAATTCCCTATTGAGAGTTCTCACAGTCGTGTTTACATTTATGCTTCATATCGAATAACTGTCATCCTTGCCTTGTTTTTGTAACCAGCTCTATTTTCTATCTCCCCATCTGTACTTCATTATGTGTATTGATACGTTCCCTTCCTCACACCACTTCAATTTCAAGTTTATGTTTGCTACTGGGCAGACAACAATAATGAAGTAGAATTTACATTTAATAATGTCGTCTTGGTATGCGCGTGGCTAGCGCTCGCGCAGCTGCATCGACTGGGATCCCGGTTCTAATCCTGGCTGTTTCAGAACGATATTGGTGATAGGCTGTACCGGAATTTTTTTCCGGTTTTCTCGGGGTTCTTCCGTTTCCCGAATTTTTTCCACCAACACTCTCCTTCCCTTCACTTCATTTAATTTCATTTATTATTTATTCATTTCGTATCGCCCTTCACCTAATCTAATACCATGTTAGGAAAAATAGTTTGGTTGACAACCCACACATGTTGAAAATATGTGTCTTAAACCTTCTGGCAGCACCATGTTTCTATCGAATGAGTACGAGACAAATGTTCTGAGAATAAATGCGGTCGTCACGCAAAGCTGAAAACCTGGCTGACATCATATGCCGATTATCTAGAAAGATACTACTGAAAGAACCTCCTAAAGCCTGTAGTGGAATCACGTTTTATTATTATTATCATTATTATTATTATTATTATTATTATTATTATTATCATTATTATTATTATTATTATCATTATTATTATCATTATTATTATTATTATTATTATTATTATTATTATTATTATTATTATTATTATTATTAAACAGTATCAACTAAATTAGAAACACCATCTTGAAAGAATGAGTTCAAATCGGAAACGCTGGAGAGAAAATTTTCTGTAGGATCGTAACTGGCCTTGGCCTAATACTTGGAAGGAAGAAGAAGGAGGAGGAGAAGAAGAAGATGAAGAAGAAGATTATTATTATTATTATTATTATATTATTATTAGTCGGGCCGTGGTGGACTAGTAGTTATGCTCATTGCCTCTGGTCCCGAGGGTCGCGGGTTCAAACCCGGCGGGGTCGATGGATTTTTTAAGGATGGAAAAATCCAAGGAGCAAGTCTTCCGGGAGGGATTTTAAGCCGGTGGGTCCCGAGTCTGAAGATTTTCTGGCTCCTATAAGATCCTTAAGCCTGAATGAAAAGGCTTCTAAGCAAAATTTACCCAATTTTCCCGTCATAGTACTGCCTTGGTTTCCTAGATGCCAGTATGAGGCGGAACGCTGACCACGGACCACTCAAATGACATCTATACGAAAACAAGTGTAACTAAATTAGTATGGTTTAAATTCTTCCCTGTAGGGGGAGAGGCGCCTAAATCTTTGCTAAGGGAAACATGGACTTACAAGAATATTACTAATATAATTATTATTATTATTATATTATTATTATTATTATTACTGGCCGATAGCGAGGAGATACTAAAGGCCAACACGCACACACTATTGAGTAACACTAAGAAATTAGGACTGGAAGTAAATATCAGTAAAACTAAATATATGGTCACACGTAGAAATACATTATATAATGGAAATGGACAGCTAATGACAAATGAGGGAAATTTTGAGGAATTGGCTGAATTCAAATACCTAGAACAATAATCACAAATAGGAATGAGATGCACAAAGAAATTAAACATAGGCTCAATTCTGGAAATGCATGCTATTATGCATTGCAGAGACTTTTGATGTCCCAACTCCTTTCAAAAAACGTTAAGCTGAAAATATATAAAACTATTGTTCTACCAGTTATACTATATGGGTGCGAAACATGGACTCTTACTTTAAGGGAGGAAAGGAGATTACGAGTATTTGAGAATAAAGTTCTTAGGAAAATTTTTGGACCAAAGAGAGATGAACAGACAGGTGAATGGAGAAGACTACATAACAATGAACTACATGGTCTTTATAGGAAGCCAAATATAATAAGAACAGTTAAGTCCCGTAGACTGCGATGGGCAGGACATGTTGCGCGTATGGGGAATGAAAGACGTGCATGGAAACTTCTTGTAGGAAAGCCAGAAGGAAAACGCCCAGTTGGTAGACCAAAAATGAGGTGGGAGAACAACATTAACTATGATTTGAGGGAAGTAGATTATACAGGGAATGATTGGAAAGCATTAGCTCAGGATAGGGATGTATGGAGAGCTTATGTCCGTGCGGCCATGAACCTACGGGTTCGATAGTGCCAGTGAGTAAGTAAGTATTATTACTGTTATTATCTACTTGTATCTTGTAAAGCCCTTGTTTCCCTCAACGAGATTTAAGCATTCTCCCCCTACAGGGAAGAAATTGAATCATACTAATTTAGTTACACTTGTTTTCATATAGATGTAATTGGAGTGGACCATTTTCAGCGTTCCGCCTCATACTGACATCTAGGAAACCAAGGTATTACTAGAACGGGAAAATTCGGCAAATTTTGCTTGCAGGCCTTTTTATTCAGGCTTAAGAATCTTTTAAGAGCCTGAAAATCATCAGACAAGGGACCCACGGCTTAAAGTCCCTCCCGGAGGACTTGCTCCTTGGATTTTTCCATCCTAAAAAAAATCCATCGACCCCGACCGGGACCAGAGGCAAGGAGCGTAATCACTAGTCAACCGCATTATTATTATTATTAATATTATTATTATTATTATTATTATTATTATTATTATTATTATTATTATTATTATTATTATTATTATTATTATTGTGGATGCAAGAAATAAGAACTGGAATGAGAACAAGAGACCTCGAGGTCATAGAGCGGATGAATAGAGACGAGTGGATAAGGAAAATAAATGTTATGCACAGAAGTATGTGTAAACATTAAAAATCTGTATATAAATAAATAAATATATAAATAAATAATAATAATAATAATAATAATAATAATTATTATTATTATTATTATTATTATTATTAACTATAAATTAATTTTGAGAATGTGCTCAAAACTGAATAAGATTTGAAGAAAACAGAAGATATAATCTAGAAATTATATCAATTAAAGTGATCCCATTACAGGTCTCAGGAGGCCCTTGGGGTAGTAGGAGGTTAAGGCTTCCACTTATTCTGGACAATCGGCACTTGATGTCAGCCGGGTTGTCAGCCCTGCGTGACGACCGCCTTTACCCCAGAACAAGCTTATGGTACTCATTTCCGTTAGAGGCTGAATCGATCCCAGGGCCATAGTGCCGCCAGAAGGTTTGTGTCAGTTTAAAAAATCGTGACGCCAACGGGACTGGAACCCTCGCCTTCCGGCTTTTAGCTCAGTGCCTTAACCACTAAGCTACGGCGTGCCCCATTAAATTTTGCTCTCATGTTTTAATTTAGGTTTGAGCACTAAACATTCTGACTCGGGACTCCGGGCTTAAAATCACATGTCTGAGGACTTTTTCTTTCGATTTTTCCATCCTAACAAATCCTACAAGCTTGGCCGGGTTTTAACCTGCGACACTTGGGATCGGAGGCAAGGAAGTTACCCCTAGATCATTTAGAATCATAGTGAGTTAATTATAATTAGCAGATAACGTTAAGAAACATTAAACTATTAGTGTTTCGTAATAAGATTACTGATTAGATATAAAAACAAATAGCACTAGCTTGATGTTATGAAATTAAACAGCATCTGAATGTAGCTTTTAATTAATGTTGAAGATTAATAGAACTCATTTTAGTGGAACTGTGAGAAGTGTTCAGGAATGCCGCCATGTTCAGGAAATCAGGTATAAATTAGTTAGAATTAATTTTACAGCTAGACTATTTGTTGGCTGTCATTTTCCTGTACATTAAACAGAACATTTCTCATCTGTGGCTGAGAAGATAACGACTTCTGTTGCTAGGAAACCAAAGCTTTTCCAATGAGACGAGTTTGATTTATAGCATAATGTAATGAATCGAGTCTCTTGGGAGAAACAGTCAAAATTAAATAATCACAGCAAAGAAAAGTTCCTTGCATTTTATCAACAGGACGAATCCAGAAGTAACAATTGTTGTTTTTAAGGATGCAGTTCAAAGACTTGACACGAAGACACTTGCAAAAATTGCTTTATTCCTTAGAACAAATATAGTTTACAATAAATAAATAAATAAATCACTAAATAACAAAACAACACGAGAGACCCAATTGAAATTTTACAAAACGTTGGCAGTACCGGTACTGCTCTATGGTTCAGAAGCCTGGATACATAAAAAACAAGATCTAAGTAGGATAACGGCGGCAGAAATGAAATTTTTGAGATCTGTTAAAGGGTGCACTAAGGAAGACAGAATCAAGAACACAGAAATAAGATAGGAACTTGAAATATTTGCAATAACTGATAAAATAGATACATATAGACAAAAATGGAAGCAACACATAGACAGAATGAATGAAGATAGATATCCAAAACAAATAATAAGATACAAACCTAAAGGCATCCGAGATGAAGTCGGAACGGGTCAACAGACTTAATCTATGAATGCAGATGATGATGAAGAATATCCATCTATAGTAATTCTGCCCGAAGGCAGGTCCTTCACTGCAATCATAGCATCTTCATGCAATGCTTGCAGCTTTACTAGGGAATTGTAGGTGTGGTAGCTTCCTGTTGCTTTACACACTGGTGAAGGATGATGATGATGATGATGATAATAATAAGGATGATGCTGATGGCCATATGATTTCGGGGACCGTTTGGGCCTTAAAGTTTTCCTTACATTTGTCTTATAGGTGAGGAAAAACCCCGATAAAACCTCACCCTGAAAAAACTGCCCCGAAAACTATATATATATATATATATATATATATATATCGGCTTAAGACATCGTGCATTGGTACAGAGTTACGAAACTTTCACCCACTCAAAATGATTGGATCGACTTGAAACTTTGTATACTTGTAAAAGACCCGTGACAATATAATATTTTCATATTTTGTTTTTAAAATCATGGCCAGAATCATCAGAAAATCAAAAAAAGTGTATTTGTATCTATGTAACGGAATTTTTGAACACGATTTTCACCCACTTAGAAACATTGGATCGACTTGAAAAGTTGTATACTTGTATAGTACCCGTGACAATAAAATAATTTCATATTTTGTTTCTAAAATCCTCAGAAAATTAAAAAAAAAATTAAAACTGGTATAATAGGTTGCGGACTTGTCGACTTTTTAGTCAATCATTGTAAGAACTCAGTTGGTAGAGCGGCGCACTGTAGTGGTATATAATTTCAGTAATACATAGGTCACTGGTTCAAATCCAGCTGGGAGGTTTTTTTTAGAAGAGTATTAATTTTAGCTCATGCTACAATAGTATCGAATTTAAAGATATTTACATTTTTATATTATTCTGTAAAATATTAAAACTAAAAAATAAATAATAGTTTTAAAAAACTAAAACAACACGCTTTATTAGAAAACCGAACTAAAAAAATGAAAAATAATTATAATTTCCAACACGCTTGGGATAAATAATTTTACCATCAAAAGCGTGGGGTGCTTTTATGATTTTTAGATTTTCGTCTTAGAGACTTTACTTTTACCAATATCTGTTTATTATCAAATATATTAATTGATAAACAGCACCCCACGCTTTTGATGGTAAAATTATTTATCCCAAGCGTGTTGGAAATTAAAATTATTTTTCATTTTTTTAGTTCGGTTTTCTAATAAAGCGTGTTATTTTTTTAACGGAATTCGCTCGTTTCTTTGCAGCCGATTCAACGCAAACGTCGTAGTAAGAGATGGTTTCCTGAATTTGTCTCTGACTCTTGTTCTATAAATAGGTACTCGATGGCATTTCCGCGGCAGTTTATCCAAATGCTTTTACCGCATAAATTAATTTTTTTACTACTTCGCTTAACCCGGAACTTGGTTGGTTATGTCTATACAGGTTATTACCGAAATGAGTGCAGATTTTTCTTGTGGTGGTAGGGAACATCCATACAAGTATTTCAACACAATGAACCTGGGTCGGTAATGCATTGTTGTGGGTCTACATAATAAAACACCATTTAAAAATTGTTGAACACATTGTTGTTTATTTATCAATTCTATGAAAAATGGAAGGTATTAGGGCCTACATAGTATTTAACAGCAATTGTTGGAAATGGCGACCATTGACCTGGATGCACAGCTCCGCGCGTCTCACCTCGGACTGATAAACTCTAATAAGCGTATCTGGATGCTCCCTGATTTTCGCAGCCGCTGCCACGATCCTTACTACAAGCTCTGGAGCTGTGCATCCAGGCCAATGGTCGCTATTTCCAACAATTACTGTAAAATAACATGTAATACCTTCCATTTTTCTTAGAATTAATAAATAACTAACTATGTGTTCAACAATTTTAAATGGTGTTTTATTCTGTAGACCCACAACACTGCATTTCCGACCCAAGGTTCATCGTGTTAAAATACTTGTATGGATGTTCCTACCACCACACGAAAAATCTGCACTCATTTCGGTAACACCCTGTGTGTATGTCTATGTATATGTATATATATATATATGACATGAAAAGAAAAATAAATGTCTGAACCGGGATTTTAACGCAGACCTCTGAATTGATACTTCAGTGCGCTACCGATTACGCTATCCAGACATCCTAGCACAAACATTTATTTTTCTTTATATATATTCTCTATCACGAGAGGTAGAGGGAACGCTGTCTCACTGCCTCCTAGTGGCTACTATAACAAATACATAATTTAAAGAGACTTTTTATAGCAGTGACCCTTCTTTATTTCCATCCATAGTAATTCTGCCCGAAGGCAGGTCCTTCACTGCAATCATAGCATTTTCATACAATGCTTGCAGCTTTACTAGGGAATTGTAGGTGTGGTAGATTCCCGTTGCTTTCCACACCGGTGGAGGATGATGGTGATGATGATAATGATAAGGATGATGGCCATATGATTTCGGGGACCGTTTGGGCCTTAAAGTTTTCCTGACATTTGTCTTACAGGTGAGGAAAACCTCGATAAAAACCTCACCCAGAAAAACTGTCCCGATCGGGGGTCGAACCCGGGCCCGCTGCGTGACAAGGCAGCACGCTACCTCGAGACCATAGCGGTGGACCCTTCATTATTTAGATGTTATAATTAAATTTTAAATATATATATAACGGGCTTCCAATATAAACCCGGACCGGCCTCACGGGGTTTCACCCGTCATGCAGCGCTCTCTCCTCGTCCGCATTTCACTCTGCCAGCCGTTCGTCCTTGAACTAGTCAGTTTACTATCGTTCGACAAGATGAGACGTCAGCTGACATTAGAGCAGCGCATTTATGTGTGTAAATGTTATTATAAATACGAATCAGCTCGTCGCGATCGCGAAAGCGTACGGTTCTCACCGAAGAAAAATTAGACGAAATTGGCGAAAATTTGTGGGGTAGCCTGAAAGACAAAGTGTACAAAACAAATCCGCACACATTGGAAGAACTGAAGAACAACATAAGAAATGAAATCAGAAACTTGACAGTGCCCGAACTACAGCGTGTCAATCTAAATGTGTTGATTACTCGGTATAATGCCTGTTTAACTGCGGGAGGACAACATTTCCAGCATTTTCTATAAGGTAAGAAACAGTTCAAGGACGGGTGGCAGGCAGGGTGAATTGCGGGAGGAAGAGACAGCACTGCGTGCCGGGTGAAACTCCGTGAGGCCGGTCCGGTTTTATATTGGAAGCCCTGTATATATATGTGTGTGTGTGTGTGTGCGCGCGCGCGCGCGGGCGCGCGTGTTATCGCTCTGGTAGCCGGATTTTTTCAGAACCCAAATCTGTAAATATCAATCAATAATGCTTGTTCTGTAAATTGCTACTAATTTCTCAGAGACTTTGCACAACTTCTGTAATTATAGTGATTATGCCAACTATCCGCCTAACGAGGAACTCGAAGCACGAAAAGTGCAGTAAGTGACAACGGAAAACACTTCAAATTCTATACTTTATCCGCTCTTAGAGTGATTCTAACATAAACAAACGCCAATTGTATCCTTCTGCCATTCGCGCCATAATTAGAATAGAATAGAATAGATTTATTTAGCCTGGTGGAGTTAAGGCCATGTGGCCTTCTCTTCCACTCACCAGAACAAGCATATGTTACATATGAATACAAAAAAATACAATAAGTCATATAAAACAGGACAAACATATGTTACACATGAATACAAAAAAATTACAATAATAGTCATATTAAACATGACAAACATGTTACATATGAATACAAAAAAAAGTTACAATAATAGTCATTGAACAATTAATTATCTGTCATATTGAATAATAATGAAATTAATGTCTAATAATAGAATGAAACTAAATACAATTAATATTAAATTAATGACACAATGAATAAAAAAGGAATAACAGCTCGAATCTACTATGCATAAAAAGAAGAGAAAAAAATACAAAGAAAGTAATAAACTACAATGAATTAATCTACGCTTTTTATACAAGGCATTAGGTAAATATATTAACAAATCCTAAGTCTATTTTTATTAAATAATGCAAAAACGCATTATTAATTCTTAAAAAGTAGTATTAGTGAGTTGTTTCTGTAGTGATTTTATTTTCAATTTATTTCTGAAAGATGGTAAGTTTGGCAGTCTCTGACATAGGGTGGAAGTGAATTCCATGTTCTAGCAAGAGAAACTGTAAAAGATTTCGAATAATAGGTAGTATGATGAGGAGGGATATAAAGGACACTGTGCTCAAGGGATCGGGTATCTAAGTTATGTGTATCAGAGAGTTTAGTGAAGCGGTGTGATAAATAATAAGGTAAAGATGTGTGTAATATGTTATAGAGAAGGCATAGGGAATGGATGGTTCTACGATCTTGAAGACGAAGCCATGACAATTGTTCCAGGGATGGTGTAACGTGATCAAATCTACGTATACCACAAATAAAACGTATGCAAGAATTGTGAACACGTTGAAGTCTTTGGGTAAGAACAGTATTTAGACTGTCACATTGACAGGGAGCATGTCTGAAGTATATAAGACATGTGGCATATCATTCATTTTTGAAAAAGAAATTATGCACTATTACGCAAATTGCATTTGCCACAAATTCATCACACTTATCAAAAGCATATTGCATACGTTTTTTTTTACCGGGAATTACAACTTTACCACGTGTTGTTTTTTCTTTCCGAGCACTATTAATACTTATACACGACGCGCACCAGTAAACTCAGACGTTAAATTCACTATGTCTTTTACTGGAAATTCTGTACACTTTTTTCTAAAATTGTGAAATACATTTAACATAACAGTTTTTTTTGACTAGTTAACCCTTAAATTCGTAATGTAGATTTTTAGATACATCAGTTGGTTTAGTTAATTTAATATTTTAAATAAATCAGAAGAAAACGAACAAAAATAAACCACTTAAATGTGTGTCTAATTATACAGTACACCTAATAATAACATTTATACAAGATTCCGTTTTCACTGCGGTCCGCCACATTGAAATATCTAACAGAAGAAATTTGTGTTTTGCCAATTTAAGGGTTAAAGGTTTGCCAGACTTGTGTTTTACAAATTTAGATGGCGACACAGCAACAGAAGACTCGACGCTTTCAGCCATGTTGTCGACTGAAGCATGACTCATATACGTCATCGATATGTAATAAACAATTTAAAGTTGTAATTATTGATTAGATATATTTTAGAATATTTTCTATGTTTTAAATATTATTATTTTGATTTAAGAAGAATAACAAGTATATCCAGAGGACGTATTTTTAATTTAATGAAGGGAACTACTTTTCCGCGTACTTATTGCTTGTACATCATACATCGGTGTCCATAACCAATGAAAAGCGAGCAGGTCACATGGTTTTGTTTTGATGAGGATCACTTTAACAGCGGACAGCGTATAGTGATCACAACTCTACATTGACTTATTTCAACTCTAACTGGCAATAAACTACACATTTGAACACAATTTACAATGAGATTAGTACGGCAGCCGCGGGGTTTGTGCTGTGCGATAACGAAGGCTTACACGTGCAGGCACGGAAATTGAAATGTGCGCTGACTCAGCACTATACGAGTACATCCCACGCATTCACACTCAGATAGTGTACCTCGAGTAGATAAGGTGCTCGATCGCTTTTCCTTGTGAATTGAATGACGTGTGTATAATGTAAACTAAATTATGTGTGTATAAGTTATTTCAATTTTAAAATGTGTGTCTTATAAAACATAAGTGTAAAGTGAATCACGTGTGTATGAGTTTAAACTGTATAATAGCTAATAATTTTTTCTACTGAACAACGTGCATTTATTTATGAACAATATTTGTTAACTCAGTCTGCCAGCCAAGTACGAAGACGTTTTGAAACACGATTCCCGGGTGTAAAAATTCCGTCACGTTCAACAGTCCATAATATGTACAACAAATTTTTTCAAGAGGTGTCAAAAATGTATGGACAACGATGGTGAACAGTTCCAACATCTGCTTTAATAAAGCTGGTAAATATGACAATTTGTAAAATAGTTACGAAAATGTGTGTGGTTGTATCACCGCGATCCTATGCTGTCTGTTCCCCGCCGCGAGTGCGTCACCAGTGTATAGTGAAATTCCAGCGTCTGCTGTCCAGTGCTATACTGATAGCATTGTATATCCAGTACTCACATTCGTCAAATTCTAAAGTAATTGCATACAATTTCGGTCATATTTTTGGGCATATATTGTGACCTAAACTTAAACCATCACTAGGTATACTTGAAAACACTGGACATACCTGAATACAGGCGACAAAATGCATGATTTTAGATATCTACAATGCAGAAATTAAATTTCGAACTATTTTCCTTCACATATAAATTTTCATATCCTTCAACAATAGGAAATCGACATTCTGTTATGTATTGTTACTGCCTATGTCGTACCGTATATCATCTTTATATTCACGTTAATAAATGACATATTATTTAAAAGTAGGAACTCACATGTATTAATACACAGTTTCTAATCTAAACTAGGAGAATCCAAAGCTATATCCGGACTAGATACTTTAAGAGTATTCGATACAGAATTACTCAAGTAGGAAAATGAATTTATGGCGCAGACGTAAATCAGAAATAAGAGTGACTTAATTTTGAATTCATGAAATACTTCCAACTTAATTATTTAAATTGTAATGAATTTATTTCCCACCAAAGTGGCCTATACAAGCACAACAAATCAATTCGTTTAATTTGATTGAACAGTAATAAAGTTATATAAAGTCAATTGACAAATTGGAACACACAGGTTTCAGTAATGTAAGAATTTATGATGATTCGTTTGATAGATATGAAATAAGTAATTAAAATTATGTACAAACGTTTGCCTATCTATAACTTACCTGTGTGGTATAAGTGGAATCTTAAAATTTGAATGGATGATATAAGTGTCAGAAGTTTCACACACAAATGACATTGTGCACAGAAATAAAAAATGGTTATTCTTTGGTTATTGTAAACTTCTTTGAAAGTATATTAATAGTTTCCATTTTATATTAAATATCTTCCATGTTATATTAATGTCCAGGTTTCAAAATAGGCCTCTATCGTATTATTTATATGTAGATACATATTTGTGCATTATAACCATTTCCATATTTTATAGATAACTTTTTAAACTTTAATTTTTTAATGACAATTAGTTTAATACAATTGGTGTTCATTCAATTTACCCCTTGCTTCCCACTAGAGATCCCACTGGATTATCTACCCATTCCTTTTTATCAGTAAAATATAATCCAAATACATTATTTTAAGATCCAAACCATTAATAATATAGAACCTATACTAAACAGCATGTAAGTATGCAATAGGATTGCCGATATTTTCAATGTTAATATCCACAAGTAACGAGAGGGACATACATACATACTTTCATTATTAACGATGTCGTCTACAATATCGAGGTCTACAATTTAAAGCAATAACTGAACGAATGATATCCAATAACTGACTGGATAAGGATTTTTGGAGACTGATAATTTTTTCATAGTATACTGTAAAGTATCAAACCACTGTTGACGAAGTTATTCTGAATATTGGCATATATAGTTATTTACTCATGTCTATCCACTGTTGAAATAAAATTGATGTTTCTTTCTAATAAAAATCATACGCAACCACTCAGAAGGATTATGTCAGTTACCTTCATTTTCTTAATATTTAGCCAGAGTTTATGTGAATTTTTATGGATTTTTAAGTCCTTGTAGGTTACTATCTAATAAAAAAGTAAAGTGATCCCACAACAGGCCCGGAGGCCCTTGGGGTAGTAGGAGGTTAAGGGTCCCACATTTTCTAGACAATCGGCACTTTATGTCAGCCGGGTTGTCAGCCCTACGTGACGGCCGCCTTTACCCCCAGAACAAGCGTCTGGTACTCATTTCCGTTAGAGGCTGAGTCGACCCCAGGGCCATAGTGCCGCCAGAGGGTTTGGGTCAGTTTAAAAATCCTGACCCCAACGGGACTTGAACCATCGACCCTCCGGCTTGTAGCTCAGTGCCTTAACCACTACGCTACGGCGTGCCCCCTTACTATCTAATAATTGTCTGTATTTTGTATTTTCAAATACAATTAAAAACTTCAAAAAGACTGTTTTATTCACCTTCCCTGATACATATATTTAAAGCTACTTTAGTTACTGAAATAAAAAACAATTTCAAACTTAATATTTAACACCGAAAGCCATATATTTATCTATGTTACAGATTGTACCATCTTTAGCTGGTTTTGAGGAAAATAAAATGCATTCCGATCCGATTGAGGGTCTTTCCACTTTTCAGCGGTTACCCTTTTACCAGCCGGCTGCTGGCCCTTCACATCCACATGTGTCAATCACAGAGGTAGATGATCAACAGCCAGTGTAGGGGTGACATGTGGTTAGCATGTCGAGTCCCCAGCCGTTATATCTGGTTCCTCAACCTGGAGCCGCTACTTATTGTAGCTACCAATTGCCTCACGATGCTGGGTGGACACCGGTCCCATACTGGCCGAAATACCATGAGAAAATTTCTTCCCCCATAGAGACTCGAACTAGCGCAAGTCCCGTAGTTCTGCGCCAAGGCTTTCTACCTTAACCGCTCGGCTACGGCGCGGGACAATTCATTCCAATTATTTAAAAGCTTCGGAAAAATTAAACATAGGGCTTAATTGCAAATCTTACGCCAATTAGACCCTACCGTGGAATTTACGTATAATATTTTTTAAATACTTTATTTCAGATCAGTTCTATTCCTTCTTCCCGTAACCTATTTCATGAACAGAATGTAAAAAATATTACTGTTTGTGTTAAGATAAGAATTTGTGTAATTCAGAATAAAAAAACCTTAACTTTGCACATAATCTAAGTTATATGTGATAAACTTGTTCAGACTTTAGCACATGCAACAAGTGACAAGGAAATGTAAAGTACTTACTCCTCTTTTTGAGCGGCTGAGCGAAGGCCTAAGTCTGCGACCTTTTTTGATGGATTCCATGAGAAGCTCCCTTGGGGTGGAAGGCCGGCTGCGGGGAGGTGCAAGTTTACGCTCGGACGCCTGCAACATGATTGCGAGTTTATCAAATATACTAACACAATCTCTTAAGAGCAAATACAGTTCACATATCCCGATTTTGTAACTAGTGGTACAGTATGTTATACAAGTTCGTTCGAAACAGTTCAAGAATTTACTAATACTGATTGTCACATTTGACCCCAGATGTCACATCTCTAACTCCACACCCAGCTTTAACTTGTTTATTTTAATCTTAACATCAACACTACATCTCAGTTCAAAAAAGTAGTAGTAGTAGTAGTAGGACTTTATTAGACAAAAAGTAAGATATTTACAATATTATTTACAAATATGGGTCGCACGGGCAGTAAGCCGTACGTGCTGTTAACAGTCCGTTACAATAAAGTAATAATTGGTACTAGTGTAAAAAAAAATAAACAACAAAACAGCAATAACATTACAATTACATAAAGAAAACACAATAATAATATTACTATTAAATAATAACACAATAGCATTATACACTAATTAATTTATATATAATTGTTAATAATTAATGGTATTGCATTTTGATAACATATATTTATTCATGAATGAGTGTTGTCCTTATTTTTCGCGTTTTGTCCAGAAATTTACCGAGGTTTATCCAATGTTCTGGATTTACCAATAACTCGTAGCATGCCAATCTTTCCCGATTTGAATTCATATTTAGGAAACTACATACATTTTTGGTCAGGTGTAAATAAATCAAAAAGTATTAAACATACCGTATCGCAAAATATTTAATTATTGTTCTTCTTTTACTGTCTCACGTTCCCGTTAATGGAATTAACTACCAGTGGAAATTGAAAGCTGCTAGTTAATAGGTACAGACACATCCAAGTCAAAATTAACATAGTTTCAGAAAGCTTTACTGTAATTTCACTTGTTCCCGTGAGGTGATGCTGATCCCCCTCGGGCGCCTCCCCAGGTGATGGATAGGGGAATGCCTCCTAAATATAGGTGGTACCGGGGAAATGAAATACCCGGGGTGAACCAAAATCAGCATAGCGTCTGTTCCAGATTGGACGGCTATAATGGGCAGGTAGAGCTCACAGCCGAAGAGAAGGAAATCTACCTAAGGGAAAGCACCCTAAAAACAAAGCTGAAGCAAGTTGGGAGCCTGTAAGGTGGCAATCCTACCACTCAACTATATCTGCGCAGTCCTTGTAAGGCGGCCAATAAATCTTTTATTACTAAAAATCGAAGGAGAAAGCCGGACGGACACACCTGATGATGGACCAGGCAAGAAAAGGACAATGATAAAGAATAATTTACTATTGGCAACATGGAATATAAGAGGGTTAAATAATAAACAGACAGAAGTTTTATATGAAATGAAAAAGAAAAAGGCAAATATAATGCTCTTAACAGAAACAAAGAAAAAGTTGAAAGGGACACAGGATATAGAAGATCACCTCCTTGTATATCATGGTGTAGAGAGACAACAACGTGCATCAGCTGGAGTAGCTATAATGATAAGACCCCATTTGGAGGAAGAACATACATAGCTATACTTTTATATCAGAAAGAATAATTATTGTCAGGTTTAAAATACAAAGAGGATATATGACAATAAGATGTATATATGCACCAGAACAAGGGAAAAAAGAAAACATTGAAACATTTTATAAAGAACTTCAAAAAGTAGCGAATAAAATAAATAAAAATGATTATATAGTTATTGGAGTTGATTTTAATGGAATAATAGGGTACCATCCTATACCTGATATAATTGGTACACAAGGAAAAACAATAGAAAATGATAGTGGAAAAGAACTTCGACAATTTGCAATATTTAATGGATACAGAATTACTAACACCTATTTTAGAAAGAAAGAAATACATAAGTGCACCTGGTCGGCTAGAGGATTAAGATCAATTATTGATACCCTGGGTCACAGATGTAAGAGTATACAGAGGTTTCGATATAGGAACAGATCATTTTCTCTTGACATGTAATATAAAATTATTAGAAAGGTGGAGGAAACCAACAACAAGACAAATTTACAATGAAGAAACATCATCATCATCATCATCATCATAGTACATTCACGAATTTAAGCCATTTGTTGACCTGTTTCGGCCTCAAGAGAAACACCATCCAGAAGTCTTTTGAGTGGACGTCCTGGTCTTCTTCTTCCTGCAGGTTGATATCTTAACATTAGTTTGGGTATAAAGTGAATTTATTACAAGAAGAAAATACAAGAAAGTTGTATGCAAATAGATTATCTCAATATATATTACAGCGAGAAATAAATAATAATATAGAAGAAGAATGGAGCAACATCGATTGGGCTCTAAAAAAAAGCAGCATATGAAGTTCTAGGATTAAGGAGGAAAAATTGTAAGAAGAAAGGATTAAGAATATGGAATGACGAAATTAAAACAGTTATAGAGGAAAAGAAGAAAGCATATTTACAATATTTACAAAAGAAAACTGAAGAAACAAAGAAATATATTATAACAAAAGAAAGCAAGCAAAGAAAATTGTTAGGAAATCCCACCAAGACAGTTGGGAACGATATGTATCTGATCTAGAACATGATCTACATGGACGACAATGGACTGCTTATAGAACAATTAAATATTTAAATAAATCAGAAAAAGAAGCTGCATATATACCTCGTACATCAATATCAGAAGAACATTGGATAGAATATTTCAGAGACCTGTGGTACAACGAGAATGAAAATGAAGAAGAACCAAAATGTGAGAATCTGAAAGTAGATAAAATACAAATGGAAAAACTGGAAGAATCGCTCAAATTAACAAATAATAGAAAAGCTAGCGGACCAGATGGCATCAATTCAGAACTAATTAAATATGCAGATATATTTTTTAAATTAAGATTCTTGAATTTTCTTAATATGTGTTGGGAGAATCATAATATACCAGCAACATGGAGGCAAGGTATAGTAAAACCAATTTACAAGAAAGGAGAAAGAAACCAACCATCTAATTACAGAGGCATTACCCTCCTAAATAGTGGATATAAAATATATGCTAGAATAATAGCAAAACGAATACAACGAATTACTGAAGTAACACTAGCAGAAGAACAAAACGGGTTCCGAAAAGGAAGATCTTGTACCGATGGAGTATTTGCCCTGAATCAGATAATAAACAAAAGACAAGAAAAAAAACCTAGAAACACATTTGTTATTCATAGACTTAGATAAAGCATTTGATCGAGTAAACAGGGAAATATTGTGGAATATCCTAAAAGAAAAAGGCCTCCCTATTCAGATTATAGAAACTGTTAAGAGCTTGTACTATGGAACAAATATTTGTATTGACCCTCAGTTGACTAAAAATAAGACATTTTTTCAAATAAACCAAGGAGTACGACAAGGGTGTTCACTCTCACCTATATTATTTAATATTTATATGGACGATATCCTAAAAGAATGGAAGAAGGTTTTAACTAATGAAGGAATATTAATTGATAATAAAGATAAAATAAATGCTTTATTATTCGCTGACGATGTTGTACTTTTAGCAGAATCTGAAAATGAGCTCCAAATGTTAGCATATAAATTTAAATTAATATGCCAATAGATATAATTGTAAAATATCAATAAATAAGTCAAAAGTAATGGCATTTATTGGTAAATATGGAATTAGATCAAAAATTGTACTGGATAACAAAATAATAGAACAAGTATCACATTTCCAATATTTAGGATGTGATATAACTTATAGAGAAAATAAAGATATAGAAAATAAAGTAAATAAATTTCAGGCTATTTGTGGAACCATAAAAAGAACCTTAGGTCGGAAAACAAGGAAAGATACGAAACTTAAATTATATAAAACAATGGCTGTTCCTTTGTTGTTGTATGGAAGTGAAAATTGGATAATGAAATCAAGGGATAAAAGCAGGATACAGACTGCGGAAATGCTGTTTTTACGTAATGTGAAAGGATGCACAAGAGCGGATAGAATAAGGAATGAAACTATACGAGAAGAATTAAATATATATAAAATTGAAGATAAAATCAGCGAAAATAATAAGAAATGGACAGAACACTTAATGAGAATGAACAACGAAAGAATACCAAAAAGAACCTTCCTGTATAATCCCAGAGGAACAAGAGATGTTGGCCGACCACGCAGAAGATGGACTCCACTTTTAACTTCGCCGGAACAGGCTGCATAGCCTAAACCTTGTAGTAGAAGAAGAAGAAGATATCCTAAGTTACTTGATAAACCACACATTACTTATACCATTCCATAGTGTTCTGCCTGAGGGCTGGTTTTTCACTGCAATCATAGCATTTCTATGCTTTGCTTGCAGCTTTACTGTGGGTGTGGTAGCTTCCCGTTGCTTTCCACATAATTTATAAATTTATAAATACTGTAGTATTTAAAACATCTGCATGGATTGAGCTGATATGTGAAGACACATTTTCATAAAATAATAATTTATAAATAATAGGCCTATAAAATAATAATTTCAGGAAGTTAGTCATCGCCTTCTCGATATTCCGAAATATCTTCTGCGAGTAGAAGTTTTCTACAGAAATGACGAAAACTCTTTTGGAATCAGTTTTGTACTTGAATAATCCAAGATTTTCATTTTGGACGTGAATTTGCTTTGCGTTTGTGAGAAAAACAGTTTCACCGTTAACATACTTTTTCCTGAATAATAAAGATTAATGGTTCCAAGAATGAATTTTCGGAAGTGAAATATATTAAAGAGTGGTGATGTTTCTAGTTTAGTTGTCAGACCATTAGAGTTCAAAGGGAGTTCCGGCGTGTGTTTAACCGTGATGCTCCAACTGCTAGAAGCATAAAGAAGTGGCGTGATACATTATTAGCTACAGGATCTGTGTTGAAGAAGCATGGTGGTGGTCGCAGAGCATCCGATGAAATGGTAGCAAATGTTCAAGCCGCATTTGAGCGAAGCCCCCGGAAGTCATTAAGAAGAGCTTCGCGGGAACTTCAAATACCAAAATCGACATTACAACGGATTGTCCACAAACGCCTCAAACTGCACGCATATAAAGTGCAGTTAGTGCAACGTCTGGAGCCGAATGACATGCCGAAACGAGTGGAATTCGCCAATACGATGCTGGACCGTCTCGGCGCTGATCCTGACTTCATGACCAAGATTTTCTTCTCGGACGAAGCCACTTTCCATTTGTCAGGCAAGGTAAACCGGCATAATGTGCGGATCTGGGGATCGGAGAATCCTCACGCTATTCAAGAGCATGTTCGTGATAGTCCGAAGATGAATGTTTGGTGCAGTTTGTCACATAATAAGGTCATTGGACCGTTTTTTCTTCGCCGAGAAAACTGTTCGTGGTACCACATATCTTGACATGCTGGAGCAGTTCTTCTTTCCACAAATTGAACAACTGCAGCCTAACATCGTTTTCCAGCAAGATGGTGCTCCTCCCCACTGGTCCAATGAAGTTCGTACGACTTTGGACAACATTTTCCCTGGCCGTTGGATTGGTAGGGGAGGACCAATCGCGTGGCCCCGAGATCTCCCGATTTAACACCACTGGATTTCTTTCTCTGGGGCTATGTCAAAGATAAAGTTTACACACACCACCCCAGTCAAAGACCTTCGTGATCTTCGTGAGCGCATCATAGGGGCTATTGAGAACATTCCAGAAGACATACTCCAACGTACTTGGGAAGAAATTGTTCATCGCTTTGATATCGTCACAGTGACTGCTGGGGCTCATATAGAGATGTGGTGATCTGGATATCAAAACTTGGTGAGTTTTTCTGTAATATGAACGTTGTTTTAAGTTTCTATCTTCAACCGTTTGTCAGTAACAAGCAATTGAAATTAGGTCCATTCGAGCGGTCCACCCTGTATACTGTTATAAGATTTAACGTCCAGAGTTTTCTGTGGTCAAATGAAGACTATTTATTCAAATTAGTAGATTTATTTAGATTAAATCTAGCTAATGCATCATATGATTCCAGAAACCTTCTTGTAGGTAATCTTGCTTTTTTTTCGATCATATTCATTCTTCGATTCACCAAGATACTTCAGTCTGAGGTCTTCTATGACAGGTTTCTCTTCTGTTGAAATTTATCACACTCATCACATGAGCCATTACAAGAAAATCGAAAACTTTAGTTAAACTCTGTATTTAAAATATGCCTATAATAACTGAGTTAAATTATTAATTTTATTTTTAGCTACATTCGTTTTCTGTCATTACTGGGTACATGTCGAATAATGTACGAGGGCGGATCGGAAAGTAACGCACAATAATTTTTTTCTGCCTTGGTATTGCAGCTAGAATGTTGAAATTTCACAGAGATATAGTTTGAAGTTTTCACTACAGATGGTATTTTTTTCTCAGGTGCACCTCTTGCGAGAGAAGCTTGAACTATGGAACAAAGATGGCGCGCATGCTACAGTCGTCCACCTGTGAGGAACAGAGAAGTGTTGTTCGATTTTTGTGGGCCAAAGGGCATAAACCCAGTGAAATTCACAGGGACATGCGTGGCGTGTATGGGGATGATTGTATGGACCGTAGCAATGTCTTCGGGTGGTGCACATTCTTCCAAGAGGGACGCGTGAACCTTAGTGATTCGCCACGCTCCGGCCGGCCGACAACAGCAGCAATCCCGCAGAATGTCAGAGGCATTGAGGCGGCAATTCTGAACGACCGGCGTGTGCAACTGCGAGCCTTATCGCAGAAGCTCAACATTTCCTATGGTGCGGTGTACGATATTGTTCATGAAAATTTGAAATTCCGTAAAGTTAGTGCTCGCTGGGTGCCTAAGAACCTGACAGACGACCACAAGGGCCAGCGAATGATGGCAAGCTTGGACCACTTAACGCGGTACACCGCACAAGGACATGACTTTCTGGAAGGAATCGTCACAGGTGATGAGTCGTGGGCGTACCACTACACACCCGAAACAAAGCAGGCATCAATGGAGTGGAAACATGCTGGTTCCCCAGTAAAGAAAAAATTCAAAGTGACTCAATCTGCCAGGAAAGTGCTTGTGACAGTGTTCTGGGATATGCATGGTGTTTTATTGGTGAACTTTGCTGAACACGGGACCACTGTGAATGCTGCGGCCTACATTAAAACTTTGGTGAAGTTGCGTCGTGCCATTCGTGACAAACGTCACAACATTAACGTTAAACTTCTTCATGACAATGCTCGCCCCCATGTTGCTGCTGTCGTTCGTCAGAAAATCGCCGAATTTGGTTGGGAGATGCTCCAGCATCCACCATACAGTCCGGAATCTTGCACCATCGGACTTTCATCTGTTTGGTCCCATGAAGAAATTCCTGGCCGGCAAACGCTTTGAGACAGATGTGGAAGTGAAATCAGCAGTGCGCAGATGGCTACACTCCAACCAAACTTCTACGAACAGGGCATATTGAAACTGGTAACACGATGGGAAAAATGTGTTGAGAAAGTTGGTGACTATGTCGAAAAGTAGGTAAAAGATGTAAGTTCATTTGTGATTTTTTTCCTTTTTTTTACTATTAAACTTTTAAAAAAAAAATATTGTGCGTTACTTTCCGATCCGCCCTCGTATGTTGCATGTAGGCCTGCACATGCAAAGAATTTTCTTTCTGTAATTCTTGCCCCAAAATAATTTTTGAGTGAACTTTCAGACATAGTCAGGTATTAAATCTTGGCATTTTTTTTAAATTTACAAAAAGGATGCATTATTTTCCGCGGACATGTTTTTATCAACTTACAGCATATTCTTCACCTCCAAATATATTCCTTTTATTTATAATTTTCTATTTTTCTTCAGAATTTGTTTTCCCTCATTCTGACATCTTTATTCTACGTACAAATATTTTAACAGAACAAAGGTACCATCTTTACTATCTGTACATAATCTATGGAACAACTTAGCACATAGATTGAACTACTGTAACATCACCATCCGTGAAACCGAGTAAATATTCTCAAATAATTTACAAAGTCTTCCCCTAAAAGATTCCTGTTCAACATCTCGGACACAAATTTATATTTCTCAGCCCTTTATTTCTGAAGAATATGATAATTAATTGGGATCTCATTTTCTTGAAAACAGAATAGAGTCTTCATTGTCTAATATACTATTTGCAGAATGTCACAATGAAACAATGTATATAATATATATATATATATATATATATATATATATAATACTTTATTTATTCTGGCAGAGTTAAGGCCATAAGGTCCTGTCTTCCACTCAACCAGCACAAATACAAATAATATTTGACAATACATACACTATACTAATTATAAACAGTTAAATATAGATTAAATGTAGCAATGTAAATTCCATGTACAAACAATATTTTATATATATATTGTTTCATTGTGACATTCTGCAAATAGTACGTTAGACAATGAAGACTCTATTCTGTTTTCAAGAAAATGAGATCCCAATTAATTATCATATTCTTTTAGATTATCTCCTGAGGCCACAGATTCGGTCTGCTATTGCAGGATAAATTACTTTAGGTGGAAAACAGCTTGTTTCTGCAGATTAGTGGATTGGTGTGAGGGCAATCTCCGCATTTAACGCAAATACTACGACTAATTTGTCAAAATCCTAAACGTAAGTACCAGAAATGGATTCATACTAAACAGATAAGCAGCGTTCGGAAAATTAATATGAAATAATCCATCCATAGTAATTCTGCCCGAAGGCAGGTCCTTCACTGCAATAATAGCATTTGATACTATGCTTTGCAGCTTTACTAGGGAATTGTAGGTTACTTTCCACACCGGTGACGGATGATGATGATGATAATGAAAATGATAAGGATGATGATGATCATGATGACCATATGATTTCGGGTACCGTTTGGGCCTTAAAGTTTTCCTGACATTTGTCTTACAGGTGAGGGAAAACCCCGATAAAAACCTCATCCAGAAAAACTGCCCGGACCGGGGATCGAACCCGGGTCCACTGCGTGACAAGGCAGCAAGCTACCTCGAGACCACGGTGGTGGACTACGAAATAATAATAATAATAATAAATAATAATAATAATAATAATAATAATAATAATAATAATAATATTCCAAATCATAATCTAGATTTCTTGAAAAAATTGTTGGTAAGGCCTAGGTTAAATATTTCTAGCACAAAGATAGCAAGCTGCATTATTAATATCATTTTGTTTCATGTTCTATTATCATTAGGTAAACTCTATAATGTGCTATTTTTTGTGTGTAAAATTTACGACTATGTAGGCCCATGTATTCTACAACATCTCAAGTTTTCTTGTCACGCAATTTACAATAGGTCCCATTTTATATTTACGTCATCATCATCATCGTCATTAACAATCACGGATTCAGGCCACGTGACTTGTTCAGGTCTTATAGATCATCATTCAAAAAGTTGAATCCATCTCTTTTACGGTTTATCAAGATTCCTGTCTCCTTTTGGTTTGTAGTCAAGTATAATTTTTGGTATGCGTTCATCTTTCATTCTTGAACATGTTCTTTCCACAGTCTTTTATTTCATCTAAAAGTTTAAAAATATTTAACTCATTTCTAATATCTTCACTTATTCTTTTATCTAGACGTTTGCAGCCAACCACACTTTTCAGAAATCTCATTTCAGTTGCTTATATAATATTATCTTCCCTTTTAGTTAAAACCCAAAATTCACTACCATACAACAGGGGACTGCCACTACTTTATAAAATTTTAGTTTTGCTTCCATTCTCGTATTTTTAAATTTTCTCTTAATTGTGCCACATATATAAGTTAATTAAATTATTAAAATTTGTTAAAAAGATCTTCGTTTTTAAAATAGGAGATTTCATAACCCAGATATTTAAAACGGGCACTTGTTCAACGGGTTTCCCTTCCAGAAATATTTCAGCAACTTGTATTTACGTATCATGGTTATTTATATCCTGTATATTTGTGTTGGTGGAAGGGAAGACATTCTGGCCTTAACTCTGGTAGAATAAGTAAATATTATTATTATTATTATTATTATTATTATTATTATTATTATTATTATTATTGCAACTAAAATAGATCGCATTTTTTCGTTAAATGTAATATAACTGGATAAGTTGGGCTGAAGGCGTGTGTCGATAGTTGTGGTATTACGTGGTGGATTGCAAAGATGATAGGTGCCGTCTACAGAAGATACAGACTCATTATCATAAGTAATGCCACGAGTGATTTCCAAATTATCGATAAATTCACGACTCACAAAGTGAGGAGTGAATTTGTCTAGAGAATTTGGAAATCAAGAGTGGCATTTGTTAGGACTATTTAACGAATAAAATTAAGCTGTTTACTCACAAATCATTATTTAACTATAGTTATTTCAAAATGTTTATATATTTAATGCAAACGGCGATGTTTGAAAACAATGAGAAACGATAGGTACGATTCTACTGCTTCTTTTTTTTTATCACTGCAACCAGATCATACTATTTATTGCCAAAGGAACGCAATATTGTAAGAATGCTCTCTAGTGGAGAAAAAATGAAACACATCAAGCTGTATATTAATTCATTTCTGATGTCGTATGATGTAAATATGACAATTATATTTTTCTGGATTGTTACCTGGGAAAAAATACATTTAAGAAAGTGCAAACAGTGGTTTCTTTTTTTTGGTGGTATAATCAATAGTTTTATATTAACTCCCGCATGCGGCATGTACTATATATACAATCTGGTAGCCGTATTTCTCACAGGCTCAGTCACTGCAAAATAATGGTCAGACCTGTTCAGAATATAAAAAGGAGGAGCTTTCCTTAATATGGTAATTATAACACTGATAAATATTTCGTGAAACACGACTCTGATTGGTTGTAAAACAGAAATCATTGAAACGTGATTGGTCATTGACTCCCATTTGGGGCATGAGTTAAATAGTCAGGTTAAATTATCCCAACCACGAGGGAATTATCTCCAGTAACTAAGATTGTTCTGTAGAAACTCGCACTTACACATTAACTACTTGGGTACATCACTTGAAACGTTAGTAGCCGAAGTGATAATAACGATGCGAGGTTGGGAAGTGGTTTTTATACAATCGAGGAAATGTTTAAAAACCGAACGATAGCGAGGTTTTTAATTTCCGAGATTCTGTAAAACACTTCACAAACGTGCGTTGTACATTATTTTTTGCTCGATGGTGTTTTCAAAATAATAAATAACAGTAAAATAGTAACAAATTTATTTGTTATGAATACATAGAGTATTTTACATAGATATTTAATTATTTCATAGATTATTTTAAATATTCAAATAAAACGTTGTAGAAATAAAGCTTTAGACATGTTATATCAGGACAGGTCAAATAAAACGTTGTAGAAATAAAGCTTTAGACATGTTATATCAGGACAGAGTTTTGACTTATGGCAGAACAAAAAGTTAACTGTAAATCTCTACTTTTAGACTCTGGTATGTTAGTACAGTTACTTGGAGATGTAGGTCAGAACTTAGTATTTAACCCTGGCAAAATAGGGGACTCCTGTCTGTCTGTGAAAACAAGAGCAGCTGATGGGTGAGTCAAGCTACCATTTTTCTTAATATGTATCTAGGACTATTGGAAAGGGGATCAATTACATTTAATATTTTTAATACTATATTTCAAAGGGATATTAGAATGTTTAGAAAATGTAAATTAGGGTAGATTTATAAATCCCACATCTCCCTCTCTCTCAAACGCCAGGAAGTTCGAATGTAGGTTTTTTTTTAAATATAACCTTAGATTAGTTATTTAGGGCTAGAATACTTAGGGGTTGTAATTATTATTCTCTAGAAATAAAATAGTTGAAATTAAGAATCCATTTATTTACGTTCAAAAACACATATGGCTTTATAACAATACTTCCACATACTAATGCTCGGCTAGAACCTCATGCTACTTAAAATTTCCAAGTCCCGAAGGTCCTTTAAGCCCTAAGAAAACCAGCAGTTCATAATATTATTGGAAGTATTTGCGTTCATTATAAACAACTGACTAACGTTAAGAGTGTGGACAATGTTTGTTAGTTGAAACTATAGCAGAACGTGACACCAATCAGTCATAAAATAGCAGCAAGTACGTATTTATTGTTTTACATTGTTTCAAATAAAGTTCACTTCATTTAAAATGCAGTGATTTGTTTCGTATAAAATATATTAACACTACATTTTGGTTATTTTTGTATATGCATTGTACATAGTATACATAAAGGGCAGTGTGTACTTCCCGCACGTGGTTTGTAATATGCAATATTACAGTATAGTTATTTAGGTTGGCAATCCCGAAATGTATGAAGTTGAACTTTCAATCATGGTTATCAGTGCTGTAAGTACGACAAAACGCGCTATCGCGCAAAAAATATATAGGCCTATTAATCCATAATTTCAAAATAAAACAAGTCTGTTACACTGCGATCGAAATTCAGAAGATTAAGACATGGTAATTACATAAGAGCCCTCCGTGGTATCTTTACCTTGTCGTGGTGGAGTGGCTTGCGTGCTTAAATGATCCCGAGAGGTAGCATTGCTGGCGATAGGGTTACCCATGCCGGACTGGTCGGAGGTGATAAGCCAGACGAAAAAAGTACCTTGGTCGAAAGAGTGACGACTCTTTCAATCGTAAAAATACAACCGTCAAGAAATGCGGACATGGGTTCAACTGGGGTAAAATTTTCCGGAGGTCAAATAGTCCCCCATTCGGTTCTCCGGGCGGGGACTACTTCAGGGAACCCATGCCAAAGGCTCAAACACAGGGACATGTTCCTAGGAACATGGGATGTTAGGACTTTATACAATAGCTGGGCACTAGAGATATTAATGCGGGAATTAGATAAATCGCCCTTGGATATAGTCGCTTTACAGGAAGTTAGGTGCCAGGAGAAGGTAGTCAGGAATCAGGAAGCTTTGCATTATACTACGGGGGTGCAGAAAGACCTGAATTTGGAACGGATTTTTAGTCAGAAGGAGGATCCTATCCGTTATCCGAGATATTAAGTTTGTTAGTGATAGGATATCATACATAATTTTATACAGGGAATGATTGGAAAGCATTAGCTCAGATAGGGATGTATGGAGAGCTTATGTCCGCGTGGCCATGAACCTACGGGTTCGATAGTGCCAGTGAGTAAGTAAGTAATTACATAAGAGGAGGTGAAAACATTCAAATATCTAGGGTCAATGTTAACAGATCAAAATAATTCGCATAGAGAAAATAAAACAGGAAATTATTGTTAATAACTACTCACTTTATGGTCTCCTGTCTTCTTATCTATTGCCTAACAAGGAAACTGTCATCGTTACGTGTAGACCAGGCCTAAGTGAGCTCTCATTCTTCCAAAGTTAACTGTTAAAACTTACAAATGAACTGTCAACCATTGCATGTCTCCCAGAGAAGCGATGCGATGTACAAAGGCCCGTGTCTAAAAGAATATGTGCCGTTTTTAACTGCAAGGCACAGAAATCGAAGCCAGAATCCAGCTATGGGAACCAACTGTGCGAAGGAAATGGACTCCCTGCGTGAATAAAATGGATTAATTACAGCTAGATGGGACCAGGTTGTCAGGGTTGGCGAGTAGCGGGGACAGATTGCCAAGGCTATCCATTTAACCAAGTAACGACCCTGTAGTTTAAATGAGAGATTTGGAGCTGTATTTCAGTGCCTTGCAGTTAAAAACGGCATATATTTTTTTAATACGGCCTTGCTACTTCACATCGCTTCTCCAGGAGAAATTTGGTTTGCAGGTTTCCACATGCAATGACAGACAGATAGATCCCTTGTAAGAATCAGTATATTAAATTTTATAAAATTATTATCTTTGCCCATTGTAGACCTATTCTATGGATGAGAAACACTTTTTTTTTACATTAAAGGAAAGAAAAAATCTAAAAGTATTCGAAAACAGGATCATGAGCCGAATATCCAATCCCACAACATATGAAAATCGAGGAAACTACTTTTTGTTGACTCAATATTGTTACGTTTTTAAGTCTAAGCGCTTTTAAGAATAATAATAATAATAATAATAATAATAATAATAATAATAATAACAATATAAATAATAACAATAATAATAATCATCAATACTAATAAATTCATTGTTAAAAACCGTTGAGGTGGAGAGTCATAGAATAAAATAAGTTAAATATACCTTCTTAGGTAAAATTCGTCGTCCTCAACTTATAAAATATGTAATCTTCATGCCTGTAGGCCTTTCAGAACATCTGTTCCATCTTCAGCAAAAAGTGACCTGCTGACGATGGAACGGATGTTCTGAAAGGCCTACAGGCATGAAGATTACATATTTTATAAGTTGAGGACGACGGATCTTACCTAAGAAGGTATATTTTAACTTATTTTATTTTATAATAATAACAATAATAATAATAATAATAATAATAATAATAATAATAATAATAATAATAATGCTTTATTTTAGCTGCAGAGTTAAGGCCATAAGGCCTTATCTTCCAATCAACCTGCGATGTAATGAAGGTATTTTGGAGGATGGTAGAAACGCTTTCGAACTCTTTTTTTTAACCTCTTTAGGGGAAAATGTCATTAGGAGGCCTTGGAGTAGAAGGGAAGATAATATTCGAATGCATCGTAGGGAACTCGATATCGAGATATGAAACTGATTCAGGTGGTTACGAATTGGGACAAATAGATTGTCTCAGTGAAACCGGCTTTGAAACTACGAGTTCCATAAGCAACGTAATTAGTTAATTTACTGCGGAAAAAGTAGAGTATAAAAGTTAAAAAAAAAAAGTGTTTTGAAATACGAATAACATATAAAATAAAATATACGAGTCGAAATAAGCAAAAAAACACATATTTTACATGTAGATGAATTTTATTTTTAAAAAATGTGGGAACGTACTTTTTTGAGTTGCAGTTCTGAAAGATATTGTAGTGCACGCATAAGCTCCCACTAAACGCACTGTAATAAAGGAAATGTTCCAGTCTATCGGACCATCTCATGTTCATTTCCTTCTCTTTTAATACAATAAACATTTCATAATGCATTTTGCTGTTTTCAGATAACATTCTACCTTATAATGTAAGTGCAATATTAAATATAAGGTCATTACTACAGGAAATGATTTGTAAATTCAACTTTGCCATTATCATCTTACAATTACATAAACATTTGGTTCCGATAACCGCATTATAAAAACTGGGAATTCTTGTAATGGGATTCTAATTCAGACAAAAATGGTAAAAAAATTAGTATTGCAGCCTATGTGAATTATATAGGGTTTCCAGTATAAAACCGGACACTCTGCGGCTGGCAGAGTGAAATGCGGACGAGGAGAGAGCGCAGCCTGACGGGTGAAACCCCGTGAGGCGTGTCCGGTTTTATATTGGAAGCCCTGTATATATATATATATATATATATATATATATATATATATATATATATATATATCCATTAAAGGCTGAGTCACCCCACAGCCATAATGATACCAAGTTTAGGCAAGTTTGAAAGTCCTGACCCCATAGAAACCACAGCTCCCAATCCTTGAGTTTTTAGGGTTATTGCCTTATCCAACTTACGCTACTGAGTCCCCCATATTTCACCGTTATGTATTTTTAATACTGTATCACGTTTTCGGGTTATTTTTTATCTCAATTTCTCATTAACGTTTTAGGTATTTCCTCCACTTTCTTCGGAAAAAAGGCACACACACACACATACACACCCCCCACACACACACACACACACACACACACACACACACACACACACACACACACATATATATATATATATATATATATGACCACCAACGTGGTACAGTGGTAACGTGCTGCCTTGTCACGCAGCGGGCCCGGGTTCGATTCCCGGTCGGGATCCTGGATGAGGGTTTTTTCGGGTTTTTTTTCTCGCCTGTAAAACAAATGTCAGGAAGCTTAAGGCCTAACGGTCCCCGAAAATCATGCGTCTATCATTATCAATCTTATCATTATCATCATCATCATCCTTCACCGGTGTGGAAAACAACGGGAAGCTACCAACCACCCTATAATTTTTCCTAGTAAAGCTGTAAAGCATAACATGAAAATGGTATGATTGCAGTGAAAGACCTGCCCTCGGACAGAATTACTATGGGTGTATATATATATACATTGTATGTGTTATAATTATGACATGGAATGAAAAATAAAACCCCGTCAGAGCATTTATTTTTCTTTTCATGTCATATATGGCCTGAAAACGTGGTATTAATAATACGTAAATGTGAAATATGGGGGACACAGTGGCGTAAGTTGGACAATGGAATAACGTTAAAAACTTAAAAGATTGGGACATAGGTCTGTACGGTGTGAGGACTTTCAAATTTGCCTAAATCTGGTATCATCATGGCTCTGGGGTAACTCAATCTGTAACTGATGTTTGTTCTAGGGATAAATGTAGCCCAACCCGGCTGCAAACTCATGCCGATTTTCTAGGAAAGTAGGATTCTTAAACTCCTACTACCCCAAGAACCTCTTAAGGTATGTAATGGGATTGCTTTATAAAATTGAAATATAGCTATAATTATGGATTTAACAGGATAGCCAACTTACGGGAACACGCTAAAAACTAAAAGAAAACCCCATATCAGTTTTTAAATTAGAAATCTAACCAAAATAACTCACACAAACGCTTTGTTATTTTTGTGTAGCACATGTTATTGTTAAGTGTTTTGAATTGCAACATCATGGGAAAAATCACGTCAAGGAAGAAGTATATAGCTGAAACGTAAATAAACAGGTTGGCAAGCATGTCAGTAGTATGGGATATAACCGGAATTAATAGAGAAGAATTACTAAAGTTAGTAACTTATTTTACGTTCTAAGATTCAATACCTATCACCTATATAAAACCGATTTAAAAGTGAACAAGGATCTTCCAGTACTCAATGTCCTATGTATTAAAAATTGAATTTAATTTCCTTCTGTCTTCCCTCTATTCTTTTTTTTTTTCTCAATGCTGTTTTTATATCCTGAAACCGTCTCTCCTAAACCGGGTTGAAAAAAGTGGAAGGAGAGGAGATACACCTAAACATTCACAGGCTCATCTGGCCCGGATGTCAGTACCTGGTAACGGGTTCTTTATCCGGAGTTACATAGTCGATTAGAGAGATATATTTGACATTCCAAGGGAAAAATCAAATCAGATCCAAAATAGTAATAGGAAACAAAATCATAGAACAGGTGAACCATCTCAATTATCTAGGATGTGACAATTCATTTAATTATGATAATGATATAACTAATAAAATAGCAAAATTCCAGGGAATATGTGGTACGATAAAACGATCACTAAATAACAAAACAACAAGAGAGACCCAATTGAAATTTTATAAAACGTTGGCAGTACCGGTATTGCTCTATGGTTCAGAAACCTGGATACATAAAAAACAAGATCTAAGTAGGATAACGGCGGCAGAAATGAAATTTTTGACATCTGTTAAAGGGTGCACTAAGGAAGACAGGATCAAGAACACAGAAAGAAGACAGGAACTTGAAATATTTGCAATAACTGATAAAATAGATACATATAGACACAAATGGAAGCAACACATAGACAGAATGAATGAAGATAGATATCCAAAACAAATAACAAAATACAAACCTAAAGGCACCCGAGATGTGGGCAGACCTAAAAAGAGATGGGCTGAGGTCGGAACGGGTCAACAGAACTAATCCATGATTGCAGATGATGATGATATTTAGCTGTAGTGAAAGCAGCTTCTCTAGGAGACAATGACCTCAAATTCAAACATCCTGGTCCTCCAGATTGGAGATTACTGCGCCGAGCTAGCTCACCGGTCAGTATATATATATATCAATTTTAAAAAGCTTAATGAAGAATAGACTGTAATGTTCGCTATAAAAGCTTAAAAATGTAACTTTATTTTAGTGTTAGGATTTCCTTCTGCTAAACCACAGACTTAAAGCAATGTCCTGTATCCAACAAATGGATGTAGGAACCGGAGCGGAAGTTCAGTCTTGTCGCCATATCGTGGTTCAAGTTTCCATTTGGACATGAGTCAAATTGGAATTATAATTTTATTGCCATGTAAATAAATAAATAAATAAATAAATAAATTTGTTTATAATTTCTTTTACTTCAATTATTTATTACTTGTTGTTGTGCAATTTATTGATTCAATGAAATTCAATGGTTTACAGTTATGCAACATTAAGAACTGAACTGAAATGTTTTGCACCTATATTGGGAAACTAAAATTCATAATATAGCGGTGGTGCTTAGCCTTACGGCCTGTTGCCTGCCTGTATGTCTGTGTACTAGCGGTGGTGCTTAGCCTTACGGCCTGTTGCCTGCCTGTATGTCTGTGTACTAAAACTATTATTATTAGAAGCATCCTCCTCCTTCTTCTTCTTCTTCACTTCCTAGTTTAGGCAAGAGTTGCCTGTTCCGTCTTCACTAATAGATATAAGACCATCTCTTCCGAGGACGTCCAATATGTCTTCTCTCGGAAAATTATGTAAGATTTTTTTTGGCAATCTACTTTCTTCCATTCTTTCTACATGTTCTTTCCACTGATTCTTGTTGTTAAATATATTTTATTATATGGAGTAGATGTATCTTATCATAATTCAGTGTTTATTGTTAGAATATCTTATTCCATAAAATGTATGTGTTTTTTTTTAAGAATATGGGATTTATGAAATTATAATTACATATTATATTTATATCTTCTCCTTCTTTCCCCCACCTATAGGTTAGACGTCTTCAGTTTCCATTTAATTATATCACTCCAATCTCCTTTTACCAAATTCCTATCATCCATTATAGTTCTGACGTAGGTTTTCCATTTTCATCTTGGTCTGTCACGTTTATTTCTTCCCGGGGGTGACCATTGGTATATATATATTTTTTTTTACCAACTCTCATTTTCCATTCTTTGTACATGGCTATACCATAAAAGCGTTTGATTTTCAATCCTCTTAACAAGAGATGTAGTGACATTAATTTCTCTTCAAAGGAATTCATTTCTTATTTTATCCTGTCTTGTTTTATAGTTATATAATACTATATTACCATTAATATAATACATTTACGAGGGTGGATCAAATATAAACCGGAATTTGTATCTGGAGGATCTGGTAGCGAACTGCAAAGGTTGCGGTTTGGAGGGGAAGTTGGTGGGGATGTCTGGAGTAGGGATCGTGATGTGTCGCACTCCAAAGAGCGGCCGCTTGCTTCAGTACGCCATGAGCGAGCAAGAGGTACACACGTCTGTTGCGCAACGCATTATTATTAAGTTTTTGGCGAAAGAAGGCACTAAACCTTCTGACATTTTGAGAAGGCTCCATGCGCAGTTCGGGGAAGCAACCCTTTCGAAGACGCAGGTGTATGATTGGCGCAAAAAAAAATAGCCGGCCGGGATTCAGTGGAAAATGAACCCCACCAAAGACGGCAACGAACAAGCATCACTGCAGACAACATTCGTGTTGTACGGGACCTTATTGAGCAGGATCGGCGCGTAACAATTTCTGAAATTGCTTCACACGTTGGAATAAGTTTCGGAAGTATTCAAGCCATCATCAGTGATGAACTCAAATTCCGAAAATTATCTGCCAGGTGGGTTCCTCGGCTCCTCTGCCAGGAACAAAAAAAAATTGACGAAAAACTGATGAAAATGCATTGGACACCTCTGGAACATCCTCCTTACAGTCCAGATTTGTCACCCTGTAACCACCATTTGTTTGGGCCACTGAAAGAAGACCTGGGAGGAAGGCGGTTTGGTGACAATGCAGCGGTAGAGGAGTTCGTGCGCAACTGGCTGACTACACGACATCCCTCATTCTTCAAGGACGGCATCAAAAAGGTGCCAACTCTATGGCAAAAGTGTGTTGGAAATGCAGGAGACTATGTAGAAAAATGAGGTGGTGGTTTTATATTTTTTTGTTAATTCAATAAAATTGTAAACAATACTTCCGGTTTATATTTGATTCACCCTCGTATAATGTAAGGAATCACACGAAGTATCGATAGACATCATCATCATCATCATCATCATCATCATAGTACATTCACGAATTTAGGCCATTTGTTGACCTGTTTCGGTCTCAAAAGAAACACCATCCAAAAGTCTTGTGAGTGGACGTCCTGGTCTGCTTCTTCCTGCAGGTTGATATCTTAACATTTGTTTGGTTATTCTGTGATCTTCCATTCGATGAACATGTTGCATCCATCTTGACTTATAATCAGAAATTTTGTTTTCTAAAGGTTCCATGTGTAATTCTTCTAAGATGTCTTCATTTTTTTTTTGTGATCTAGTAGTGTGTATCCTGCAGTCCTCCGAAGATATCTCATTTCAGCAGATCTAAGTCTCTGCATATCCTTCTGTTTCAACGTCCATACTTCGCTGCCATACAAAAGAGTTGGAAGAGCCAGTGTTTTATACACTTTTAGGGTCGTATGTTAGAACATTACTCTCTACTCAAATTACTTCCAATCACTAGTGAGCTGATTCACCGTGAGCAATTGCTGAGAACGAATTAACGGCCGACTTAACCGTCATGCATGAGAGTCGACGTTTTCGTAATATTGGCAACGAATTACCCAGAATTCTCAGCGATAAAACCACTTCCGTTATTTTCGTCTGCTATAGAGGAATGCATTTATGCTTGCATCCCGTAAATAATACCGTATACAAACACGTCTGCGACACGCAATATTACGCCGATTCTCCTGTTCTTCCAGTTGAATTCTTTCGTAGACTCTATCAAATTCCTCTTCTCCGTGTATACCGAAAACATGATCGAAGTCTTCAAGGTCCGACATCTTGGATAAATGTTGGATAAAGCAGCAAAGTACATCGATTACCATCGGTTCCCGTCGGTTCCCTTCGGGATTTTAATTTGAGTTGCTCATTTAAGCTACCTCTGTAGGTAGCTTACAAATTTAACCAATTATTATCGCATGAACAGATTTCTGAGTAAGCAAAATCGTATTAGCATACAACTTGCTCAGCAGAGAAGGCATTTTTTTGTCTAATGCGTCCAAACATGCGACCCTTAGTCTTGAATGCTTTTGGGCTAACTGTGGCTTGAAGATAGAATTTATTAACTAAAATTCTTAAAAATTTAGATATTTTTGCATTTACATCCTTTTCTTCTTCATATGAGATATTGCATCCTAGATATGTAAAATTATATAGAGATAATTGTTTAAATCCATGTGGTAGCATATTAGGCAGATACAATCTAAGAGTTGAGTGAATCTGTTTGAAACTTGTTCTCTGACCTTCTAATCCTCCTACAGGAGATAACTAATGTTATCCAGACCATTTATAGTTACGTCCATTACTTATCGTTACTTTTTTTTTGTTACTTTAATGCTAAGATAATATGTTCCCTACATTAACATTTTAGCGAGTTTTTTCTTTTTCCTTTTGAATTGCTTGTAGAATTTCCCGCCTTCCAATTTAGATAGGTTATTTATAAGTAAGAAATGCAATAATTTGGAATATAGTAACAATTACGAATTGATTAGAATGAATATTTATCTGTCCCCCTCTATAACTTTATTTATCCTCTCCCTTTGTAGGTACTTACACAAACCCCACGTGACTCGGGCCTTACAAGGACATGACTTATCGACAAACGATTTTAAATTCTGAATTACACACACTTTTTTTTACCACACAAGGACACGGAGAGCCTCTCCGAATGAGTGGTGTTCACAATGATAGTGCCACCTGCAAAACAATACTAACATTTAAGACAATACACACGATTTACTCATTCATTCACAATAAACAAGGCGATTATGATATTGGTGATAGTGATTTCTAGGTGATATTTTGGAACCATTTACGCTTTAAATTTTCCCGTTCTTTTTTTTACAAGTGAGGAAAACCTGGAAATATATATATATATATATATATATATATATATATATATATATATATATATATATATATATATTTATTTATATTCATCCATGTCGATCGGAGATCAAACTCGAACCCGCTCTGTGTGAGCAAAAGATGTAACCCGCAGACCACAGGGTTGGACAGATTAGAATAAATTAAATAATAAAATAAAACATTATTTTACAGCAAACAAGATGTTTGTACTGAAACTATAAGACCGGTAATAATTCGATAATTTTTACAAGGAGGCAGGGAACGTATAAATTATATGATTGACTATAAATTAATGTTAAAGACAATATAGATATTATAAACAAGGATCGCTTCTCTTCTGTCCAAAAATGTTCCTCAGCACTTTATTAATAATAATAATAATAATAATAATAATAATAATAATAATAATAATAATAATAACAATAATAGCTTTATTTTATCTGGTAGAGTTAAGGCCTTAAGGCCTTTATTGTCAAACGCTCGTAACCTTTTATCTTATTTCAAAATAAAACATAAAATTAATAATTGTTCTTAGGTATTTGAATTTCGCGATTTCTTAAAAACGTCCATCTATGTGCTTACTTCTATTCAATAATGAATTTCTACGATTGACCATAGTTATTTCAAATATAGCTTTATTTAATAAAAACTATAAACATGTCCAAATATTAAACTGGTCGGCCTTATATTCTTGTGATCAGAGGTTCTGACTACAGTTCACGAGGTCCCGGATTTGATTACCGGTAAGACCACAGGATCTCCCCCCCCCTTAAAGGGAATTATTTCTGTGGTCGCACATGGGTCGAAATTTATATTAATTTGGATTTAATGATACTCCTGGTACTTTATTATCATTCATCACCCAACTTATTCTCGGGGTAACGTAACTATATCTTCTAGGCGGCCCAACTTCAGAAGTGGTTTACAATTCCACTAATGTCAGGAGAGATGGGCAGAAATGTATTAAGACAACCTATTGGCACTGGATAAGAAATACACTATCCATCCATACTAATTCTGCCCGAAGGGAGGTCCTTCACTGCAATCATAGCATTTGCATACTATGCTTGCAGCTTTACTTGGGAATTGTAGGTGTGGTAGCTTCCCGTTGCTTTCCACACCGGTGAAGGATGATGATGATGATAATGATAAGGATGATGATGATGGCCATATGATTTCGGGGACCGTTTGGGCATTAAAGTTTTCCTGACATTTGTCTTACAGGTGAGGAAAAAAACCCGATAAAAACCAGAAAAACTGCCCCGGCCGGGGATCGAACCCAAGCCCGCTGCGTGACAAGGCAGCACGCTACCTCGAGACCACAGCGGTGGGCAATTACACTATAAAAAGTTTAAATATCGAGAAATGTAGACCTGTAAGATAAATTATTAGGCAAAACCAGAATCAATTTTGGAACATTTGTTATCGAACGAACCATTGGGTTATTAACGCTAACGACAGATAGAAGTAGAGAATCCATCATATAGGGTTTCAGGTTTCAATTTTTGTTTTTGAATGTAACTAAATTACTGGGTGGAATATGAACCAATTAGAACTAAACGGAAGCACGTGATTCTCTTCCAGGGCGTCGTCTGATTGGAAACTATAATCAAGTGCATTCGTGCAAGTGAACAGAACAATCCGCAATCAATGACCACAAGTTGCATAATCAGAGGATCACTTTCAAGGACGAAAATCAACAATTAACACCTTTCACGAATAAAATCATTTTTCTCGACATCTAAATTTATTCTATGCCAGTAATAGTTTTTTTTATCTGACTTTTCTATCGTGTATATTTTATAAAATAAAATAAGTTAAAATACCTTCTTAGATAAAATCTGTCGTCCTCAACTTTTAAAATATGTGATCTTTATGCCTGTAGGCCTTTCAGGACATCCGCCCCATCTTCAGCAGTTCATTTTTCGCTACAGAATCCAGGTTGATGTTTGATGCTTCTGGTCCTAATGTGGCTTTGTCAGGTACCAGCTGCATCAAACATCAACCTGGATGCTGTAGCGAAAAATGAACTGCTGAAGATGGGGCGGATGTCCTGAAAGGCCTACATGCATAAAGATCACATATTTTAAAAGTAGAGGACGACGGATTTTACCTAAGAAGGCATTTTAACTTATTTTATTTTATGACTCTCCACCTCAACGGTTTTAACAATGAATTTTATTAATATTGATTTGTACATCTAATATTTCAATCGTTAACTCTAGATTGAATCAAAATATTTTGTAAATAATAATTATATTGTAGACGTACCGTGTAAATTTTGTGTATTGTAATTTAGATGTAAGAATAATTTTTGTATTTTTAACCTAGTTGAGTGGTAGACAAATTTTAAAGCCTTAACTCTGCCAGGTAAAATAAATCTGTTATTATTATTTTTTTTTAATTGCGGATGAGCCCATGTAGGACTACTCAAAGTGCTTAGAGGCGTTTCCTTTGAGCCCAAATTTCTTTCATTCTTTTGCTATGAGCTTGTTTTCTATCATCTGTCCAAGTTGTTCCAGTTTTTTTTTTCGGTTTGTCCTCTTGGCCAACTTGCCTTTATTCACCTTAATTCTAAATATATCTCTGTTTGGGATATCTTCTTTAGTAATTCCTGCCAATTTTAAGTCCTTTTTGACTTCATCAATCCACTTCATAGTATCCACTGGAGCTTTGCTTCTGTTTTCGTAGAATTTCATTATCTGTTTTGTAAGCCTATTTGAGTTCATTCGTTTAATATGGCCATAACATTTAACCTTCGTTTTCTAATATCACTATGAATGTCTGTATATATTTTTATTTCCTTTTTACTTCTGAGTCTAAATGCTTCATCTATGACTTGTGGACCTAAAATTTTCTTATAATTTTGCTTCTTTTTTTCACTATACTTTCGATATATTTTTTTTTCTGTTCCAAAATTAATGTTTCTGCTCCATAGAGGCACTCTGGTTTAATTACAGTGTTATAGTGTCGTAATTTTGTATGTAAAGATATTATGCATTTTTTTATTATAAGTGTTGTGAGTAAGCAGAATTGCTGTTTCCATTTTTTGGCATTTTTTATTATTATTATTATTACACTTTGATTAAAATAAACAAAACTATATTCTTTAGATAATGAAACTAATTTATGAATATCTAGCAGAATAATGCAGAACATAAATTTTAACTTTATTACGGCATTATTTTTATTTTCATCATCGTGAAGAGGTTTACAGTGAATCTTCATGTGTTCAATGTTCTACACTTTTATTCTCTTCTTCCAAATCTATCTTCCCAGCCTCGGACTTGCAATCATTTTTCTTTCATCGATTTCTTTATGTTCTGTCGCCGAGTGTTTTTTTGGTCTATCTCTCTCTGTCCATCATCATCATCATCATCATAGTACATCCACGAATTTAGGTCATTTATTGACCTGTTTTGGCCTCAAGAGAAACACCATCCAGAAGTCTTGAGTGGACGTCCTGGTCTTCTTCCTACAGGTTGATATCTTAACATTTGTTTCTATTCGATGAACATCTTATATCCATCTTGACTTATAACCAGACATTTTGTTTTCTAAAGGTTCCATGTGTAATTCTTCTAAGATGTCTTCATTTTTTTGTGATCTAGTAGTGTGTATCCTGCAGTCCTCCGAAGGTATCTCATTTCAGCAGATCTCAGTATCTGTATATCCTTCTGTTTCACGTCCATACGAGAACTTCGCTACCATACAAAAGAGTTGGAAGAGCCAGTGTTTTATACACTTTTAGTCTTGAATGTTTTTGGACTAACTGTGGCTTGAAGATAGAATTTATCAACCCTAAAATTCTTAAAAATTTAGATATTTTTCATCTGTCCTTCCCGCTGGATTCTAATTTAAAACTCTCCCTGGTAATCTCTCATCGTCTATTCGTTTTACATGTCCATACTACCTGTATATTCAAAACCTATTGGCCTAATTGAGTTACCTTTATTAATATCTTACCTAATCATTTCAATGCATATTCTATTCAGTTTAGAATGACTGATTGAAAGTTGTAAGAAAGTAATTTCTAATGCTAATATTTTTTAAAACATTTTTATTTAGTTTTCAGGTTTCCGATCCACATGCACATGGACTACAGACTAATATACATTTTTTTTTATTTCAGTTTCTATAAAAATATTCTGGTGCCATAATTTTCCATTTATGAATTCTGTTGCTGGTCTTCCTTTGTTTATTATTCGGGCAAGGTGGTCCACAAAACAAGTAAACAAAATTATATGTCGTTTGAAATATAGATTTTTATTTTCTCTAAAAAAGAACATTACGTAGTGGACATTTTATATACAATATCAGGATAGTAGAGCGGATGGAAGAAATCATTTCTAAAGACAGATGACTCGTAGAACATTTAGTTTTACGATAGCCATATTCTGTGGCACAAATATTTCGGTTAACTTTTTAAATGGGTCACTCTGTATATTGAATAAATATCGTCATCATGCTTATAATTTTTATTAATTTTGAAGCCTAAGCTTTCAAATTCATTACTAAACGTCAAGTTTAATTATACGTTTAACATCGATATATATATATATATATATATATATATATTTATATATAAGTTATATATAATGTTAAGAATATAAAATCTACCAGAGATCTCAATTTGTCCTAAACTAAAACTTAATTAAAAACAATATCGTCGAAGGTGTTCCATCTTCAGCGTTTGTTCAAGTATCGAAAACAACGGTTTTTAACAACAGCAAACCGACTATGTAACACGTTCCCGAAAGGCCTTCCAAGAAGTTGTTTAACACTGTTTTAGTTGAGGATGACTAAGATTTTCGGGTACGATTTTATAATTTTAAGCTCAACAGTGGTTCTAATGAATTTTAAAAGTACTGATGTAGGATATATATATATATATATATATATATATATATATATATATATATATATATATGCATGTCCCATCCATAGTAATTCTGCCAGAGAGCAGGTGTTTCACTGTAATCATAGCAATTTTATGCTATTCTTTGCAGTTTTACTAGAGAATTATAGGTGTGGTAGCTTCCCTATGCTTTCCACACCGGTGAAGGACGATGATGATGATGATGATGATTATAAGGATGATAAAGATGGCCAGATAATGTTCGAGGACAGTTGGGCCGCAAGGTTCCTGACATTTGTCTTATAGGTGAGGAAACCCCCCAAGAAAAAAAATCTCACCCAGGAACTTATCTCGACCGGGAATCGAACCCGGGTCCGCTGCGTGATAAGACAGCACGCTACCTCAAGACCACAGCGGTAAACTTACATATATATACTGTATATTAAAAAAATATTATATAATAAATAATAATATATAATAAAAGCGTCACCGCTATAAAGTAAAAATATTCTCTTTAATTTGCTTACTTGTTATAGTCAGCTATTAGATGGCAGTGAAAACCGATTCTCGCGACATCTAGTAATAATGGAGAATATAATACATATAGAAGAAAAATAAGTGTTTGAATTTGATTCGCCTGGTGGTGTAATGGATAACACGCTGGGGTATAGACCCAGAGTTCCGGGTTCGAATCCCGTCCAGGCATTTATTTTTCTTATCATGCCACATATACTGTATATTAAAAAAATAATACTATAATACTTCTAATCGTTTTCTATGCTGTCATATTGTCATATCTAAGTTATAACCTAATTTCCCTTGTGTATATTTGAATCTTCGGCTGAAGATTTCTATACATATACTCCCTATAGTAGGTGTTTATGTGTTTTCAGTTAAGGTGTTTCAATTAAGCACCGAATGAGGTTACGAATTAAATTCTCATAGTATAAAGACAAAAATAAAAAAAAAAGAACAAGCAGTTCAATTAAAAAAAACCTGGAGAGATTATCATAAGTAATGCCACGAGTGAATTTATCTAGAGAATTTGGAAATCAAGAGTGGCATTTGTTAGGACTATTTAACGAATAAAATTAGGCTATTTACTCACAAATCATTATTTAAATATAGTTACTTTAAAATATTTATTTATTTAATGTAAACGGCGATGTTTGAAAACAAATGAGAAACGTTATGTTTCGTTTCTCCATCCACTGCAACAAGATCATATAATGTTATATATTGCCATCTGGCGTGGGAAACTTGAAATATCATCGCAATATTATAAGAATTCATCCTAGCGGAGAAAAAATTAAACACATCAAACTGTATATTATAACCAAAATTATAGGTTATTAATTTATTTTTTAGTAAACAACTCGGTAAAATCATTATTTAAAAACACAATTATTGAACACACAATTGTCAAATTTGTATTTCGTCTATAACTTAATTTGAAGCACAGCCAAATCTTTTTTCTGCCATTTTGAACATTCAAATATGGCGGCTTTACTGTTGACTCAGTCACTGCAAAATAATGGTCAGACCTGTTCAGAATATTAAAAAGGAGGAGTTTTCTTTAATATGGTAATTATAACACTGATAAATATTTCGTGAAACACGACTCTGATTGGTTGTAAAACAGAAATCATTGAAACGTGATTGGTCATTGACTCCCATTTGGGGCATGAGTTAAATAGTCAAGAAAATACAATATGTAATTTCAGGTGTGGTGTTGCTTTTGCTGATAGTATTTGTAAATCTGCACTGGTAGCATAGTGCGGTGTACGTGCAGAGATCATATGTACGTCATG
The DNA here is from genome assembly GCA_030220185.1 of Diploptera punctata. Lineage (NCBI taxonomy): Eukaryota > Metazoa > Arthropoda > Insecta > Blattodea > Blaberidae > Diploptera > Diploptera punctata. The sequence goes on along the minus strand of JASPKZ010003829.1, from coordinate 2,160,403 downwards.
ACGAATTATTGATCAGTAGCAGTGGCTGCTTACGTGTAGAAAACCCTATTGCGATTTTACACTCCACTTTAATAATTTTCCAGTACGAATACATTTCAAGAAACAGTTAAAGAATATATTTTTCAATTAATGTAATATAATGTGTATATTTCATGGTCACACGTAGAAATTCATTATATAATGGAAATGGACAGCTAATGACAAATGAGGGAAATTTTGAGGAAGTGGCTGAATTCAAATACCTAGGAACAATAATCACAAATAGGAATGAGATGCACAAAGAAATTAAACATAGGCTCAATTCTGGAAATGCGTGCTATTATGCATTGCAGAGACTCTTGATGTCCCAACTCCTTTCAAAAAAACGTTAAACTGAAAATATATAAAACTATTATTCTACCAGTTATATTATATGGATGCGAAACATTGACTCTTACTTTAAGGGACGAAAGGAGATTACAAGTATTTGAGAATAAAGTACTTAGGAACATTTTTGGACCAAAGAGAGTTGAACAGACAGGTGAATGGAGAAGACTACATAAGAATGAACTACGTGGTATTTATAGGAAGCCAGATATAATAAGAACAGTTAAGTCTCGTAGACTGCGATGGGCAGGACATGTTACACGTATGGGGAATGAAACACTTGTATGGAAGCTTCTTGTAGGAAAGCCAGAGGGAAAACGTCCAGTTGGTAGACCAAGAATGAGGTGGGAGAATAACATTAACTATGATTTGAGGAAAGTAGAATATACAGGGAATGATTGGAAAGCATTAACTCAGGATAGGGATGTATGGAGAGCTAGTCCGCGGGTAAGTCCGCGGGGCAATGAATCTCCGTTTTCGATAGTGCCAGTGAGTGAGTAAGTAAGTACTTAGTTATTATTTCTAAATCTATAAAATTATAATTATTTATTTTCCATAATGGAGGAACCTACTTGACTTGGAAGTCCCAAGCAGAAAGTTTATTTCCTTTATTGTACAATTCCAACAACAATAACATTATTGTGTATAGAATAAATCCAATTTGGACAGTTCAAACAAATGGAAACTGAAAATAATTTTGCTCAATTGGTCAGGTGGAACTGGGAAAATAAGTCAATATTAGCAATAACACATTAAATACAACAACAAAACAACAAGACAGAGACCCAATTGAAATTTTTACAAAACATTGGCAGTACCGATACTGCTCTATGGTTCAGAAGCCTGGATACATAAAAAACAAGATCTAAGTAGGATAACGGCGGCAGAAATGAAATTTTTGAGATCTGCTAAGGGTGCACTAAGGAAGACACAATCAAGAACACAGAAAGAAGACAGGAAGTTGAAATATTTGCAATAACTGAAAAAATGGATACATATAGACAAAAATGGAAGCAACACATAGACAGAATGAATGAATATCATCATCATCATCATCATCATCATCATCATCATAGTACATTCACGAATTTAGGCCATTTGTTGACCTGTTTCGGCCTCAAGAGAAACACCATCCAAAAGTCTTTTGAGTGGACGTCCTGGTCTTCTTGTTCCTGCAGGTTGATATCTTAACATTTGATTGGGTATTCTGTGATCTTCCATTCGATGAACATGTTGCATCCATCTTGACTTATAATTAGAAATTTTGTTTTCTAAAGATTCCATGTGAAATTCTTCCAACATGTTTTCATTTTTTTTTTGTGATCTAGTAGTGTGTATCCTGCAGTCCTCCGAAGATATCTCATTTCAGCAGATCTAAGTCTCTGTATATTCTTCTGTTTCAACGTCTATACTTCGCTACCATACAAAAGAGTTGGAAGAGCCAGTGTTTTATACTTTCAGTCTAGAATGCTTTTGGACTAACTGTGGCTTGAAGATAGAATTTCTTAACCCTAAAATTCTTAAAAATTTAGATAATGAATGAAGATAGATATCCAAAACAAATAACAAAGTACAAACCTAAAGGCACCCGAGATGTGGGCAGACCTTGAAAGACATGGGCTGAAGTCGGAACGGGTCAACAGACCTAATCCATGAATGTAGATGATGGTTACAATAAAAACCAACCAACTCTCTTCACTACAAACCCGGCGATTCGTGGCAGCGCGGACATAAGCACTCCATATGTTCCTAACCTGAGGTAATATTTTCAAACTATTCCTTGTATGTTTATTTACCTCTGTTATGAATACATAATCTTTTATATAGATTTTTTTATTGTTTTATAGATTATTTAATTATTCAAGGAAAGTCTTTTGAAATAGAGTTTAGACATTCAAAATCTGTTGAGATAGAGTTTAGACATGATATAGTTCAGAGCAAAGTTTTGCTTAGCTAACTGTAAACATCCCTACATTTAGTTTATTGGAATGTTAGTGAGTACAGTTAGGGTAACGAGAGGTCAAATTGAGTATGTAACACTTTAGAAGTGAGGGTCTGTCTGTCTGTGTGTGTAAACTGCTGAAGGGTAAGTCACCGACCATTTTCTTAATATGTAGTCCGTACTTTTTGTAAAAAGAATCAATTACCTTAACTATTTTGATAGAATTCTAAACAATGTAGACTGTTTTAATACGATATTTTCAAAAGGGGATATAACATTTTTAAACATGTAGATTAGGGCAGATTTATAACTTCCACAACTCCCACTCTCTCAAACCCCAGAAAGTACTGTAGTTTTTAATATAGGCTTAGATTAGTTATTTAGGGCTAGAATACTTAGGGATTCTAATTATTTATACTTTAGTAATAAAATAGTTTAAAATAAGACTTCTTTTGTTTATTTCAACACATGTATACCTGTACATCCTCATAGTAACGCTCGGCTAGACAAACGCTACCAGATTGTCCAAGTCCCGAAGGTCCTTTAAGCCTAAGAAGTCCAGTTGGGTTTATAATAACATCTAACTATATTTTTGAGTTACCTACTGGATTTTCCTGAAAGAAGTTTTCATTTCCTTCCGTCATCCTCATTCGTACCACATGTCCTGTCCATAACGGTCACGAAACGTAACTGTCATCACATCTGGTTGCCAGGAAAGATCATGTAGTTCATTGTTAAGTAGTTCTCTCCATTCATCTGTTCGTCTCTCTTCGGCCCAAGAATATACTGATCATTTTATTCCCAAAAACTCATAATAAAGGGGAAGACCATGTTTTATTATACGTGTAATACAAATGGAAGAGAAGCCGTTTTATATATTTTAAGTTCAACGTATTTTTGAGAAGTTAAGTATAGTAATAATATGATAAAGTTTAATTATAAAAATTGATTGGAGTTGTTTAATTTTTTTTTCACTCTAATATCTTTGGTGGGGGCACGCCGTAGCGTAGTGGTTAAGGCACTGAGCTACAAGCCGGAGGGTCGAGGGTCAAGTCCCATTGGGGTCAGGATTTTTAAACTGACCCAAACCTCTGGCGGCACTATGGCCCTGGGGTCGACTCAGCCTCTAACTGAAATGAGTACCAGACGCTTGTTCTGGGGTAAAGGCGGCCGTCACGCAGGGGCTGACAACCCGGCTGACATAAAGTGCCGATTGTCTAGAAAAAGTGGGAGCCTTAACCTCCTACTACCCCAAGGGCCTCCTGAGGCCTGTTGTGGGATCACTTTACCTTTACCTTTAATACTGTCTAAATCTCCTATTTAAGATCCTACATACTTCGATTCCTAATTATTTATCATCCCGTTTCCAGTATCTATCCTCAAACCATAACTTAAACACAAGATCACAACATAGTCTCTTACTTAATATACCGCAACATAGGACATCACATCACTCCATGTCATATACCATCTCCACTTCTCGCAACTGGAATTTCTACCACAAGAAATAAGGGGCTGCCGGACATTGGCATCTTTTAAAAGAAATCTAAATTTATATTGCTCTAAACTCGACTTCATTATTACCCAGTGTAAGATATATATATTAATTGGTGTTTCCCGTATAATGTATCATATTTATATATTATTATTATTATTATTATTATTATTATTATTATTATTATTTATTATCGTATCATTATTGTTATTACCCTATAAAATGTTGTTTGTACATGACATTTACATTGCTACATTTATTGTATCTTTAACTGTTTATAATTAGTATAGTGTATATCTATATTTGTCGAATATTTATTTGTATTTGTGCTGGTTGAGTGGAAGAGAGGGCCTTATGGCCTTAACTCTGCCAGAATAAATAAAGTATTATTATTATTATTATTATTATTATTATTATTATTATTATATTATTATTATTATCTTTGGCCATTAGGTCATTAACAGCCTTTCAGTGTTACAAACTAATTTACAGAGTTGAAAAATATACTGTGAGCTAATAGATCAAATAGGTTCAATGGTTTAAAAAATGTGTAAAGACTAAAATTTTAAATAGTCTAAATTTTATAATAAGTAATGCCACGAGTGATTTCCAATATTTATCTAGAGGATTTGGAAATTAAGAGTGGCATTTGTTAGGACTATTTAACAAATAAAATTAAACTGTTTACTCAAAAGTCATTGTTTAAATACAGTTACCGGTGTTTTAAAACATGTATATATTTAATGTTAATGGCGATGTTTGAAAACAAATGAGAAATGTTTGGTTATGTTTCATTTGTTCATTTCACTGCAACTTGATCATACTATTTATTGCCAAATAGGATCGCAATTTGTAAGAATGCACTCTATTGGAGAAAAAATGAAATACATATTATAACCAACATTATGGGTTATTAATTCATTTTCTTCGAAAACAAATCAGTAAAATCAGTATTTAAAGACACAATTATTGAACACACAATTATCAAATGTGTAGGTCGAAGGAATCTGTTCATTGTTTGCTATATTCAACGCATTTATGCTTTGACCTGTTCAAAATATTAAGAAGGAGAAGCCTTCTTTATTTTCGTAATCAAAATTCGATAATTATCGAGATGAAACACGATGTGATATGTGTAAAACAAAATTCATTGATACGTGATTGGTCATTGACTCTCATTTGGGGGAAGAGTTAACTAGTCAATGTAAAATAATTTTAAGTATTTCGATATCAACAGTGAGAAAGTCGTTAAAGTTGTCAGGTGAACTATATTTGCATGCAGATAGTCCAATTAAGTACAGTGGAGTGGTTTGAACCCGGGATCTCTCGAATACGAGTATCAAATCCTATCGATTAAGTTAACTCGATATGTTTTAAATAAATAAATAAATAAATAATCATATAATAATATTAATAATAAACATAATAATATTCCATTCTATAGTAATTCTGCCCGAAGGCAGGTCTTTCACTGCAATCATAGCATTTTCATGCTATGCTTTGCAGCTTTACTAGGGAATTGTAGGTGTGGTAGCTTCCCGTTGCTTTCCACACCGGTGAAGTATGATGATGGCCGGATGATTTTCGGGGACCGTTGGGCCCTAAGCTTCCTGACATTTGTCTTACAGATGAGGAAAAAACCTCACCCAGGAGCCTGTCACGACCGGGAATCGAACCGGGCCCTCTGCGTGACAAGGCAGTATGCTACCTCGGGGGATAATAGTATATTATATAAAATAATAAAAGTTAGATTATAAAAAAATCCTTACTCGTACATTGATCATATGGTGCAGACACATGGATAATGAAAATACGTAGCAGACAGAAATAGTCTTCGTAACTTTGAAAGGAAAAATTACAAGAAAGAAAATTGTGTGTTTAGACAAGTCAACATGGATAGGTGGCTGAGTCAAATAGTACCAATGCAAGATAAAAGACTTCCAAAGAAACTAATATTAGATGTCAGAATGGAAGGAGGAAGACAGGCAGGAGGACCAAGGAAAAGATGGGTAGAAGACGTTGATATGAACATTGCAAGTGTGGAACTGAAAAAAAAAACTGTAAAATGAGAGCTAAGGATAAGAGACAATGGAAGACTGTAGTGAGGGAAGCCAAGATTAACTTTGGATGACTATTTATCTCATAGACCGATAATTTTGCCTCTTCCTGTTGACAAAATTGCCTTTTCCTGTTCGTAATGATAGATATCTCCACAAATTAACTTCTTTGACAAGGATATCGATTCAACACTCTACGATGATGGTTGTACAGCAAGAAATGCCAAAATAAAAAACTTCTAAAATTACAAAAAAAAAGTTCTGTTGCTCTAAAATTGTATTAAATGTTGTATAATGTATCTGCATTATTGTTAATAGTTATTTCTCATACAATCGTCTGTCAATAATTTTTCACAAGCCCAAAGATATTTAACAGCATAGATATGCTACTTGTAACTATACAGCAGGCTTAGAAATCGCCCGGAAGTAAGATCGGTGTACATAACCTCACATTCGGTAAACATTATAATGTACATTATAACTAGAGCAAGGATTTTAATGCATTAAAAGTTAAGATTACAACACAGATAGTATATGTTATTCAATTATTTGCTGTGATACAAAGACAAAATACAGTCAGAAGTCTAACTTTTCATTATATTATTCAACTGTTTGTATGTGAAACCAAGACAAAAGACAGTCAGAATGCTAACTTCTCATTATATTATTCAACTGTTTGTATGTGAAACTAAGACAAAAGACAGAAGTTTTACTTATAATTATACTATATTACAATCTTAACTTTTACTGCTTTAGAATCCTTGCCCTAATTATAACTATTTTTAGCTTCTGATGTTGTTATTATTCGCTAAATAGTCACTCCAAATCCAACGAGAGGTTGAGTTTTTCATTAAACAAACCTCTTGTTAGATTACTGTTGATGATGATAATAATAATGGGGCAATAATAATAGGACAATAATAATAATAATAATAATAATAATAATAATAATAATAATAATATAATAATAATAATAATAATAATAATAATAATAATAATAATAATAATAATAATTTGAGGGAAAACTGACCTTGCGCAGTGGAGGTCTGGATCGGATGAACTCGAGAATGATGGCGTGAGCGTCTTTCTTGATTCGGTGGGGAATATCGCCATCCACCATAACTTTGTTGAGTTTATAACGACGTGATCTGATGTCATCCATCAAGATTTCGTAAGGCGTGAGTTCATATTCTATTGGAGTGCGACTGTAGTCCACTTTTTTCAGTTTGACTCCGTGCCTTAACTCGTGGATCACTTGCACCCATAACCGAGCCTGCAACAACAAACAAACAAACAAACAAACAATTAAACATTCATATTACTACTATGAAACTTCAGCTGTTAATGAACATTTAAAAGTCAATATGACGGATTTTAATTTTCCGAGAAGAAAATCAAACAAGGGTTAATAAAAAAAACTCCAAGCGCGACAGGCCTAGAAGGCCCTTGGCTGAACAGCCGGCTGTTGACCTCACATCCACATGTATTAATCACAGAGGTAGACGATCATCTACCAATGAAGCGGTGACATGTGGTCACTATGTCAGGTCCCCCAGCCGTTATAGCTGGTATTCTCCAGCTGGAGTCGCTACTTATTGTAGTTAGCCAAATGCCTCACGATGCTGGGTGAGAAAAATGTCTTCCCCCATGGAGACCCGAACCAGCGCAAGTCTCGTAACTCTGCGCCAAGGCTTCTTGCCTTAACCACTCGGCTACGGCGCGGGACCAAGGGTTAATAAATGTTTGCTTAATTGAAACAAAACACCACGAAGAAGAATCAATCATTTAATGATCCGTTTTGAATAGCCTTTATATAAATATTTAAAATATATAAGCAGCAACTTGCTCAATAAACAGATCACACAACTTAATGCTGAAAACACAGTACTAATTTCGGCACAAGGTTATATAGGCCTAACTCCATTATGGAGATTAATCCAGAACTCAATTATCAGAATATCGGTAAATTCAGAACTGACATTATAAAATATATATTCAACAAGCAGTAAATAAAATATCCTCAAAGCATGTCCAACTCAGAGTCGGGTCAAGGGCTGAGATGAGATGAAGACCTTTATATAGAGGTCTGTGAATGATAAGGGTGCCGGCCGACCACGTCTGACGCACCACCACACGGGCAAATGGACGAAATGGATGAGATGAGCATAGAGAAATTGTGGAATAATATAGTGGCAGGGGAAAAACTGGAGAAATCCCGAGAAAAACCTGCCCAAGCTCCGTTTCGTCCACCACGAAACACCCACATGGAGTGAACGAGACTGAATCTCGGGACCACAGAGGTGACAAGCGAGCGTCTAACCTCTTGCGCCACAAACAAGCAGTAAATAAATAAGTTAATTAATAATTCACTATTAAGATTTAAAAAAGGTAAACATTTTTAATTCGTATATATAAAATAGATTAATAAGTTTAATCATTATTGTTGTCTTGTTCCGAATGGAGAGAAGCGATTAAAATGCAAGCCAATGTATCGGCGGTGCGTTCTTTGCCGGGCAGGTCTAGGGACGATACCCTCTGTAGACGTTGTCGCAGAGAGCACGAAACTCTTGCACACGTCCTTGGAGCCTGTCCATTTGGAGAATCACTGAGAAACATTCGGCACCACACTATTCGAAATATGATGGCAGAAGCCTTGCGAGATTTTGGATACACAGTTTATGAGGAAGTACATGGTGTGGCCATTAATGGGAGTAACAGACGAATAGACATATTATTGCATTTAGACCATCCTCTAAAATTGGTTTGATATTAGATCCCACAATTCGTTTTGAGACTCATAGTGGCCAACCTGAGGAAGTTTACTGTGAAAAGAAAGCCATATATGAGCCAACAATTGACTATTACAAAGATAAATACCAACTAGATAGTATAACTGTCACAGGATTGATGATCGGGGCAAGAGGTACTATACCAGGATTCTTAGCTAAATTTTGGAATTCCTTAGATTTGGACAGGGTGTATTTTTCTAGAATTGCCATCGCTGCCATTAGAGGATCAATTTCAATTTTAAGAAACCATCTTTACAAAATTACTTTACAGTATGTATACTTCAATTAGGCCTACGAGTTGAATTTTTTAAAATATATTTACAAAATGTATTTCATCAATTTAGAAAATTAATTGTTGGTAGTCCCACGCCATAGCCGAGCGGTTAAGGTAGGAAGCCTTGCCGCAGAGCTACGGGACTTGCGCTGGTTCGAGTCTCCATGGGGGAAGAAATTTTCTCATGGTATTTCGGCCAGTATGGGACCGGTGCCCACCCAGCATCGTGAGGCAATTGGGTAGCTACAATAAGTAGCGACTCCAGGTTGAGGAACCAGCTATAACGGCTGGGGGACTCGACATGCTAACCACATGTCACCCCTACACTGGCTGTTGATCATCTACCTCTGTGATTAGCACATGTGGATGTGAAGGGCCAGCAGCCGGCTGGTAAAAGGGCAGCCGCTGAAAAGTGGAAAGACCCTCAATCGGAATTGTTGGTATCACTTTTCGTTGAGGAAATCCTCTAATGAGGAAAGTTTTATATAATATATGGTCTGAATTCCTATCCAATCTTTTCAAATTTACCGTTTTTTTGCCGTTCTTTACAACATAAATATCAATAAACGGGAGCTGATTTCTTACGACAAGTGATTTTTCATTCATTGTATTGGATACATTGCTCGTTTGTATGCAAATCCTTTTTATGACAATCTATATTTTGTTAGCAAATACACGGCGTGCACTCCTGCGCCTAAATAATTCAAATATTAAGGATTAATTATATATATATATATATATATATATATATATATGGTACATACTACGACGAACCTAACATGGTGGTTACAAGAGTCAATTTTTAATTTAGGATTTCAGGTAAACCCCCACTTTTAATGGCCGATTTCGCTGATATTTTGATAATACCTACCTCGGTTATTTCAATATGATATACTGTATTTTACGGACTATAAGACGCTGCGAACTGTAAGACGCTCCTTAATTTTTAAGCAATTTTTTAAAAAATGACATTTTTACCATTTTTATTATTAGATTGCAAAGCCAGACTAACAAAAAAATTCTTAGTTTATAAAACTGAACTGACCTTTAAAATCCCTGAAAATCGTCGTCTGAAATTTGTTCTTCTTCTTCCTCTTCGCCGTCCTATGAAACGTTGGATGGAAAATTTTCTATAGGATCGTAACAGATCTTGGCCTAATACTTGGAAGGAAGGAAGAAGAAGAAGATAAACATGTATTCACGTAGACTTTCACGGCCGGAGTCGACTAGACCATCTAACAGCAATGTCATTGGAGCAGTGGAAGTCCCTAACGCTGACCAACCAGAAGGCAGATACAACTTACGAACACATCGCGGTGAACGTATAAATAGGACAGGTAGCGGACAGAATTTCCAGTCTCAAGACAACCCTTGAGGATGCCAGACGCAGTCTCTGGCGAAACGTCGGGGAACTACAAGCCTCACGACCACGGCTTATAGCCCGAAAATCTTCATCAAGATCATCATAGATAAACATGTGTTCGGAAATGAACGATGTGTGTCCGGGCACACAGTACATAGCATAATCGCATCCACGTCACAACAGATGTTCAAAATGACCCCCATAGTATGCAAAGCACGCGTTTCCACGTCGTATCATGGATTGCCTCTCTCTTTCGCATGTTCCAGCCTCTCTTCATATAGCTTTACAGGCGACGTGGACACGCTGCTGGACGGTAAGCACACCAGGAACTGGTTCAGCATACACAGCGCTTTTCACAAACCCTAGAGGAAATAATCCAGGGGGTTTAAGTCCGGTGATCTAGCTGGCCATGCAACAGAGCCGAGAGAATAATGTCATTCGTCAGTGCCATCTACCGTGGTAACGATGCATTTATGGACACTTATTCATAGGATATGTTTTCCTTCATTTCCAGTCAGGAATCAGCCCCTGCAGTTTGTCGACGTAATTAAAACTCACCCTGTATAGAAGCTATAGCATAGTTTTACAGTTTCAGTTTTTTCAAATATCGAATTTGTCATTTTCTACAGTGGAAAAATTAAAAACAGTATTAGATATATGAAAATAAGGAGATTGAAACGTCGACTTAATACATTTATGTTTTGACTGAGATAATGTTTATTTCTTTGTCGTCTTCTTCTTCTTCTTCACTTCACGGGCTAGGAAAATTGCCTGTTCCGCCTCACAGTTGTTCTGTCCATCTTTTCACTGGCCTTCCTACATTCCTTGAACGTCTTGGCTTGTAGTTGAATGCTGCTCTTGGTAATCTTGATACATTCATTCTTTCCACACGTGTAAACCATTTCTCTCTATATTCTCTGATTTTCTCATCCAATGGATATATATTTAACTCTGTTCTTATATCTTCATTCCTTATCCGATCCAATCTTGTGCAGCCTTTTGTTCTTCTAAGTAAGTTCATTTCTGCGCTTTGTATTCTACTTAGCAATTTTTTGGTCATTACCCAAGTCTCACTCCCATAAAGTAATGCAGGAACTGCCATTGTTTTATAAAACTTCAATCTAGTATCTCTTCTTGTTTTATTCTTTAATGTTTTATGTATAGTTCCGCATATCATTTGAAATTTCGAGAGTTTCATATGTATGTCTCTTTCAGTTTTTGTGTTTATAGTAAAATTACAACCCAAATAATTAAAATTTGTTACTTGTTCCAGAGGTTTGTTGTCTTACGATTTTTGATCTTATATGATCGTTTCCCCAAAATGCCATTATTTTTGTTTTTTCTTTTGATATTTTGAAATTATATTTATTGGCATAACTGATTTAATTGATGTAAAGAGTACTGCAAATTATTTTCATTTTCTCATTTTCTTTCCATTTTCTTGAATTATAACCACATCGTCAGCATACATTTATTTCTTTGTAATTATGAAAGTAAGTTTCATTTATTTTTCTCCTATAGACGATATTTTAAATAAATGGAAAGTTTTAGTGAATCCAGGAATAAGAATAGATAAGAAAGTGTGCATAAATAATCTTCTATTTGCTGACGATGTAATCATAATACGGAAAAATGAAGACGACTTACAGAAATCTATGCATGCATTAAATAAAATATGTAAATTATATTATCTAAAGATTTCTGTAAGGAAAACGAAGACCATGGCTTTTAGAGGAAGATATCCAGTGAGATCCAAAATTATTTTAGAAAATCAATAGAACAGGTGTCTAGTTTCAAATATTTGGGCTGTGATGTTGGCTACAATGTGGAAAGATATATATATATATATATTTCAGACGGTGTGTGGAACAATACAGAGAACATTCAAAAATAAAATTAGAAAAGAAACCAAGATAAAAATGTATAATGTTATGGCGGTTCACATAATATTGTATGGATGTGAAACTTGGGCTCCAATGAAAAAACAGAAGGATAGAATACAGACGGCGGAGATGAGGTTCCTAAGACAAGTAAAAGGATGTACAAGGCTTGATAGAATAAGAAATGAGGATATAAGAGAAGAATTGAAAGTACAGCCTTTATTGGATAAGGTCACGAATTACAGACAGAAATGGATTGATCATATGGATGGAATGAGTAAGGAGAGATATCCATTGTTAGCAAGAAATTATCAAGCAAGAGGAAGACGTGATGTTGGAAGACGTTGGGCTGATGCATTATGAAGTCGGAACGGGCAATTGCCTAATCCCTGGAGTGATGATGATGATTATTTTCCTCCTCTAAACCGTCAACGAAAGTGTTGTTTTGCTGTCAATAGGTTTGTTTATTTATTAAAACCTGAATATTGAGTGAGTGGAATATGTAACTGGCATACTTTCTCTAATCGTCTTAATTTGTAATCAGTTTCGCTTTGATACAATAATAACAGATAATGGATTCAGTTTTATTGGTGTTCGATACTATCTTTAAATTAAATTTACGATACACTAATAGTCTATACGTAAGTTAGCGTATTTTAATCCGCTCATTAAAAAAAAAAAGTCTATAACAGTAGCAAATGATACACTAAATATTTATTGTCCTGTATGTGTCTGTTTACTAGAGTTAGAGCATCGTTTACCAACCTGTGGTTCGCAAAATATTTCAAGGGGTTCGCCAATACTTTTCCGTAATGGCGGGTTTCGAGGTTAGGTCTTTTATTCTTTCCTTCATTTCTGCAGCATTGCAATAATAATAATAATAATAATAATAATAATAATAATAATAATAATAATAATAATATTTTATTATTTATTTTAATCTTAATTTACGCTATGATGCCCCTTGTTGCATATGTGTAACATCGGGAATTTATCATAAGTAATGCCACGAGTGATTTCCAAATTATCGATAAATTCACGACTCACGAAGTGAGAAGTGAATTTATCTAGAGAATTTGGAAATCAAGAGTGGCATTTGTTAGGACTATAAAACGAATAAAATTAAGATATTTACTCACAAATCATTATTTAACTATAGTTATTTTTAAATATTTATATATTTAATGTAAACGGCGATGTTTGAAAACAAATCAGAAACGATTGGTACGCTTCATTTGCTTCTTTTGTTCATCACTGCAACCAGATCATAATATTATTTATTGCCAAAGGATCGCAATGTTGTAAGAATGCACCCTAGTGGAGAAATTTATAACCAACGTTATAGGAATTAATTAATTTCTCATGTCCTATTGTAAATATGTCAATTATATTTTTCTGCAACGTCATTTCCTGGAAATAATTCGTTTAAGAAAGTGCAAACAGTGGTTTCTTTTTTTTTTTTGTGGTATAATCAATTGTTACAAATGTTTTTATATTATCTCTCGCATAAGCTTACTGTTGACATTCATGCTCTATATATACAATCTGGTAGCCGTATTTCTTAGAGAGTCAGTCACTGCAAAATAATGCTATGACCTATTCAGAATGTTAAAAAGAAGGTGCTTTCTTTATTATGATAAATTTTAGTTAGTAAATTCTAGGCGAAACACGACTGTAATTGGTTGTAAATAAAAAATCATTGAAATGTGATTGGTCATTGAGTCCCATTTGGGGCATGAGTTAAATAGTCATATTATTTCCACAATAAATTAATATTTACCCCCAATGCCTGATTTCACGGTTAGGAATGCATTTGATTTCGCTACAACTAGGCCTTCACGTTGTTTAACTTTTAAGCCGTAACTAGTGTAACTTTAGGTTTTAACCGTTAAGGGTGAATTTAATTTAAGGTTATTACACATTTTGCTTGGAATTACATTTTATGCATGTCTACTGTATGTATATTTAAAAGTTACTGGTTCACCCAACTCAGATGGTTGTTGAAAGGGATCTCGAGTCGAAAAAGGTTGGGAACCGCTGGGTTAGAGACATAGTTTTACTTCCACTAACAATGTAATTGCAATTAACGTACCTCAAAATAACAATAAACGCCATATTTTAAACGTGGTTATGCAAATAGAAAATATTTGTCACAATCAGTTTTTATCACTAACAATTTTCTTCTATGAACCCTCGATAGAACAGCCTCTGCATTAATGAGCAGGTATATTTTGTTTAAATGTACACTAATATAACGATAATAATCTACTTGGAAACATTAAATTTTGTTCGGTATAAAATCAAGCTTGAAAATACATAGATAACATACGCTTAAAAATATAATCACATCCGAGTTGTTGACTATAATTATCTTTACACCAGCATTTTTCATAAGTAATGCCACGAGTGATTTCCAAATTATTGATCAATTCACGACTCACGAAGTGAGGAGTGAATTTATCTAGAGAATTTGGAAATCAAGAGTGGCATTTGTTAGGACTATTTAACGAATACAATTAAGCTGTTTACTCACAAATCATTATTTAACTATAGTTATTTTAAAATAGTTATATATTTAATGTAAACGGCGATGTTTGAAAACAAATCAGAAATGTGAGGTTATGTTCATTCACTGCTGCTTGATCATATTATTTATTGCCAAATAAGATCGCAATATTGTAAGAGTGCACCCAAGTGGAGAAATAATGAAACACATCAAACTATATATCATAATCAACATTACGGGTTATTCATTAATTTTTTTAGTAAACAACTCAGTGAAATCAAGGAATCTTTTCATTATTTGGTATATTCAATGTATTTGTTGGAGAAAAATAATGCTTTGGCCTGTTCAGAACATTAAAAAGGAGGAGCTTTCTTTATCACAAAAGCAGGAGCTGATAAAGAGAAATCGATAAAGAGCGAGGGTGAAACACGACTGTCATTGGTGTAAAACAGAATTCATTGAAATGTGATTGGTCATTGACTACCATTTGGGGCATGAGTTAAATAGTCATTATAACGTAACTCAGATTTCTTGACTACAAGATAAATAAGGAAAAAACAATATTTTCTCTAAAAGGACATCAAAATCATGTCAGATTGACTTGTTAGTGAAATTTATATTATTCTTTCAACACTATAAATCAGTCTGAACTTTCAAAGAAAAGTATCGTCTTTTATTACTGAAAATTACGATAATTTAATTTAATGTTTTAGGCCTATCAACTTCTTAAAGAATACTAACATATTAATATCCAGACCTATTCCCTGTATTGACGACGTAAAAAATTATCAATGTGGATTTAGACGAAACAAGTCTAAAATAAATCAGAATTTTACTGTAATACAGAGTTTAAAATTGAAATTAGAATATGGGGGCACTATATATATATATATATATATATATATATATATATATATATAAACTTCTTATAGATTTCAAAAGGCATAAGGTTCAATTAAGAGGCAGAAGTTTTGTAGTATTCTGCTGGAATTCGGAAATCCTAAAACATAGATTTATTTAGATGTAATCAATTGATTTGGCGTTTACTTGATGAAAATCCATTTTTATAATTATAAATAAAACTGTAAGTTTTATTTATATTTATTTAAATGTGTCTAAAAGGCAGAGAGTAGGTGATGGCAGGAAAACAGTTTTCAGATACTTTTGAATTTCACAATGGGTTAAAATTAAAAGAAGGTGATTCACCATCACCTCTGCTATTCAGTTTTTGTACTAGATCATAGGATCAAAGCCGAAGAGGATGAAAAAAGCGTACAACTTAATGATATTAATAATCTGTTGGGGTATATAACATATATATCTTCTTCTTCACGGTTTAGGCTTATTTACTAGCCTGTTCCGGCTCCAAATTGCTGCTCTTTCCACCCTTTCTTTGGTCTTCCCGAACTTTTTCTTCCTCGTGGTGAATAGCTGTATGCTGCTTTTGGTATTCTATTCTCAGTCATCCTTGCCAAGTGTTCTTTCCAGTTTGTTCTGTATTTCTCTATTGTTGTGTTTAGTTCATCTACTTTTAGTTGTTGTCTTATTTCTGTGTTATGTTTTTTGTCTTTTCTTTGATATCCTGCTATTGGTCTGATGAATCTCAGGTATATAATATATATATATATATATATATATATATATGATATGAAAAGAAAAAAGAATGCTTGAGTCGGGGTTGGAACTCGAGTCTCTAAAGTCTGTACCTTCAGCGCTCTAACCAACTGAGCTACGCAAGAATTCCAACACAAACATACAATTTTCTTATACATGCAGTATTATCAATTCACACAAGAGGTAGCGGAAATTTGTTTCAACTGACATCTAGCGGCTAACATAACAGTTAAGCAAATTTTTAAAGAGAATATTTACTTTATAGCAGTAACGCTTGCATATATAGACATTTGGCAAATATCATATTTGCCTTCATTGCCAAATGTCAAATATATATATATATATATATATATATATATATTATGATGTTTAATAAGGCGATACTAGGGGGCAACAACGAACATTCTAATGAAAACAATAAAAAATTAGGGCTGGAAGTAAACATCAATGACTCTAAATAGAGTATATGATTACACATAGAAATAGCTACATTATATACTGGCAATTGAACAGTTAATTATAATAGTTGAATGCAGGTTAATTATAATAAAAATAATATTATATGAGGGAATTTTTGAAGAAGTGTTTGAATTCAAATACCAAGTGAAGTGAATTATAAGTTACTTCATCTCAGGATAGAGATTTATGGAAATTTTATGTCCGCGCGCACACTGAACCTCTGGAATTATTAGTGGCAGTGAATAAGTGAGATAGTTAGACCTATAAAATATGGGATAATAATAATAACCATGAGTTGAGGGAGGTGAACTATACAGGAAATAATTAGAAAACATTATCTTGGGATAGGGATGTTTGGAGAATTGGCCTGGAACCTCCAGATTCAATTAGTTAGTTACTTGGGTAAATTTGTTAAAATAAATAAATATCTAGGAAGGTAGGTAAAGTCTATTGTTAGCTCATGCAAAATGTGTAGACATTCCTTCATAATCATATTTCGTTCTAATGCGCCAAACTACTAACATGACACAACAGTTATGAGCATTCTACCAGTAATATATCATTTAATGTATCTCTATTTTTATAACTGTTCTGCAGATAACAGAGTACGGCAGATATCCTTCCTTATCTTGTAGTAAAAAACATTAATGACAGTGTAGAAAATTTCTGCATGTGGGAAGTAAGAATTACGTGTCTCTCAAATATAAAATTATGAGTGTATAAGAAAATTTGTATTTGACATGAATTGTCATCGATCTTGTTTTAATGTGAAGAAAACATTTACTGACAGTATGTTAAATGACAGTAATTCACCGTAACAAAAATTGTGATAGGGTACATACATACAGGCCTATTTCAAACAGTAACAAAAATGTCTAATTAATCCATGCGGCTTTCAATAACATTATATAATATTCTATTACATCATCAAATTGAATATTTATTGCTCACTCATTTCCATATAGACAGATACTGACAGATATTGAAAATACACCCGTCGGATTTTGAGTACCGGTATTATTTTTGTTTGAATATTTTATTCTCGTTGTAAGTCTCTCAAATAACTTTTATATTTTTACACGCTTTATATTAGCTTGACCTGTATCTGTCTATCTATACAACGGAAATTTTCAATACGATTTTCACCCACTTAAAAACATTGGATCGACTTCAAAATTTTATACTTGTAAAGGACCAATGACAATACAATAATTTAATTTTTTTTTTCTAAGATCCTGGCCAGGATCATCAGGACATCAAAAAAAATTACCATCAAAAGCGTGGGGTGCTTTTTATGGTTTTTACGTTTCTTCTTAGAGACTTACTTTTACCAATATATGTTTATTATCAAATATATTAATTGATATAGAGCACCCCACGCTTTTGATTGTAACATTATTTTTTTAGACAACTCCAGTTTTATTCTAGATGTGTTGGAGATGATTTTTTTTGTTGACCACTTTAATTTTATCCTAAGCGTGTTGGACTTTTTTTTTCATTTTTAGTTCAGCTTTCTAATAAAGCGTGTTGTTTTAGTTTTTTATTTTTTAGTTTGGTTTTCTAATAATGCGTGTAGTTTTGTTTTTTTAACTATTATTTATTTATAATTTTGAGGTTACAAAACTAGAAAACTCGAAGCTAATTGTTTATATGTCGTCCATAAAAGTTTGGTGTATACCGCGTGTTTCTAAATTAATATCGGGGTTTTAAGACTTTGTAGTATTTAGTACATTTAATGTACAATTATAAATAATACATCAAAGGAAAGAGTAACTCAAACAGTGTTCTGCTTCAAGTGTTCAATGTGAGCACCATTTGGCACACGGCATACGAGTCGATAAGCGACTTCTTCCCAAATCCTTCATCAATGTATCTGGAGCAATTGTTACAACAACTGTTTCAATCCTCTGTCTTAAGTCGGGTAGGTCAGCTGGTAGCGGAGGCACATACACATGATCCTTTATGACTCCCCGAAGGTAAAAATTGCATGGCGTAAGATCTGATGAACATGGAGGTCCTGCAAAACAAGCTCAGGCATTCGGTCCCGTTCGGCCAATCCAGCAGTAGGGTACAATGTCGTTTTACCAATCGCGTACGTCCTGATGCCAGTGAGGCGGCGCACCATCTTGCTGCCAAATAAAGTTCTCTGGTTCACCTTCTTCCAATTGAGGAAAGAGACATTGTTCTAGAGTATAAAGATAAGAAGCATCAATTACAGTTGTTTCACCGAAAAAGAAAGGCCCATAAATGTTCCGCCGGGATATAGCACAAAAATATTCAATTTAGGGGAATATCGTTACAACCATACCATATCGTGGGGGGTTGCTGACCCCCAGATGCGAACATTATGCGTTTTCACATGGTCAGTTAAGTGAAATGTCGATTCATCACTGAAGACGACAAAATCCAGAAAATCTTCATCGCCATGCAGCGATATTACATTTGTAAAGTTGGCACGTAAATCGTAGTCTGTAGCTTTACAGCTTGTAGCAACTGTAAACGATAAGGATGTAGTTGTAAACGTCTCCATAAAATTTTCCATACAGATGTCGCTGGAATTACTAATTCAATACTAGCCTTCCGAACAGATTTCTTGGGACTACGCGTAAAAGACTATCTCACTCGTTCAACACATTCTTCAGTGACTCTTGGTCGTCCCGTACTGTTATCTTTGCACTGACGCCTGTGTTTTCAAACTGATTATACCATCTACGGATCTTAATATCACTTGGTGCCATTGCAACTGAATTTAATACGAAAAGATCGTTGCACTTTAACCATAAATTCAGTCTTTGCAAAATGTACAACACAACAAGTTTTCTGCTCACTAGTCGCCATTTTTTTACTAGCGCTTTCTAACGGCAGACAGAGGAAACATTGCATCGCATGCATGTATACAAAACTGTTTGAGTTGCTCTTTCACTTTTTGTATTATTTATAATGGTACTAGTAAGCCCCGGCCACAGTGGCTAGGTGATACGTTAAAAATTTAAACTAAGTTGCTGTCTTTCAGCCAGATTACTTAAAACTAATACTTACACACGAAATTAATAATATTGAAAATAAAATAAAAGACTGAACACACTCAAATTATGAAATAATCAATATTTGTAATTAAATTGAAATTCGCGGTTGCAACAAAAAGCACAGCCATCTGGATCTCTCTTTGTTATATAATAAACCAATTACCTTACAAAATTACCTTACACCGCCATCTGTTAGAATCGTATGGAACTCACAGATAATTACACCGCCATCTGTTAGAATCGTATGAAACTCACAGATAATTATAACTCTTTTTTAAATAATAAGCAAATAATTTGCAATAAAAAATAATGCGACTATAAATTTAGTTATAAACTACCCTAAGTCTCAAGTTGGATCAAACTGCACACAGTGTGCAAAATTTTATTAAAATCAGTTCAGTAGTTTAGGATTCCATCGCGGACAAACAACGTGACACGAAATTTTTAAATATTAAGATATTAGATATACTAAATACCACAAAGCTTTAAAGTCCGGTATTCATTTAAAAACACCCGGTATAATAAAATCGAATCCCTAACGTGATATCCATTGCATTTCATCGAGATGTTTTTCATCGATAAGAATGTAAAAACTAATGGAAGTAGATGTCATCATTAAATCAGGAATTAAATTAAAATTAAGTACAAATATAATATATGTTTGTCGTTAATTTTTTCACTAAAAACATAAAAATAATATATGATTATGAATATATTATTGTGCTTTTTCTAGTTTAGAGCTTTCTTCACCAATTTGATCAAATAAATTTAAGAAAACAATTGTATTTTTAAAAGAATATGCACCAAAAAGTTATAATTGCTATAATTTATCAGCACTTAAACAGTGGAAACAAAAAAAAGTGTTGAGTAGTCAGAAAAACATGTTTCAGGAGACATTTCTCCCATCATCACCTATCTCAGGCTGTGTTCTAAGGTGAATACTGCACCAAGTCCAGTTTAAGTGTATTTATGACTGCTTCATTCATTTTATTATCGAGTCTACAGTCTTGTTCCTCGTTTTATTTAAGTAAATTTGATGTAACGTAAGTTACAAATGAAAAATATTTTCCCTTGTTGGAAACTGTACTGCTACCTGCAAGCAGTGCGAGAGAAATTTAATACAGAATGGATGTATGTGGAAGTATGCATAAAAGTAATATAAGTGCACCGATTTTAAGTATTAATTCTTCTTCTTCTTATACTACTTCTTGAAATTAGGCCTTTTGACCTGTTTGCACAACAAGTGGGATTTAATGAATATTCCCATCTAGTAAATGGGCGTCCAACGCTTCTATATCCTATTGATTTGTACTTTAATAACAGCTGAGGGATTCTATCTGTAGGCATTCATTTAACATGTTCATAGCCATTGTTTCTAATATTGTTAATTATATTTGTTAAATTAAAAATATTTAAGTATTTTTTAATATCTTCATTTCTTTTCCTGTCCAAAACTGTCACAACCTGCTACTGAACGTAAGAACTTAATTTCTGCAGTTTCTATTTTATACAGTTTCAGTTTATTAATGTATTATGGTAAATGTGATAAAATGCTTTGTGATCTATTGGTCGCAAATGTGGGGTTTCTTTAGAAAAAATTACACAGATAATGTATAACTGTAGGCTTTCACGGCCGGCGTCTTGATCCCTATTAGGTTCGGTTCGTCTTCCGGGCACATAGGCCGTGGTCCAGTCGTTCTTCTACTCGACGTTTCGTCTATTGCTGCGGTAGACATCATCAGGAGATACTGCGTGCTCTCTGTGAACTCCTCAACAGTCGGCTGCAGCAGTAGACGAAACGTCGAGTAGAAGAACGACTGGACCACGGCCTATATGCCCGGAAGACGAACCTAATAGGGATTTACACAGATAACATTAATGCATTACTTTTTAATTATTAATTTTCATATTGTACATAGGAGGTACGAAATGAAACAAATGTTTCCTTTAGTATTTTTCAATAAAATACATAACATATCTCGTACATTTTTGTCAGTTTATATGCGTAAATTTAATTTCGTTTTATGTGCACCGGTGTGGTCTCGAGTAGCGTGCTGCCTTGTCACGCAGCGGGCCCGGGTTCGATCCCCGGTCGGACAGTTTTTCTGGGTGAGGTTTTCATCGGGGTTTTTCCTCACCTGTAAGACAAATGTCAGGAAAATTTTAAGGCCCAAACGGTCCCCGAAATCATATGGCCATCGCAATCATCATAATTCATATTAATCTAGACTAAGCTTAGGATTAGGACTCTTCTAGCGCACCACTATCATCATCATCATCATCTTCATTCATGGATTAGGTCTGTTGACCCGTTCCGACTTAGGCCCATCTTTTTCTAGGTCTGCCAACATCTCGGGTGCCTTTAGGTTTGTATTTTGTTATTTGTTTTGGATATCTATCTTCATTCATTCTGTCAATGTATTGCTTCCATTTTTTGTCTATATGTATCTATTTTATCAGTTATTGCAAACATTTCAAATTCCTGTCTTATTTCTGTGTTCTTGATTCTGTCTTCCTTAGTGCACCCTTTAACAGATCTGAAAAATTTCATTTCTGCCGCCGTTATCCTACTTAGATCTTGTTTTTTATGTATCCAGGCTACTGAACCATAGAGCAGTACCGGTACTGCCAACATTTTATAAAATTTCCGTTGGGTCTCTCTTGTTGTTTTGTTATTTAGTAATCGTTTTATCGTACCACATATTCCCTGGAATTTTGCTATTTTATTAGTTATATCATTATCATAATTAAATGAAATGTCACATCCTAGATAATTGAGATGGTTCACCTGTTCTGTGATTTTGTTTCCTATTACTATTTTCGATCTGATTTGATTTTTCCCTTGGAATGCCATTACCTTAGTTTTTTCTATGGATATTTTGAGATTATATTGTTCACATATATTATGTAATTTAAAAATATTCCTCTGAAGTTCGTCTTCTGTATTTGCTATCATCATCATCACTCATCATATCATCGGGGCAACGTAACCCCGCTTTCAAGGCGCCCCAACCTCAGAAGTGGGTTACAAGTACGCCATGCCAGGAGAGAACACCAGGAATGTTGAAAGACAACCTGGGGCATTTGCAAAAAAAGAAATAATAATAATTTCGTTTTTATCAATTAAATTTGCACTAAAACAGATCACGAGATCAAAAGATACCAAAAACAAGTTGTTTCAATTTACATCCGTTTGTAATGTGTCAAAATCGTACCATTACCACAATTAAATTTCAGTACGATTTATTTTTTTGAGAAAATCATGTATTTGGGACCCAAAGGGTGAATTTCTCAACCGATGTCTAAACCACGATCTCAGTTTTCCAATTTTTCTATTGTTTCCATAACAACTAAAAATGACTGAAAACTCACAGAAACTGTTATGAAACCATAGACATGATTCAGGTAATTGTTTTTGTAATTAAGAGTTTTCAGTTTTTATGGTTGTTATGGAAAACAATACAAAACCGGAATACCGCGGTCATGTTTTAGACTTGTTGTGAAATCCAGCCAAAGAGTGTAAGGCATTTTGATAATATTTTTCACAAGAAATTCATGATTAAAATCTATGCATTTATATTACCTCCACTCTGTATAAATTTAGTTCCTTCTAGACTTTCTCATTGTTTCAAGAGAAATAAAAACTCTCCACATTTGAATCACATGATAAATCTTCATAAAACTGGATGCAGTTTTATAAAGAAAATTATACGAAAGCAATGCGTCATCAACCATAGAAAATTGCACTGTAGAAATGTCCTCATGTGTTTCTATTGTAACAATTTAAGATGCAAAACAACTAATTTTGTCATGCATTCAAATTAATGAAGCGATGTGTGTCCAAACTACCCAACTAAACAAGCACTTACTAACTTACTCACTGGCACTATCGAACCCGTAGGTTCATGGCCGCGCGGACATAAGCTCTCCATGCATCCCTATCTGAGCTAATCCTTTACAATCATTCCCTGTATAATCTACTTCGTTCAAATCATAGTTAATGTTATTCTCCCACCTCATTCTTGGTCTACCAACTAGGAGTTTTCCCTCTGGCTTTCCTACAAGAAGCTTCCATGCACGTCTTTCATTCCCCATATGTGCAACATGTCCTGCCCATCGCAGTCTACGAGACTTAACTGTTCTTATTATATCTGGCTTCCTATAAAGACCATGTAGTTCATTGTTATGGAGACTTCTCCATTCACCTGTTTGTTCATCTCTCTTTGCTCCAAAAATTTTCCTAAGTAACCGACCCAAACCCTCTGGCGGCACTATGGCCCTGGGGTCTACTCAGCCTCTAACGGAAATGAGTACCAGACGCTTGTTCTGGGGGTAAAGGCGGCCGTCACGCAGGGCTGACAACCCGGCTGACGTAAAGTGCCGATTGTCTAGAAAAAGTGGGAGCCTTAACTTCCTACTACCCCAAGGGCCTCCGGGCCTGTTGTGGGATCACTTTACTTTACTTTATTCTCAAATACTCGTAATCTCCTTTCCTCCCTTAAAGTAAGAGTCCATGTTCCGCACCCATATAATATAACTGGTAGAATAAGAAAAGTAAAGTAAAGTGATCCCACAACAGGCCCGGAGGCCCTTGGGGTAGTAGGAGGTTAAGGCTCCCACTTTTTCTAGACAATCGGCACTTTGTCAGCCGGGTTGTCAGCCCTGCGTGACGGCCGCCTTTACCCCCAGAACAAGCGTCTGATACTCATTTCCGTTAGAGGCTGAGTGGACCCAGGGCCATAGTGCCGCCAGAGGGTTTGGGTCAGTTTAAAAATCCTGACCCCAACGGGACTTGAACCCTCGACCCTCCGGCTTGTAGCTCAGTGCCTTAACCACTACGCAACGGCGTGCCCCCGGTAGAATAATAGTTTTATATATTTTCAGTTTAAAAAAAACACTTATTAAGACAAAAAAATCTGATTCGATGTATATTGCAGCAGCACTGAAATTTGGCGTTTTAGGGAAAATAATTATTTCAGCACATAGAAAAATAGGTAATGTTTGTGACAAAAATTATACTCTTTGAAGTTGAATGAAAATGGCGAATAAAAAAACATTACAATAACCCAGGTAGTTTACATAAAGTAGGCCCTATATATTCAATTTTGTAAACTTTTAACTAACAAGTATAAGGTGCACCAACATATTTAGAATACGCAAAATAAATATATTCTTCCATCACTAAAACAGACAAATTCAATTTTCCAACAAAAATGCAAGCAACTAATTTAAGGGGAGACGATTGTGATTCGAGGTAAAAATTATCATAAGTAATGCCACGAGTGATTTCCAAATTATCGATAAATTCACGACTCACGAAGTGAGGAGTGAATTTATCTAGATAATTTGGAAATCAAGAGTGGCATTTGTTAGGACTATTTAACGAATAAAATTAAGCTGTTTACTCACAAATCATTATTTAACTATAGTTATTTTAAAATATTTATATATTTAATGTAAACGGCGATGTTTACAAATGAGAAACGATAGGTACGCTTCTACTGCTTCTTTTGTTTATCACTGCAACCAGATCATACTATTTATTGCCAAAGGAACGCAATATTGTAAGGAGGAGCTTTCTTTAATATGGTAATTATAACACTGATAAATATTTGGTGAAACACGACTCTGATTGGTTGTAAAACAGAAATCATTGAAACGTGATTGGTCATTGACACCCATTTGGGGCATGAGTTAAATAGTCTCTTAAAATAATCTGTTGATAATTACCTGATTTCATTAATTCTGTGTTATTTAAGTGTGCATATAGCTTTATCAATATGTGAGTATTTTTCAGATAGCTTTTTAAAACATCCAGTCTGAATTAATAATTTCTGAAAGAATCAATCTATTGATACATTTTCTCACTAACTACCGGTATTTTAGGTTGAGCTATCAAGTTTTCAGTGACTGACCATAATGCCGAATACACTGTCGTCATAAAAATAATAAATATTTTAAACTGCTATTTACACTAGAGGCAGATCAAGTTTTATCCATTAAACTTCCCTATTAGTAAAATAAACCGCCTACTCATGCCCAACGTACTGCCAGGTCAAATGATGAGATGACATGAAGAACCTATTATTGAAGTTCTAGAATGGCGGCTGGCCAGGCCTGTTACACCATCACATGAGAGAACGAAATCAAACAGATTACACGAGTATGGAGAAGTGGTGGAACGAAGTTTTTGTCCCAATTCAAATTTTCAAAGTAAACAATAGAGTACGTTAACCAGGTCTTGGAAAATAATTAACCCTTAAATTCGTAATGTATTCTTTTGGATACATTAGTTGGTTTAATTAATTTAATATTTTAAATAAATCAGAAGAAAACGAACAAAAATATACCACTTAAATGTGTGTCTAATTATACAATATACCTAATAACAACAGTTATACAAGATTCCGTTTTCACTGAGGTCCGCCACATTCAAATAACTAACACAAGAAATTTGTTTGGATCTAATTTTATTAAATTCAACCCACTCTATTAAGGTTTTTAATGGTTTCCCTTGATGTTAAGGCAAATGCCGGAGTGGTCCCCTAGCATCCACTAGTAAAGTCATTAAAGTCCAATAAATATTCTAAATTCAAAATTATTAAATAAGAACAGCTAAATCCGAAAAGAGCCGTTTCTGATTGGAATGCCGACTTAACTTCCCGCTCTTGCCCTCTTTAGGGCTGGCGGCTTCTGTGGTGGTGGCAGTCTTCCTGTTGGCAGCTCAGTGAAACAACTAGAACTTCAATGAAATTCACCCAGAAACTGAATGCAGGATTGGTGTGTCCAACCACTGGACCTTTGACACCGGACTGCGGCTAGTTATCGTGGGCAGAGGATATACATTATAAAAAATCAGAATACGAACAAATAAGTTCGTAAATGACAAATTATTAAATAACTACGACGATATAATTAATTCACAAGGGCTAAAGAGGGTTGGAAATCCCTAAGAATAGCCGGAACTTGCTGTTCATGATTGGACGATTCCCATAGGTCGAGGACGCTTCCACAAAAAATGGATGTTTTCCTCGATGGATAGAAAGGGAAGTCCAAGAAGTGACACAATTTCCATTACATAGTAACTACTACTACTACTACTACTACTACTGTGGTAGTGGCAGTCTTCCTGTTGGCAGCTCAGTGAATCAACTAGAACATCAATGATCAAGAATACCAGAGAAAATAAATTCACCTAGAAACTGATTGCAGGATTGGTGTGTCCAACCACTGGACCTTTGATACCGGACTTCGGCTAGTCATCGTTGGCAGAGGATGTATTATCAAATATCAGACGACGAAATAACTAATGAAGGAGAAAACATCATTAAATAACAACGACGAAACACTTAATTCACAAGGGCTAAAGAGGGTTGGAAATCCCTAGAGATAGCCGGAAGTTGTTGTTCACCATCGAACAATTCCCATATAGTCGCCGGGGACGCTTCCATAAAAATGGATGTTTCCCTGGCGGACATAGAGGGGATATGAATGTTTGAGAAGTGACACAATTTCCATTACAAATGTGTGTGGTGGTGGTGTTTTGCCAATTTAAGGGTTAAATCAATTTAATTAATGTTCAGAGGGAATATATTAAGTGTCAGAATTTAATTATTTAGGTGTATTAATAACAAACACTAAAAATGTAATAAAAGAAGTAAAGAAACAAGCTGATAAAGCAGATCAAATATCAGGATATATGAAAGATTTAATTTGGCGCAACAAACATATGTCAATAGAAAGCAAAACCCGCATGTACAAAACGATAGTTCGACCAGTTATCGTATATGGAGCAGAAACTAGGGCTGATACAACAAAAACCAAACAAATAATAAGCACATGCGAAATTAAAATCTTAAGTTATATGCAGGGGAAAAACATTATTTGATAAAATACACAACACAGAAATTAGGGACAAATGTCATATTCAAGACATAACCAAATTTATTATAGATAAACGAAAATATTGGAAGGGTCATATAGAAAGAATGGAAGAAAGCCAACTTGCAAAAAGAGCTAAAGAAGATAGACCAATGAACGGGAGAAGAACAAGAGGAAGACCAGCCAAGAGATGGATAGACAGTGAATGCACATCCAATATATCTTCCTCCGTGGAGTGATTTTGGAAATAAACAGGATGGAAATCCTACAAATTAAGTTTAAGAAGAAGAAGAAGGAAATAAATTGTAAAAACAACAGTTTTACTGTGAATAATCCAAAGCCAAAATGAATGAAAGGCGCCACTAATTTGGAAGCAGAAGTAAATTATTATAAGATGATTTGAAAAATATGACTAAATGCGTTTTTATAACTTAGAAATGTTATCATAAGTAATGCCAGGAGTGATTTGCAAATTAGAGGATTTGGAAATGAAGAGTGGCATTTGTTAGGAATATTTGATGGATAAAATTAAGCTGTTTACTCAAAAATCATTATTTAAATATAGTTACCAGTATTTTAAAACATTTATATATTTAATATAAACGGCGATGTTTGAAAACAAATCAGATATGTGAGGTTATGTATAATCACTGCAACTTGATCATATTTATTGCCAAATAGGATAGCAATATTGTAAGAGTGCACCCTAGTGGAGAAATAATTAAACTCGTCAATCTGTATATTACTATCAACATTATTAGGTTATTAATTTATTTTTTAGTAAACAACTCAGTAAAATCAAGGAATCTGTTCATTATTAATGAATTTGTTGGAGAAAAATAATGCTCTGAGCTGTTCAGAATATTAAAAAGGAGGAACTTTCTTTATCACAAAAACAGGAGCTGATAAAGGGAAATCGATAAAGAGCGAGGTGAAACACGACTGTGATTGGTAGTAAAATAAAATTCATTGAAACGTGATTGGTCATTGACTCCATTTGGGACACGAGTTAAATAGTCATAAGTAATGCCACGAGTGATTTCCAAATTATAGAATGTATCTAGAGAATTTGGAAATCAAGAATGGCATTTGTTAGGACTATTTAACGAATAAAATTAAGCTCTTTAACTCACAAATCATTGTTTAACTATAGTTATTTTAAAATATTTACATATTTAATGTAAACGGCGATGTTTGAAAACAAATCAGAAATGTGAGGTTATGTTCATTCACTGCTGCTTGATCATATTATTTATTGCCAAATAAGATCGCAATATTGTAAGAGTGCACCCGAGTGGAGAAATAATGAAACACATCGAACTATATATCATAATCAACATTACGGGTTATTCGTTTATTTTTTTAGTAAACAACTCAGTAAAATCAAGGAATATTTTCATTATTTGCTGTATTCAATGTATTTGTTGGGGAAAAATAATGCTTTGATCTGTTCAGAACATTAAAAAGGAGGAACTTTCTTTATCACAAAAGCAGGAGCTGATAAAGAGAAATCGATAAAGAGCGAGGTGAAACACGACTGTCATTGGTTGTAAAACAACATTCATTGAAACGTGATTGGTCACTGACTCCATTTGGGGCATGAGTTAAATAGTCACTCTAAAGTAACATACATAACCTTCCTGCAGAAGCATTATGCACATGTTTATAATGAAACAAAAACATTAAGGATGTGTGAAAACAAAAATGGTGAATAAAACATGCTCTCATACTACAGCAAATAAAATGTGCGCTTGTGAATTACAAACATCATGCATCAGCAGGTACGTACTTGCAGCGCTCTCCATATCCTAAGGCCCGTCTAGAACAAAGAGAATAAGACAGAAAAATCGCATAGCGTTGGATCATAAAGGCCAAAAACACACTGAAATTATAACAAGACTTGGATAACTTTTGTGAGCGACATAAGCAATGATTGAATGAACTGCATGCATTAAACATGCATATGTTCTCTGTAGTGTTATATATAGTGTTCTCAATTTTAAGGGGCTCAGAATTATTTATCAGAAATGTTACGTTCTTAATAAGACAGACATTCATGTTAAAGTGAAAATCAAAAGTTATCTGCTACAATCAAATACTAGCACAATGAATAATTTATCTACAGAGTGATTCAGAAATATGGATATACGTTTGATCGCATTTTGTGACGAAAATAATAACTATTAAAGGAAATATGATGTTATCATAAGTAATGCCACGAGTGTTTTGCAATTTATCTAGAGAATTTGGAAATCAAGAGTGGCATTTGTTAGGACTATTTAACGAATAAAATTAAGCTGTTTACTCACAAATCATTATTTAACAATAGTTATTTTAAAATATTTATATATTTAATGTAAACGGCGATGTTTGAAAACAAATGAGAAGCGACAGGTACGCTTCATCTGCTTCTTTTGTTTATCACTGCAACCAGATCATACTATTTATTGCCAAAGGAACGCAATATTATAAGAATGCTCTCTAGTGGAGAAAAAATGAAACACATCAAACTGTATATTAATTCATTTCCGATGTCGTATGATGTAAATATGACAATTATATTTTTCTTGCATTGTTACCTGGGAAAAAATACATTTAAGAAAGTGTAAACAGTGGTTTCTTTTTTTGGTGGTATAATCAATTGATACAAATGTTTTTATATTAACTCCCACATGCGGCATGTGTTGACATTCATGCACTATATATACAATCTGGTAGCCGTATTTCTCACAGGCTGAGTCACTGCAAAATAATGGTCAGACCTGTTCAGAATATTAAAAAGGAGGAGCCTTCTTTAATATGGTAATTATAACACTGATAAATATTTGGTGAAACACGACTCTGATTGGTTGTAAAACAGAAAATCATTGAAACGTGATTGGCCATTGAGTCCCATTTGGGGCATGAGTTAAATAGTCATTGGAAAGGGAATCCTTCAAATTACAACAATAGAACAAAAAACAAATATCTGCTCACGTGCAGCTTGGCGGGTTGATTTTTGTGGGCTAGCGTCGAACGCCTCCACAATTCTCTTCGTTGTTTCTGCATCCGTTCTAATGCGAGGCCTTCCAGGAGGTTTGATTTTCTGCATCCTTCCTGTCTCCAGCAGTCGTTTTCTCCACTTTCCCACAGTCGACGGCTGCAATGCTACGTTAAACTCACGTCTTGCCCGTCTTGCGGCCTCACGATCATTAGCATAAGTTATTGCCCATGCAGCAATTGTAATTTGCTGTTGCATATTCTACGCCATTTTGACTAATGACGTAAGTTCTACACTGTTTTGTTTTATTCCATTGTTGTAATTTGGATAATAGCCTTTCCAGCGGTAGTTTCATATTTCCTGTAATGGGTAATATTTTCATCACACAACGCGATCAAACGTATAGCCATATTTATGATTCACTCCGTACAAATTAATTTGCATGTTCTATGATATAATTTGCATTTTGTTCCTTTCTTTGGTAAACCTCATCCCGTTATAGAAGTTACGTAAAAATAGTGAAGTAAATCGATAACATTCACAAATGTATATTGTCTATGATGAACACAACCAGAAATTATTAGAGGACAAATGAATACACAATCAAGAGGAGTAAAGCGCTCTATCGGAGGGAGATTATCACATCTTAAGTCAAACAGTCCAGAGAGGGCTTCGATTTTCCCTAATCCACTTCGACATCCAGCCCTATAATTACTTACTACTCACTGGCACTATCGAACCCGTAGGTTTATGGCCGCGCGGACATAAGCTCTCCATACATCCCTATCCTGAGATAATGCTTTCCAATCATTCCCTGTATAATCTACTTCCCTCAAATCATAGTTAATGTTGTTCTCCCACCTCATTCTTGGTCTACCAACTGGGCGTTTTCCCTCTGGCTTTCCTACAAGAAGCTTCCATGCACGTCTCTCATTCCCCATACGTGCAACATGTCCTGCCCATCGCAGTCTACGAGACTTAACTGTTCTTATTATATCTGGCTTCCTATAAAGACCATGTAGTTCATTGTTATGCAGTCTTCCCCATTCACCTGTCTGTTCATCTCTCTTTGGTCCAAAAATTTTCCTAAGAACTTTATTCTCAAATACTCGTAATCTCCTTTCCTCCCTTAAAGTAAGAGTCCATGTTTCGCACCCATATAATATAACTGGTAGAATAATAGTTTTATATATTTTCAGCTTAACGTTTTTTGAAAGGAGTTGGGACATCAAAAGTCTCTGCAATGCATAATAGCACGCATTTCCAGAATTGAGCCTATGTTTAATTTCTTTGTGCATCTCATTCCTATTTGTGATCATTGTTCCTAGGTATTTGAATTCAGCCACTTCCTCAAAATTTTCCTCATTTGTCATTAGCTGTCCATTTCCATTATATACTGAATTTCTACGTGTGGCCATATATTTAGTTTTACTGATATTTACTTCCAGTCCTAATTTCTTAGTGTTACTCAATAGTGTGTGCGTATTGGCCTTTAGTATCTCCTCGCTATTGGCCAATAGTACTACATCATCAGCATAAGCTAACAGCTTATTAATGCCATTCAGTTGTAAGCCTTCCTCATTCTCTAAAGATTTAATGGCATGCTCTAGTCCTATAATTAATGTAATAAATCCATTAAAGTTAACTGTCTTGTTTATATTTCAGACAGGTATGTACACATATCTTCCTAGAGTCGTTAATTCACTCCATCCCCTATCGGAGTCTAGGTATTCCTTCCCGTCTCCTTCCTCCCCGCTTTATAATAGGATTCTATTAGGGACACATTTTTCATTAGCTCCTGACATGTTCCTAGCCCATCTGAGTCGAAAAATTTGATAGTTGTTATATTTTACTCTTAGCTGCATTTTGAACTTTGTATCTTTGTCTCCATAATCCATTATCGCATATTATAGCTCCAAACATTATTCTGACATTTTTCTTTCGAAAATAATATTTGCTCACATCACTTAGTTATTGCCCAAGTTTTAGAATCACGTGACAGAACCGGTACGATCATCTTGTACATAAATCACATTGTCGGTTGACCTAAAAACAAATTTAAATTCTGAACAAATAATTCATTTGCATTTTCTATAGTTACTTCCAACTCTCAGTATATACTTAATAAATCAAGTTATGGTAGGCCAATAGTTTTTTTTTAGGAAGAGAGTGTAACTCTTTCTCATTGGCTGTTCATGATAGTTCCAAATGAGGTGATGCTATGCTGGAACATAACTTGGAATCCATTAGTAAAGGGGGTCTTAATATTGGAGATAGAAAACCAGGCAGTGAGTTCATCAGAATAAGACAGGCAATAAAAGAAGTAAGGTGCATATTAGGGCACTAGAAGCGCGTTATTAGTTACTTTCATCACTAGAGTGAGAAATCTGATGTCCCAGTAACTTAGTTCGGACAATATACTCCCACACACTATTAAAATATCACCACTTTCTTTTGTTAATCCACATCTTTCACATGTACAGTAAGCTTCAAAACTATTCCAACATTTAAAAAAATAATATAATATAAAATTTAGCTTCATGTATGACTTCATATTTGTATGCATTTTCCCTGGATTTCCACAATTTTTTTGGCTTTATTAATTTTTGTTAGTACCTTTCTCTAAATTTAAAATTAATTAATTATCAGAATAGAGCCCTTGTAAACAATTTTTTTTTCAATTGCCCCAGCTTTTGTCTTTCGACATTCCTGGTTTCTCTTCTGGCATGGCGTACCTGAAACCCGCTTCTGAGGTTGGAGCGCCTGGAAGGCGGGGTTACGTTGTCCCGATGATATTATGGGCGATGATGATGATAATGGTGCGCCAGGAGAGTACCTGATCCTAAGCTTAACCTGAGATGAATATGAATGATGATGATTGCGATGGCCATATGATTTCAGAGACCGTTTGGGCCTTAAAGTTTTCGTGACATTTGTCTTACAGGTGAGGAAAAACCCCGATAAAAACCTCACCCAGAAAAACTGCCCCGACCGGGGAGCGAACTCGGGCCCGCTGCGCGACATGAGAATATCACTTCAAAAGTCTTTTTCCCACCTGATATCCAAACTGTCATTTTGTGTGTATTAATTATTCTTAGATTATTCTGTGTACAAATGTCGCCATATGACTTCAAAACATCATTTAAATCACTACCTACTTGCGTTAAAAATTACTATCGCAATCAAAGAAATTCTTGCTTACAACAAAATAATTGTCTCAGATTACTTCCTATAAATTCATAAAAATGGACAAGAGACGTTTAGAAAATAATCTCCCCGTGTAATGTGCATTTACATTGAAATCTATTTGTATACTAACTAGTTATATAAGTTGTAACATAAAAATTAGTTATGTATGGCATTTCATGGGAAGGAGCCCATACAAAGTAAAATCTGTCTCCAGAATACAATTTTAGAGAGATCTAATCAATTTAAATATCTTTGATATTATCTCTCTATCTGGGATGAAAAGGATATCCCTGAAAAAATTACTAGTTATAATAAAAGTTTAGGAATTATTAATCAAGTTATGAAAACATCCCTTGTACAAAAAAACACCAGATTACGTTTATATAACACTTTGGCTAGACCAGTGTTGACCTATGGTAGTGAAGCATGGGCACTAAAAAGACAACATGAAAGCAGAATAACGGCTTGTGAAATGAGATTCATGCGCAGAACAGCGGGTTACACCAGATGGGATCGGAAAAGGAACACCGATATCTTAAAATAATTGAAGACTACCCCAATTTTGGAATATATTAAACAGTACCAACTAAATTGGAAACACCATCTAGAAAGAATGAGTTCAAATCGGATCCCCAAAGCTGTTTATATTAATTAAATACCAAGTGGACGAAGATCACTGTGCCGTCCTATGAAAGGATCGTAACAGGTCTTGATACTTGGAAGGAAGAAGAGGAAGAAGAAGAAGAAAAAGAAGAAATTAGTTATGTAAGAAATTAGGTAATGGACGTGTTGCACGTATGGGGAATGAAAGACTTGCATGGAAGCTTTGTAATGATAATGATAATAATAATAATAATAATAATAATAATAATAATAATAATAATAATAATAATAATAATAATAATAATAATAACAATAATAATAATAGTTTTATTTTACCTGGTAGAGTTAAGGCCTTAAGGCCTTGTCTACCACTCAACCAGGTTTAAAAAAATACAAAAAAAATAGTTTTAAATCTAAATTACAATATATATATAAACGATTACAAGTTATGAATACAATACAATTAATATTTATAATGTATTTTGATTTACTCTAAATTTAACGAATTAAATATATAATATGTACAAGATATATAAAAAAAACGAGGAAAAGATTAATGACATAGTATAAAATTAAATAAATAGAGAAAAATTAATTATTAGACAACAGGTAACTGTATAAGCGTGACTTAAAGGTGCCAAGTGTGCGAAAGTGTAGGAAAGCCAGAGGGGAAACGCCCAGTTGGTAGACCAAGAATGAGGTGGGAGAATAACATTAACTATGATTTGAGGGAAGTAGATTATACAGGGAATGATTAGAAAGCATTAGCTCAGGATAGGGATGTATGGAGAGCTTATGTCCGCGCGGCCATGAACCTACGGGTTCGATAGTGCCAGTGAGTAAGTAAGTAAGAAATTAGGTAATATAAACATCGTAAATATTATAAATGGATAAAGAAAATAAGACTGTTTCTATTAACTTGAAGATGAAATAGAAAACAAAACGTGCATAGTTTTTAAATGGAAAATAAGAAGTCAATGATATATCTATTTGTAGACTCTTTGAACGATTGGAAGAAGCAGATGCTGATATTAAAAATAACATGAGAGCAATACTTACTTACTTACTTTCTCACCGGCACTATCGAAACCGTAGGTTCATGTCCGCGCGGACATAAGCCCTCCATACATCCCTATCCTGAGCCAATGCTTTCCAATCATTCCCCGTATAATCTACCTCCCTCAAATCATAGTTAATGTTATTCTCCCACCTCATTCTTGGTCTACCAACTGGGCGTTTTCCCTCTGGTTTTGCTACAAGAAGCTTCCATGCAAGTCTTTCATTCCCCATACGTGCAACATGTCCTGCCCATCGCAGTCTACGAGACTTAACTGTTCTTATTATATCTGGTTTCCTATAAATACCATGTAGTCCATTGTTATGAAGTCTTCTCCATTCACCTGTCTGTTCATCTCTCTTTGGTCCAAAAATTTTCCTAAGTACTTTATTCTCAAATATTTGTAATCTCCTTTCATCCCTTAAAGTAAGAGTCCAGTTTCGCACCCATATAATATAACTGGTGGAATAATAGTTTTATATATTTTCAGTTTAACGTTTTTTGAAAGGAGTTGGGACATCAAGAGTCTCTGCAATGCATAGCAATAGTAGACCTATTCCTTATGTTTATGTGTGTACCTATGCATATGTATGAGAGTAGGTAAGGTCAATGATAATCATATTTTGTGATCAAATAAATTTGTGATCCTCCCTGTTGATTTCATTTCATATTTCTTGAAACCCTTTTAGTTTATGGAGAGGCAGACAGACTTTCTCTCTATTTGTATGATTTACATTCTCGCCACATGCCAACGTTTAACAAATGTAACATTTATTCAGTGACAAAATGAATAATTTTAAATATCCCAATAAATTATTGCCCACTGCAAGTAACTTTCAGATAAAACATAAAATAGTTCTTATTACACGCTTTATATTAGCTTGACCTGTATCTATCTAATCCATGTAACGGAATATTTCAACGCGATTTTCTTCATTCACATTTCATACCCACTTAAAATCATTGGATCGACTTGAAACTTTGTATACTTGTAGAGAACCCGTGACACTACAAATAATTTGTGTCCATAGTTTAATTTTCTAAAATCCGGCCATAAATTATCAGAAAATAAAAAAAAAGTGTTTTTGTCTCAATGTAACGGAATCTTTCAACGCGATTTTTCACTCACTTAAAATAATTGGATCGACTTGAAACTTTGTATACTTGTTAGAGAAACCCGTGACAATAAACAATAATTTCACATACTTATTTTCTAAAATCCTGGCCATAATCATCATAAAATAAAAAAAAAAAGTGTTTTTTTGATCAATGTAACGGAATCTTTCAACGCGATTTTCACTCACTTAAAATCGTTGGATCGACTTGAAACTTTGTATACTTGTAGAGAACCCGTGACAATACAATAATTTCATATTTATTTTCTAAAATCCTGGCCATAATCACCAGAAAATAAAAAAAAAGTGTTTTTGTATCAATGTAATGGAATCTTTCAACGCGATTTTCACCCACTTAAAAACGTTGGATCGACTTGAAACTTTGTATACTTGTAGAGGACCCGTGACAATACAATAATTTCATACTTATTTTCTAAAATCCTGGCCATAATCACCAGAAAATAAAAAAAAAAGTGTTTTTGTATCAATGTAACGGAATCTTTCAACGCGATTTTCACCCACTTAAAAACGTTGGATCGACTTGAAACTTTGTATACTTGTAGAGGACCCGTGACAATACAACAATTTCATATTTATTTTCTAAAATCCTGGCCAGAATCATCCGAAAATCAAAAAATGAAAAACTGGTATAATAGGTTGCGGACTTGTCGAGTTTTTAGTCAATCGTTGTAAGAGCTCAGTTGGTAGAGCAGTGAACTCTTAGTGCGTGATATAATTTCAGTAATCCATAGTAGACCTATTACATTTATGTTTATGTGATGTACCGATGCATATGTATGAGAGTAGGTAAGACAGTCAATGATAATCATATATTGTGCATCAAATAAATTTGTGATCCTCCCTAGTGATTTCATTTCATATTTCTATGAAACCCTTTTAGTTCTAACTGAGCAGGCCCAGAGAGAAACTTTCTCTCTATAACTTGCTTGATGATATTACATTACTCGCCACACACTAACGTTCACTTTAACAAAATATAACATTTATTCAGATTGACAAAATGAATAATTTTTAAATATCCCAATAAATTGTGTCCCACTACAAGTAAGTTTCAGACTAAACATAAAATAGGGCTTCTTATTTTTAAAAAAGTTGTTCTATACATTGCAACATTTCTTTCTGCAATAAAGACTTTAATGAAAATAAAATATAATGATTATGTTTACTCGCCTCCGTACTAAATAATTTGCTAGCCCTGCAGATTTAGCCTAGGAAGTTAGTACAATAGTTTAAGAAGCCCGCTCTTCAAATATTGAGCAGCAATTTAATTCTATAGTAATTCTGCCAGAGGGCAGATCTTTCACTATAATCATACCATTTACATGCTATGCTTTGCAGCTTTACTAAGGAATTATGGGTGTGGTAGCTTTCCGTTGGGGATGATGATCATAATGATGAGGATGATGGTGATGGCCGGATGATTTTCGGGAACCGTTGGGCGCTAAGCTTCCTGACATTTGTCTTACAGGTAAGAAAAAACTCCGAAAAAACCTCACGCAGGAGCCTGTCCCGACCGGGAATTGAACCCGGGCCCAGATGTAGCTGGAATAATAGAGAATATGTATAGGAAAAATAAATGTTTGTTCTGGATTCGCCTGGTAGCACACTGAGATATCAACTCAGAGGTCCGGGTTCAAATCCCATCCAGGTGTTTATTTTTCTTATGTCATATTAAGCTTGCATTGCTCAATGTCAATAAATTTAATTATAACACACACACACACACATATATATATACACACACACACACACACATATATATATATATATATATATATATATACTCACACATACACACACACACACACACTCGCATATGCACAAGTGTACGCCATGGTCATTTCCAGTGTCTACTATGTAAGATCAATACATATTTAAAATAAATTAGAAAACTTTTCAGAGTACAACCTCAAATAGCTACATCCCTTAGAAAATCCCCAAAAGGGTGTTAATATATTTAAAAAGACTTACTACATTTCTCCATCCCCTTTGAATGTGGAACATAAAATATAGAACAGATCCTACCTCCAAATATTGTACAAATCTATAATACAAACAAGTAATACACACATATGATTAAATAAAACAAACAAACAAGACCTGGAGTTCAATAAAGAGGAAATTGAATTCGGCTACATTTTTGTAATTTAGTTTCATTTCACATACATTTTATCACACTGTGTCATGCATAGCCCATTTACACCCACAGACAACACTTTCCACACATACGCTCACTAGATCATTAAAACTCGTAAAACATCAAATTCATAGTATTTGACTCTTCCTTGATTCAACGATTGGGGAACGCCGTAGCGTAGTGGTTAAGGCACTGAGCTACAAGCCGGAGGGTCGAGGGTTCAAGTCCCGTTGGGGTCAGGATTTTTAAACTGACCCAAACCCTCTGGCGGCACTATGGCCCTGGGGTCGACTCAGCCTCTAACGGAAATGAGTACCAGACTCTTGTTCTGGGGTAAAGGCGGCAGTCACGCAGGGCTGACAACCCGGCTGACAAAGTGCCGATTGTCTAGAAAAATTGGGAGCCTCAACCTCCTACTACCCCAAGGGTCTCCGGGCCTGTTGTGGGATCACTTTACTTTTTTTGATTCAACGATTACAATGCCTGACTAGCATCCCAGGGATACCAGGTTCAATCCCCTATTGTAA
Organism: Diploptera punctata; assembly: GCA_030220185.1. Lineage (NCBI taxonomy): Eukaryota > Metazoa > Arthropoda > Insecta > Blattodea > Blaberidae > Diploptera > Diploptera punctata. Next base: position 2,121,122 of record JASPKZ010003829.1, on the reverse strand, counting down.
TATGGCGAAGGAAGCGGCTTCGAGCTAAGACTTAGGGTCAGTTTCACCAAGCGAGATAACTGTATTACGCCAGTTTTCCGCATGTATAATGCATAGCTTAAACTTGCGTAATGTAGTTACCTCTCTTGGTGAAACTGGCCCTTAGTGGAGAACTACAGTAAAATTACTAGAAGTGTCACATTAAGTACATTGAGTGATAACTAACTCACTGGCACTATCGAACCCGTAGGTTCATGGACGCGCAGACATAAGCTCTCGATATATCCCTATCCTGAGTTAATGTTTTTCCAATCATTCCCTGTATAATCTACTTCCCTCAAATCATAGTTAATGCTATTCTCCCACCTCATTCTTGGTCTACGAACTTGTCGTTTTCCCTCTGGTTTTCCTACAAGAAGCTTCCATGCAAGTCTTTCATTCCCCATTCGTGCTACATGCCCTGCCCATCGCAGTCTATGAGACTTAACTGTTCTTATTATATCTGGCTTCCTACAAAGACCATGTAGTTCATTGTTATGTAGTCTTCTCCTTTCACCTGTCTGTTCATCTCTCTTTGGTCCAAAGATTTTCCTAAGAAATTTATTCTCAAATACTCGCAATCTCCTTTCCTCCCTTAAAGTAAGAGTCCATGTTTCACATCCGTATAATATAACTGGTAGAATTGAATGATACATAAAAAACAAGATCTAAGTAGGGTAACGGCGCACGGCGGCAGAAATGAATTTTTTGAGATCTGTTAAAGGGTGTACAAAGGAAGACAGAATCAAGAACACAGAAATAAGACAGAAACTTGAAATATTTGCAATAACTGATAAAATAAATACATATAGACAAAAAATGGAAGCAGCACATAGACAGAATGAATGAAGATAGATATCCAAAACAAATAACAAAATACAAACCTAAAGGCACCCGAGATGTGGGCAGACCTAGAAAGAGATGGGCTGAAGTCGGAACGGGTCAACAGACCTAATCCATGATTGCAGATGATGATGATGATTGAATGATGATAGTGAAGAAAATTAGCAAATTGAGTGAGATCACACTGCGAAATAATAATGAATTAAAGAAAAATCCGTTATTCTCTTGCAAAGAACACATTAAAAATGAATATAAAACTGACATTAAATTTCAGCACAGTGTAAGCCCATGTTTTCCTTAACAGAGATTTAGGCGCTCTCCCCCTACAGGAAAGAATTTGAACCATTATATTTAGTTACACTTGTTTTCGTATAGATGTGATTTAGAGTGGTCCGTGGTCAGCGTTCCGCCTCAAACTGAAATCTAGAAAACCAAGGTAGTACTAGGACGGGAAAATTAAGGTAAATTTTGCTTAGAGGCCTTTTCATTCAGGCTTAAGGATATTTTACGAGCCTGAAAATCTTCAGACTCGGGACCCACGGCTTAAAGTCCCTCCCGGAGGACTTGCTCCTTGGATGTTTCCATCCTTAAAAAATTCATCGACCCCGGCCGGGTTTGAACCCGCGACCCTCGGGACCAGGGGCAAGGAGCATAACCACTAGTCCACAGCGGCCGATAAATTCAAAATTATTGACAACGCTGTTTGCGCTTATAAAGACAGTGGAAACAAAGATTTACAATATGAGTTTGGATAGAGTCAAATATTTTCTCTTAAAACGCAACCTTACACTAATATATACTCTGTGATCATTATAAATTAATATTGCTCCAAGATATGGATTTACAGTATAAATAAAAAATTCATACAACATTTATTTCGGTACAGGTCCTGGAACGCGGCCCACTGAGTCTTCTGAGGACAAAATGAGTAACTATTTGATATGAGGACTAGTAAAATCCGGTTAAGAAAACAAATTAAGATTAAGGGATTGCGTTTCGATAACTACGTGACTCTTAGTAATGTATTCTGCTAGACAGTGACAGCAAACGTTGCAGTCGGCCTTGGATCTTCGGAGCTGTTTTAACACAGATTTTGTATTTTATAATTCCTTTCCATAAATGTATATAATAGAATCAACGTCTTCTTTTTTCGTAAATGCAGAACAAGTTGGGCATCTAAATTGACGGTTATGAGTTCAACAAACTTTCTTTTCGCAAGAGAAACTTCATTTCCCTACGAAAAGGACAACCTTGGTCGTAAATACATGTTTACAAGATTTCATTGTCCTGATTAACAAAGAGAAAAGGGAAAGGAGATGGAGGAGCAGAAGGAGATAAAAAAAGAACAGAAGAAGATTAATATAATAATTATTATAATACGGATTATGTTGTACGTATTAAATTACAAATTACAATACAAAAACTGGTAGCTTGCTTTTACAACCTTTAGATATGCTGCTTTCTTTATGTGCAACTAAACGTAATGCCCCGAATATCACAATGAAGCTGAAGAAAAAGTAATATAATATAAAACACTTGTTAAGGAGAAGAATTAAATTTTTAACACCCAATATTTTATTAATTAAATTATTCAATATCAAAAGAAATACAAGCAATTTTTACACGCTTTATATTAGCTTCACCTGTATCTAAGTATCTATCTATGTAACGGAATTTTTGAACACGTTTTTCATCCACTTAGAAACATTGGTTCAACTTGAAAACTTTGTGTACTTGTAAAGGACCCGTGACAATACAATAATTTCATATTTATTTTCTAAAATCCTGACCAGAATCATCAGAAAATAAAAAAAAAAGTGTCTTCGTATCTATGTAACGGAATTTTTTAACACGATTTTCACCCACTTAGAAACATTGGATCGACTTGAAACTTTGTATACTTGTAAGGAAACCCGTGACAATACAATAATGACATATTTGTTTCTAACATTTTGGCCAGGATCGTCAGAAAATCAAAGAAAGTGTCTTTGTATCTATGTAACGGATTTTTTCAACACGATTTTCATCCACTTAGAAAACATTGGATCGACTTGAAACTTTGTGTACTTGTAAAGGACCCGTGACAATACAATAATTTCATATTTTGTTTCTAAAATCCTGGCCAGAATAATCAGAAAATCAAAAAAATTAAAATTGGTATAATAGGTTGCGGACTTGTCGACTTTTTAGTGAATCGTTCTAAGAGCTCAGTTGGTAGAGCGGTACACTCTAACAGTACCGGTATATGATTTCAGTAATCCATAGGTCGCTGGTTCAAATCCGGCTGGGAGGCTTATTTTTTAGAAGAGTATTACTTTCAACTCATACTACAATAGTATCGAATTTAAAGATATTTACATTTTTATCTCATTCTGTAAAATATTAAAACTAAAAAATAAAAAATAAATAATAGTTCTAAAAAACTAAAACAACACGCTTTATTAGAAAACCGAACTAAAAAAATGAAAAATAATTTTAATTTCCAACACGCTTGGGATAAATAATTTTACCATCAAAAGCGTGGGGTGCTTTGTATGATTTTTACATTTTCTTCTTAGAGACTTTACTTTTACCAATATCTGTTTATTATTAAATATATTAATTGACATTGAGCACCCCACTCTTTTGATGGTAAAATTATTTATCCCAAGCGTGTTGGAAATTAAAATTATTTTTCATTTCTTTAGTTCGGTTTTCTAATAAAGCGTGTTGTTTTAGTTTTTTAAAACTATTATTTATTATAAAAGAATCTGCTTCATAATTCAAAATGCTAGAGACGCAATAGTTTATTGTTTCAATAATTCGATATCAAAGGAAACAATTTCTATTAAAGGAATCTGCCTCATTATCTAGGATGCTAGGAACAGAATAATATAAAATGTTGATTAGTCAATCCCATTAATGATTTAAATGTATTTAATTTAAACAAAAATATGATAATACTAACATAAAGAGAAATATACTGAGGCATAGAATGTTAAAACAATTTAAATATTTTATTTTCCACACAAATTATTCCGGACTATTCGAACGGAACACTGAAGTAATCGTACGGACGATTTTATATTTCATGTATTTGCTAATCTTATAGTTATTTCGCCTATTTACAAAAATATACGGGATTGTACCTCTAGAAACCAGAAATAAACCTGTTACTATGATTTGGTATAACTTATTATAGATCTGAAAATAGGGAATAGCAGCGTCGTAAATGTTATTCTTTTCTTCATAGAGAGAGAGAGAGAGAGAGAGAGAGAGAGGGAGAGAGAGAGAGAAAGAGAGATAGATAGATAGAGAGAGATATAGATAGAGAGAGATAGAGAAAGATAGAGAGAGATAGAGATAGATATAGATAGAGAGAGAGAGATAGAGAAAGATAGAGAGAGATAGAGATAGATAGAGATAGAGAGAGAGAGAGATAGAGAGAGATAGATATAGAGATAGAGAGAGATAGATATAGAGATAGAGAGATAGAGAGAGATAGAGATAGACAGAGATAGAGAGAGAGAGAGATAGAGAGAGATAGATAGAGAGAGATATAGATAGAGAGAGATAGAGAAAGATAGAGATAGATAGATATAGAGATAGATAGAGATAGGGAGAGAGAGATAAGATATAGAGATAGAGATAGAGAGAGATAGAGATAGAGAGAGATAGAGAGAGATATAGAGAGAGATAGAGAGAGAGAGATATAGAGATAGAGAGAGATAGAGAGATAGATATAGAGATAGAGAGAGATATAGATAGAGAGAGAGATAGATATAGAGAGATACAGATATATATATATATATATATATATAGAGAGAGAGAGAGAGAGAGAGGGAGGGACAGAGAGAGAGAGAGAGAGAGAATATAATATTATTCCTAGAAATTTTCTAGTTAATATATCTAATATATAAAAATGAATGTTTGTTTGTTTGTTTGTTCATACTTTATGCGCGGCCATACCGTTGATCCGTTTGTGATGGGGCTTTTTGCAAAATGTTCAGGAGATTCCCAGGATGAACATTGGCTATAAGAGAGTTGATACTCAACTCCTACCCCTTAAAAATCGCCCTTTGTAGTGTAAAACGTGAAAAAAGTAGCTCTTTGGACGCTTAAATTGCTTACGCTGCCTAAACCATAACAAATACACAAAATCGAATATCTCAAGAAAGCTCTACAAAAGAATCCGCAACAGCATGTTTATCTCTTACGGATAACTCACAATAGTCATATTTGTCTTTCATTGATGCCAAGAAGACCGAAACAAGTACATAGATTCCGGTGCAAGCTTAGCAGCACATAGCGGGTATTCTTTTACGGATAACTCACAATAACGAATTTTGTCTTTTAGCTCATTTATGCCAAGAAGATCGAGATAAGTAGATTCCCGGGCAAACCGGGTAATCAGCACGGGGTGTCTAAAAATAATTACAATATAATTTATTCCTATTACTTGTTTAACTAAACATAAAATATATTAATTTTCGTATTTCAGCTCATTTATGTCAAGAAGATCGGGATAAGTAGATTCCCGGGCAACGCCAGGTATTCAGCACGGGGTATCTATAAAATATAAATTTATAATTATTTTTTCCTTTCACTTATTCAACTAAAATAAAAGCACATTAATTTTCATTTATTTAGGCGTAGCAGCGCACGCCGGGTATTAGCTAGTTTTTATAAAAATCTATTAAGAATGATCAATAGTTTAGGCTGATGTTTTATATATAACCGATAGATCAGTTGTAATTTTATATTAGATAGGGGCGCTCTATTGTATCATGTATCATACTTTTGACTATTTTGTTATTAGTTATAAACTATAATGTTAATTAAAATTAATATGCAACTAGACATCACTTTTATTATTATTAGTTTCAGTGAGGTTTCGTTTAGTAACTTATCTAGTACTATACTCCATGCGCGATAGGCCTGCACTGTAATTCAACCCAGCAAGTTACTATACATAGAGAAACTACTCTGTGGTTACTACAGACCTTATGGGCTACGCCAGTGTCCCCCTACCTACACAGGGTAGATGTTGCCAAACTCATAATAACGGTATTTGCTTGTTAAGCAGGGGTGAAGCGGGAAGGTTAGCAGTACTTTTTCCAAATATATGTACTATACTTTTAAAAAACATTATTTTCTTTTACGGCATTCAAACTAGTTTTATAGTAAATATGAGAGTCGACACTTTCACACAGGGTAGTACAGATCCGCAAGAGCTCAGTGACAAATGGTAACTGTTCTTTTCTTTAAGAGGGCGTGGCTTGGACGGCTACAACCTACAACTATGTACCTGCTGGGTGATGCAATCTTCAGTTTTAATACGGATTTCTCTCAAGAAAATACTGTTAAAATGGCAACCAAGTTCCATATTCCAAACACACAGTAACTTCCTGGGTTGAATCTGAGTGTAGAAGGTCCTTGGCCTACCGACCGGCTGCTGGCCTCACATCCATATTTGTTAATCACAGGGGTAGACGATCATCTAGCCAGTGTAGGGGTGACATGTGGTCAGCATGTCGCGTCCCCAACCGTTATAGCTGATCTTCTCAACCTGGAGCCGCTACTTATTGTAGCTACCCAAATGCCTCAGGATGCTGGGTGGTATAATAATAATTATTGTTTTGATTGTTGTATTTTAATGTAATAACGTAAAAAGTTTTGTCATTGTGAATGGAAAATAAGACCACATGACCTTAACTGTAACACGCTTGATAAATGAATAAGTAAATATGCTACCTGCATTATGCACATTTCTATTGTTCATTTTTAGGTTATTTAGTAAAAGTGCATTTGAATTGCCACAGAAATTAATATAGTCCGTCGCCGTGGCGTAGACGGTAGAGTCCCTACCTTCCACTCCGGCGACCCGGATTCGATTCCTGGCGGGGTAGGAATTTTAAATCTCCACCTTGGGTCTGGGTGTGTGTCCTGTCTTGTGTTTGTATGTATGGTTAAGATAAAAAGGTTAACAAAGGTAAAACAAAAAAGGAAGAACAGTGTAAACGAAAGAAAACGAGAAAGAAAGAAATTTAAAAAATATATAGACGACATTTTATATCAACATTGCATTAATACAATTTATAATTATATTCTCTCTAATAATAGATTCTTCTGAAAATAATTGTTATTGTATATGGACATTACAGAATCACAAATCGTATTAAGAGTATAAAGTACCGGTTTGTAAATATAATTCAACAAGAATTGCGAAGGAAGGAGAAAATATGCCTTGCAAAAAAGAGATACCGGATTTCATTAAAGTAGGTCTTTATTTATTAGAAGGTATGAACGCTATGTGGATAACATGAATTCACCATTGGGTTCTAGGTTATTTTTCTGTTTGTCTACGTAAACATGCATGCAACAGATAGAATCTGTAAGTCCACATTCTTTACTGAATGTATCATAAAATAGTGACCCTTGATATGACCAGATGTTTTGCAGTCATGTCACTCGTATTTTCTTGTTAACTTTCTCCAACATCCCTCCAGTAAAAAAATTCCTCCCGAGGAGAGTGGGTGTATATCCTCACACTTGATCATGGTGTCAACACTTTTACCTTCTCTGTCTAAACGATCACTTTAAAACTGAAATAACATGTTCATTATAACTGAGCATATTTCATATCCTTATAGCATAACTGAGCATATTTCATATCCTTATAGCATAACTGAGCATATTTCATATCCTTATAGCATAACTGAGCATATTTCATATCCTTATAGCATAACTGAGCATATTTCATATCCTTATAGCATAACTGAGCATATTTTATATCCTTATAGCATAACTGAGCATATTTCATATGCTTATAGCATAACTGAGCATATTTCATATCCTTATAGCATAACTGAGCATATTTCATATCCTTATAGCATAACTGGAAGAATAACAAATTTAAATACAATTTTTAAAGATTTGAAATATTAGCTAATATGGATTTACTACTTGTAGGGCCGAGGCATGGATATTAAAAAAAAAATGCCGACGACTGCGATATGCGAGTATGTCCAATACGCGTGAACTCTGAAAATGAAATACATATGCTATGAAATTGTATATATTTAGAATACTGGAGGCGTCAGTTGTTGCCTGGAAAGTCTCTAAATTAAAATTACGAAGAATTCGAATATTAATGATAAAGAAAAGGACGCGGCCAATTTGTGGACAAGGCACAGAAAATAAGAACAACTGTCATACGTGAATAAATAAACATATAAAATAAGAATAATAATATTACTACTTAACTGAATTGTTTAATTTGCAATGTAATTGATTGTAAAGTTATGTATTGTTTTATTTTTTATATTATTAGTCACTGTTGTACGATACTGACTGTCAAAAGCACACACAGCTCGCTGCCCGTTCCATCCATTTATAAAATATTTTATTTCAAACAACATAATAAAGTCCTACTTCAACTCTAAGTTATAGGTCGCGCAAGGGATTTTGAAGAATGTCCTTGACCGTATATCCAATGGGAGAGCCTATCAAGACTGCTGAGCTGTGAATTCCCTGTCTGCCACGTGTACAAACAAAAGCGTTTCTCTACAAAAACATGTACAGTCCATAGAAAATTATAGTGAGACGCGGATGTGTTGATTTTAGATTATAAACCGTAGACTTTAATTATAATATTTTGAACACTTGCTGCCTGAAGTCTTAAAATTATAGTGCAATGTGAATGTCGGGTCCCCCAGCCATTATAGCTAGTCTTCTCAACCTGGAGCCGCTAGTTATTGTAGCTACCCAAATGCCTCACGATGCTGGGTGGGCATCGGTCCATACTGGCAGAAATTCCTTGACAACATTTCTACCCCCATAGAGACTCGAATCAGCGCAAGTCTCGTAGCCCTGTGCCATGGCATCTTGCCTTAATCACATGGCTACGGCGCGGGGAATTGCTTAAATTAAAGTGGCATTTAGTGGTTATTTAAGACATTAAAAGTGTGATATAAACCAACTACAATGTGTGTGTGTGTTTGTTTGTATATATATATATATATATATATATATATATATATGTGTGTGTGTGTGTGTGTATGTGTGTGTGTGTGTGTGTATACAGCGAACTTCCTCCACGTATAAAGATGCCCTAACTCACTGGCACTATCGAACCAGTAGGTTCATGGCCGCGCGGACATAAGCTCTCCATAAATCCCTATCTCGAGCTAATGTTTTCCAATCATTCCCCGTATAATCTACTTCCCTCAAATCATAGTTAATGTTATTCTCCCACCTCATTATTGGTCTACCAACTGGGTGTTTTCCCTCTTGTTTTCCTACAAGAAGCTTCCATGCACGTCTTTCATTCCCCATTCGTGCCACATGTTCTGCCCATCGCAGTCTACGATAAAGATTACCTATATTATTTAATTTTTGTAGTGGGATTTTAAAACTGTTTAGCAGTGACTGTATTTGATATTCGCTAGCGAGGGAGTTAGCAATGACGTGTGGTCATACTTCCTATTGGCTGAGACCTACATCTGGTTAGTACACAGCTTCGCGTCTAAGCTCTCATTACAAATTTCATACGTCAGGAATCATTGCTAGGGTTATATACTCAGTAACCCTAATTTGTCACATTTGTAAAATTTAGAACAAGTGAAAACAAAGGAACGAAATTAATGTTATTTTTTATTTGACAAAATATACCGATTATCATATCTTACGTATGGTGGAATAAGGTCCATAAATAAAAGTACTATAAATAATAAACTATGCTTAAGTTTACATAGTATTAAATAATCACTATGAGTTGGTGTTTACTTGATGAAAATCCATATTTATTAATTAAATAAAATCATTAAACGTAGTTTTTATTTGATTTTCATATTTAGTATATAATTCATTGACAGACTGTTTCGGTACACTGTGGCCTTCTTCAGACACGTTAACAAATTTATGACTTGAATTAAAAGTGTTCCCAACTGATCTAAGCAACCATACAACAATATTTATTTAAATTAAATTTAATTTGCTTAGATCAGTTGGGACACAATTCATAATTTGTTAAACATGTCTGAAGAAGGTACAAAGTGTAAACCGAAACAGCTGGCATTGAATTATATTAATAAAATATGAAATCAAAAAAAAAAAAAACCCCTTACGTTTTTATTTTTATTTAATTCATAATAACATATTATTGGTTAAATATGAAACACTCAAGGAAAAACAAATGACTGATGCACAGGCATTCTTTGAACGCTCCATGCAAATATTCTTCTTCTTGTCCTTCCAAGTATTAGAACCAAGGCCTGGTTAGCGATCCTATAGAAAATTTATTCCCTCCAAGCGTTTGCACGTAGGACTGCCCAGTGATCTTCGTCCTCTTGGTGTAATCATAATTATAAACAGCTTTGGGGGGATCCGATTTGAACTCATTCTTTCAAGATGGTGGTTTCCAATTTAGTTGGTAACTTGGTTTAAATAATATTCCAAAATTGGCGTAGTACTTCAATTCTTTTAAGATTATCGGTGTTCCTTTCCCGATCCCCTCTGGTTGGTAAACCCGCTGTTCTGCGCAGTGAATCTCATTTCACAAGAGCCGTTATTCTGCTTTCTGGATATGTTTTTTTTTAGTGCCATAGCGATTCTTCACTACCATAGGTCACCACTGTCTAGCCAAAGTGTTCTATCAACGTAATCTGGTGTTTTTTTGTACAAGGGATGGTTTCATAACTTGATTAATAATTCCTAAACTTTTATTATAACTAGTAACTTTTTCAGGGATATCCTTTTCATCCCAGATAGAGAGATAATATCCAAGATATTTAAATTGATTAGATCTCTCTAAAATTTTATTCTGGAGACAGATTTTACTTTGTATGGGGTCGAACGGAATTATACATAAAATCAGCATCATCAATCATGGCGTCTTGTACGTGTTAAAAATCCCTTAAATTAGTGAAACATTAATTCCTCGTGTTAGTTATTTAAAAGGTGTCGGACCGCAGTGAAAAATATTATGTGTAAGTGTATTATTACTAGTGTATATATATATATATATATATATATATATATATATATATGTGTGTGTGTGTAATTCGGCACAAATTTGAGTAATTTCTATTGTTTTATCAATAGTACGAGGGTGGATTGAAAAGTAACGCAGAATATATTTCTTCCTCCGTTGCTATTGCGGCTGAGATGTTCAAATTTCACTGAGGCCTAGTTTGACGTTTTCACTATACGATGTTCAATATAAAATTGGTACCTGGTCAGTCAGTCTTCCTCAACTAAATTATTAAACAGTTGCAATATGGAGGCCTTTCAAAAAACAATGTTTCATCTTCTGCATTTTAACTGACACTGACGTTGTTGTACAAGTTGTACAACGAGTTTATGTCTGCGGGTGTGTTTTCATTTAGTGGGTCTGTATTCTTTGCTTCTTTTAGAATCTCTATATCTTGAAGAATGCTATAGACATTCTAAAAGAAGCAAAGAATGCAGCTATAGACATTCTAAAAGAAGCAAAGAAAACATACCCGCAGACATAAACCCGTTTTACAACCTATACAACATCAGCACCAGTTAAAATGCAAAAGATGAAACATTGATTTTGAAAGGCCTCCATATTGGAACTATTTAATAATTTATTTGAAGACGACCTACTTACCAGGTACCAATTTTATATTTAACATCTTATTACATAACCTCAACTGTGCTTTAGTATGAATTTTAAAAGGTTTTCACTATAGACATATTTATTTTTTCCTTGCAGCTCTAGCGAGAGAGGCGTGAACTATGCACAAAGATGGCGATTACATAGAAAAGTAGCTAAAAGATTTGAGTTCATTTGCGTGTGTGTTTTTTACCTGTTCTATTATTTTTTTTGCTGTGCGTTATTTTCCGACCTAACTTCGTATTAAATAAATAAATCTTATAGGGCACATTGCCAATTTAAGACTTAAACATGAGTGGTACAATTTCTTGAGTTTTCACGCTGTCAAATTGGATATTTTTATCAAAAAACGTGTTTGTGTTAGTACTGATGTTTACATGGATAATATAATGATTATAGTTACTAATCCATGACCACCATTAGAATACAATATATACAATCATAATCAAAATCACATTTAAATAGTGCATAATAAGTTGAAAGATAGCAACATTTTCTGTACATTCTGTGGACTGTAGAGAGACGAGAAAATAGAGATAAATTTACTTAGAATGTAATGTAATTTAACTTACCCAGTCTGAGAACTGAAGTTTGTCCAAATCGGTGGACGACGCCTCGGCTTTTGCTCGTAATTCCTGCGTCCCTTGTGACACTTTCTCCAGAAAGGAAGAGAGTTCTATCGCCTCCGCGACCAACGCCCGGCACACGGCACGATAGTGTGCATCGGCTTCATGGGGCGAAGACGCCCCTAAGTGATTACAGCATCTCTGTACAAACAGAAAACAAAGTATTTTATCGTTATCGTCGAAATAATTTTAAATAAATTGTATTGATTTATGGGATATTTTCGCTGAATTAAGGATTTTTTATGTATAGACCTAGAAAAGAAGTCTAAATTTGTATAATAAATAATAGAATAAATTTCTTGGATTAATCAATAAAACACATTGATAATAAGTTTGAGTTTGGTATCTTTCACAAACCATCTCATACTGATACCACTATCCATAGTTCTTCTCTTCACCCATATACTCATAAGATGGCAGCCTTTAATAGTTACATTCATAGACTTTTAAATAGGCCTATCCCTCTTTCACCCTTGGAATATAATAATGAATTGAATATTATTAAACGATTAGTTATTAATAATAACTACGACCCTAAAATTACAGAATATTTAATTATGAAAGTTCATTAAAAAAAGCAATTAACAAAGAGTTTCCTTTACCCAAAGAAAACATAAAGAAATATGTCGTAATGTCATACATAGGCCCACTTTCAAATAAAATATCTAAACACTTTAAAAAGTTGAACATTAATGTGGCATTTAAAACTGATAAAACTTTACAAAATATAATAAAAAACAATAAAACCAAAATAAAAAAATAATAATTATCAGGTGTATATAAATTGAAGTGTGGCACATGTGACAATGTCTATATAGGACAAGCTGGTAGATCTTTTATCTCTCGGATAAAGGAACACATGAGAGCATATAACAGAAATTTAGAATATTCAAAATATGCTAACCACCTATTCCAATTTAATCATTGTTTCGATCCAAATTTTGAAATTTTACATGTTTGTGATAAGGGTAAGAAGTTAGATCTTTTGGAGGCTGTAGAAATAAATAAATTGAAAAGTAGTAACAAACTGTTAAATTCTCAACTTGATTTGAATGAATCCACTTTGTTAAATTAAAAAATTTAAATAAATGGTGTTGTATTGTTGCTTAGATCAGTTGGAACACAATTCATAATTTGTTAACATGTCTGAAGAAGGTACAGTGTACCGAAACAGCTGTCACTGAATTATATAATAAATATGAAAATCAAATAAAACTACGTTTTATTATTATTTAATTAATAATAAAATGTAATGAGAACGTAAATTTGTATTTAGTAGTTGCTGGTTTGTTTTTATGTCTATCCAATTTATCTTTGCTAATCGTTTCCAGAACTGCATTTCTATTGTCGATAGTCTTTATGTCACGTTTTGTTACGACCCAACTTTCACTGATATGTAACAGCTCACTCTAAATATAAGATTTTACAGAGATAAAAAATGGTAAACAGGGTCATTAATCCTAAAAAATAAGTGGTAGAACTTTTGTTTTTTGGCAACATACACTCCTTCACAATAATTTTCTTAAAAACATTTTTGAAGGCAAAATTTTGACGAAGAAATTAAAGGAAAGAGGAAGGAAGACTTTTAAAAGATGAGCAGAAATTAGATTAGATTAGATTTATTTAGCCTGGTGGAGTTAAGGCCATGTGGCCTTTTCTTCCACTCACCAGGACAAACATATATTACATCAGAATATAACAATCTTAATTAACTCTAATATTAAACACTAAGTAAAAATTTGATCAAAAGATATCTAATATACGTATTACGATCTATAATACAACCAGTTAATATTAGTTAAAATTAAGACTAAAACTAATAATAAAATGTATACAAGCAAGGCATATTAAATTGTCCCTGTCTAGTGTATATAAAAACAGGAAAATAATGAGATATAGAAAACTAATTTTACGATTATACAATATTTAAAACAAAACAAATAAACATATTTGTTATTCTTAATATTATTTTCATAAATAATTAAATATATTAATATTGCTAAAAGAATACTATCAGTGAGGTGTATAAGTTAGTTTGTTATTAAATAATTCTTTAGTTTGTTTTTGAAGGATGTTATAGTTTGACAGTCTCTGACATAGGGCAAATTATTGTATTGCAGATTTTTCAGGAAATGAAAATATGTATGAAAGCAGAGAAGAATGACTTGACTGACTCTTTATAATCAACACTAATAAAATTCATTGTTTAAGTTACATTAGAACCAGCACCGAGAACATCAAGTAATGTAGCGAAGAAAGACCTGCTGAAGATGGAATGGAGATTCTTGAAGTAATTTGCTTTGCAACGTTGTTGTGACATTTTGGAGCAGTAATTATCTTCATGCTCGATGTTGTAGTAACATTCTGAAGAAGTATTTGTGTCCCAAAATGAATTACTGGTTCAAGTTGGGTTTTATTTTCGGTAAAGCCGGATTCACTTCTCAAGGTCAGAAGTTGGTATACTGGATAGGAAAACACTTTAAAATCACTGAAAACTGTTTCCTGTAGAAATAATCACAAATTTATTCACTTTGTAAGTTCCCAGCAGATTAAGTAAATGCAAGTGGTATTATTCTTCACTATTAATTAAGATAAATTCTTTTCTTTTCTGGAATCAATTATTCTTGTATTAAATATTACATTTTATCTTGAGAACTCTTGTTGCTACTATCTTTGTGGAAAGTTATATGCAGAATGACTAATGTAATTCTTTTATAATTTTAAGAACATTATTACATCACATGATGTTATATTTAAATTCTATTGGTTAATAGTTCTTTTAAATATAAGGTTTAAATTTGATTTGTTAAATCAAGAAGTTAATTGTTTTAACATCCAATCAGAGTTTAATTTACTTTCATTTAAAAATGTGAAATTAAGCAGGTGTCATTACAGTTATAACAGAAAGCTTTATAATTTTGACAACAATGACTTAAAACAATTTTTAAAAGTATTCTTTACAAAGACTGTTATGCAATACAATTTCTTTAATTGTTACCGAGACATTTTTATTCAACAATGAATTATTTATATGTTTTTCTTTATTTAAGTTATATTTAAATATTAAAAGAATTTTAAAATACAAAATTATTAACTTTAACTTTCATATTTATTATGATATTAAAATCCTGCTATAAATGTAGATTCAGTCAAAAAAAGCAAACATATAAGTTGAGGACGACAGCTCTGACCTAAGAAGGTACTCGTGCACTTTAATTTATTTTATTTTATGACTCTTTTTTAATAAGAAGAATATGGTAAATTTGCAATGCCAAATATATAATTTTAACATTACTTCACAGAATCAAATTTACATTTTGAATTTCTAAAGTTTACTGGATATAGCACACTACTAAATAAATACTGTAAATATATAAATTAATGAGTATATAAATAATCAATTGAACGATAGTACAGAAAAGAGAATAAATAAATTATTGTTATTGCCAACTAATAAATGAGTGCACAGAAGAAATCAAGCGATTAGTTGAACATAACCTCTCAATCTTATTCTGTTTAGCTAATTATTAATGTGTAGGAGGTCGACGATTAATCGTTAATTCATTTCGATGGGTTCAGCTACTACTAACTATTAATAAGTATGTACTCATCACGATTCTGATGATCCCTACACTCAAACGAAAATTTCTTCAATGTTAAAAGTCAACATGCTGTTACATTGAGACCAGACCAAAGGAAAACCAGTTTCTGTACATAATGTAGTCAAGAATCATCCTTTGTTTTTAACCACTTTAAACACGTTTCCCATGCAATGCATCATCATCAACAACAACAACAAGGATTAAGCCCAATGGCCTGTTCCGGTCTCATTATAGGTCGAATTGGTCCTTCCATCTCTTCAATGGTCTTCCCAACATTCTTCTCCCTTTTGGTTTATAATTATACATTCTTCTTGGTATGCGCTGTTCATTCATTCGTAATAGGCGCTGAAGATAGGCATTTTGATAATATATTATTCTTTCACAGATATTAAATATAGCAAGTTCTGTTCTTATATCTTCATTTTCTTTTTATCAGTCCTTTGGTATCCTGTTATTGCTCTCAACATCTTCATTTCAGCATCCTCTATTTGTTTACTATCTGCCTTTGTTAGTGTCCAGGTGAATCCATAGATAAGAGATGGAACTGCCAATACTTTGTAAAACTTCAAAATAGTTTCTTTTCTAGTCCTATTCAATAAAGTGCGTTTAATTGTGCCACATAGATAATTGAATCGTTGTATTTTAGTGTGTTTATCTAAATTTCTGTCATTGCCTAAATGATATCCCAAATAATTAAAATTCTGACCTTGGTCTATAATTACATTGTTTATCATTATTTTTGTTCTTATTGCACATTTTCCTTTCAGAACTAATATTTTTGTTTTAGATGTAGATATTCTTAAATTGTATTTTAGACAGATATTATTTAAAGAATAAAGGAATTGTTGTAAAGCATTTTCTGATGCTGTCATTACTTGATCGTCTGCAAAAAGTAGAGTTGTCAATACACTATTTATATTATGGAATTTAAATACAAAAATTTAATATACAATTCAATATGTTATTTATGTCCACCGCTGTGGTCTCGAGGTAGCGTGCTGCCTTGTCACGCAGCGGGCCCGGTTCGATCCCCGGTCGGGGCAGTTTTTCTGGGTGAGGTTTTATCGGGGTTTTTCCTCACCTGTAAGACAAATGTCAGGAACATTTTAAGGCCCAAACGGTCCCCGAAAGCATATGGCCATCACCATCCTCCTCCTCTTCTTCTTCTTCTTCTTCTTCATGGTTTAGACTTATTTACCAGCCTCTTCCGGCCCCAAATTGCTACTCTTTCCATCTTTTCCTTGGTCTTCCCAAACTTCTTCCTCGTGGTGAATAGTTGTATGCTGCTTTTGGTATTCTGTTCTCAGTCAACCTTGCCAAGTGTTCTTTCCAGTTTGTTCTGCATTTCTCTATTGTTGTGTTTAATTCCTCTACTTTTAGTTGGTCTTATTTCTGTGTTGTGTTTTTTGTCTGTTCTTTGATATCCTGCTATTGGTCTGAGGAATCTCATTTCAGCAGCTTGTATTCTGGCAGACTATTGTGTTGTCACTGTCCATGTTTCGGATCCATAATTGTCTTGTATAATTTCATTATAGAGTGTTTCCTGGCTTTATTTTTCAAAGTTCTTTTTAGTGTTCCTGTTATGTAATTAAACTTATTTAGTTTGTTATTTATATCTGTTTCCGCTGTGTATGATATTTCGCAACCTGGGAAGTTATATCTTACTACTTGTTTTATTGGTTTATTTTCTAATATTATCTTTGTCCGAACTGGATGAGCGCATCATCGTCCTTATCATTATTATTATTATTATTATTGTTATTATTATTATTGTTATTATTATTATTATCATCATCATCATCATCCTTCACCGGTGTGGAAAGCAACGGGAAGCTACCACACCTACAATTCCCTAGTAAAGCTGCAAGCATAGCATGAAAATGCTATGATTGCAGTGAAGAACCTGCTTCGGGCAGAATTACTATGGATGGATGTATGTTATTTATTTTGAATTAATTTATGTTATATGCTTTTGTAAATTTATTTACATACAGATTTTTCAATGTTTACACCTCTTTCTGTGCCTGAAGTTATATTTCCCTTCTCTACTCGTCTCTATCCATCCTCTCCATGTCCTCCAGTCATTTTGTTCTCATTCCAGTTCTTACTTTTTGCATCCACGAGTTTCCTTCTTTTTTTTTTTTGTATTTTTGTTAATAAGTTAATTATATTGTCATAGTAAAATTAAATAAAACACAAGGAAAATTCCAGTGAAATATCATTAGCACAAGCATAGGTCAATAACAGCATATATAATATAAAGTTCATAACGTTTTGGCTACTTAACTAACTCACTGGCAACATAGAATTCATAGGTTCATGTCCGTGCTGACATATATTCTCCATCTAAATCCTGAACCAATGTTTTCCAATCATTCCCTGTTGTATAATCTACTTTCCTCAAATCATGATTCTCTCGCTTCATTCTTGGTCTACCAACTGGAAGTTTTCCCTCTGGCTTTCCTACAAGAAGCTTCTTTCATTCCCCATACGTGCAACATGTCCTGCCCATCGCAGTCTACGAGACTTAACTGTTCTTATTATATCTGGCTTCCTATAAAGACCATGTAGTTCATTGTTATGTAGTGTTTTCCATTCACCTGTCTGTTCATCCGGTCCAACATTTTTCCTGAAAACTTTATTTTCAAATACTCGTAATATTTTCTCCTCTCTTAAAGCAAGAGTCCATGTTTCCCATCCATATAATAGAACTGATAGAATAACAGTTTTCTATACTTTCAGTTTAAACATTTTGGCTACTTACAAAGGAAATTTCAATACAGTATTATCTTCTGTGACTGTGGAAAACTTAGAGAAGCCAAGGTAAGTTAACCGGCCCCAGAAAATATTCCTCCCCCTTCGGATGAAAGTTGTGTGCCTTGCCATAAATCTACGGGGTGAATCATAAATATGGCTATACGTTTGATCGCATTGTGTGATGAAAATATTACCATTACAGAAAATATGAAATTACCGTTGGAAAGGCAATTATTCAAATTACAACAATGGAATAAAACAAAACAGTGTAGAACTTACGTCATTAGTCAAAATGGCGTTGAATATGCAACAGCAAATTACAATTGCTGCATGGGCAATAACTTATGCTAATGATCATGAGACCGCAAGACGGGAAAGACATGAGTTTAACGTAGCATTGCAGCCGTCGACTGTGGGGAAGTGAAGAAAACGACTACTGGAAACGGGAAGGATGCAGAAAATCAAACCACCTGGAAGGCTTAGCATTAACACGGATGCAAAAACGAAGATAATTGTGGAGGCGTTCGACGCATGCCCAAAACATCAACCCGACAAGCTGCACGTAAGCAGTGATTTGTTTTGTTTTGTTCTATTGTTGTAATTTGAAGGATTCCCTTTCAAATGATACTATATTTCCTTTAATAATAATAATTTAGTCACATTATATAAACATTGAGAAAACTAAATATCTGTGTATAGGAGAAGAAATGGAAAATATAAATTTCAACAATGGAGAAGAACTAAAACCTAGAATTGGATGCACTTATTTAGGAACAAAATTAGACCATTCAGGCGATAACACAGTGGAAATTAAAAATAGAATCACACAAACAAAACAAGCAATAAATGCTTTAAACTCTGTTTGGTGGAGCAAAAATATTACAAAAAATAGAAAATTACAAATATATCAAACCATAATTCAGAGCATTTTAACATATGGTGCTGAAGTCTGCAAATTCCTACCAGGGAAATTAAAAGAATTTTAAGTACAGAAATGGATGTTTTAAGAAGATCAGCTGAAAAATCTAGAATGGATAGAATACGAAATAAAGAAATAAGGGAAATTATGGGTGTACAAGAAGAGCCGGACATCATAGAAAAGAAAAGATTGCAGTGGTATGGTCATGTCAAACGAATGCCAGAGCAAAAATTGCCAAAAATTGTTATGGAATGGATCCCAATGGAAAGGAGGAAGAGAGGAAGACCGAAGAAAACTTTGATAGAAGGGGTACAAGCAGCTATGAATATCAGAGGAATGGAGGAAGATCAATGGATGGATAGAGAGGAATGGCGTTTGGTTTCCGGAAGACGGCGGCAGCTGCCATGATACCGGATGATGATGATGATTTTAGTCACAAAATGCGATCAAACGTACAGCCGCCATATTTCTGAATCACTCACTTTAATTCGTATATTTTGTTTCAAATATTACGTAAAGATGTAATTCAACCATAACTATATTAAGGTTGTCAGATGAATAAAACCGGCTGGTGTCACTTTCCACTAGAACACAATGCGTCATACTTGTGGATTACCTTTAGATAAACCGCAGTGATTTCCTTCTAACCTCAAAGCGGTGATCATAAAAAGCTTTAGGACTGCAGATATAACGTATCTCCTACGTAAGATGTGAATGTTTTATTTATTGCTACTTTGAAGGAAGTTTTCTCAGCTTAGATATAAAGGGAGTTAGAAAATCAAATAAAACAGACAAAAGTTCTGGGGCCATACATATAAATTATGTGGCAGTTTTTACAAATTTATGTAGGTTTACTATTTACTTCATACTAAAAAGAGTTAACTTTAGCAATGCGATTTAACCCATTCGCTTCAGGTTTAAATACTCAATGTATTTCCCCAAAAAAAATAAGATGTAAGTCACAGTAAATTATATCATCTAATTTGAGACATTCAAAACGAACAAAATATAACGGTACTTGAGATCACAATTAGGGTGAAGGCGAAAACAGATTCCTCTACTAGGCCTATTCCCACATTTTAACAAAACATTACCCTGCCAAGGGATGTACAAAATATTGCAAAATATATAACAGGGATAGTTAAGCGAGTGAACCTCGTCTTCTGAGGCGAATGGGTTAAAGATCGAGAGGCTGAGGCTTTGGCACATAAAATTTACATTTTTTTTTTCACAAGTCTCTTTTTTGCGCGATACTGCGTTTTGTCGTACTTACAGCAATGGCGACCATGATTGAAAGTTCAACTTCCTACATTTCGGGGTTGCCAACCTAAATTACCATACTGTAATAAAATAACTATACTCTAATATTACGTATTACAAACCGCGTGTGGGAAGTAAAACCACTGCCCTTTATATATACTACATACAATGCATATACAAAAAATATCCAAAAGGTAGTGTTAATATACATTATACGAAACAAATCACTACATTTTAAATGAACTGAACTTTATTTGAAATAATATAGAACAATAAATATGTACTTGCGCCATTTTATCACTAATTGGTCTCACTACCTCCTGCTGTTTCAACTAATAAACATTGCCCACACTGTTAACGTTAGTCAATTGTTTATAATGAATGCAAATATTTCCAACAAAGATATTATTATTTTAGTATTATTTATTATTTTGAAAACACCATCGCGCAAAAAATAATGTACAACGGACGTTTGTGAAGTGTTTTACAGAATCGAGGAAAATGTTTAAAAACCGAGCGACAGCGATAATAATAATAATAATAATAATAATAATAATAATAATAATAATAATACTTACTCACTGGCACTATCGAACCCGTAGGTTCATGGCCGCGCGGACATAAGCTCTCCATACATCCCTATCCTGAGCTAATGATTTCCGATCATTCCCTGTATAATCTACTTCCCTCAAATCATAGGTAATGTTATTCTCCCACTTCATTCTTGGTCTACCAACTGGGCGTTTTCCCTCTGGCTTTCCTACAAGAAGCTTCCATGCAAGTATTTCATTATTAATATAAAATTATAGAATATTCACCTGAAAGGTCCGTCTCCTCAACTTAATTATCATTTAACTGTAGCGCTTTCGGGACTTGTCCCATCATCGGCAGGATTCAAAACTGGTGTTCCACTGAAGATCTGGTAGAGGGGGTTGCATGTATTTGGTTCGTTTTCGTTTATCAGGCTGTCGTTGTGAGCTGCTTTCATGATTTCCATCTCTTCGAGTACGTTTATCTTCGCTGGATTATTTTCTCTGTGCATTACTGTTAGGGTGTTTTCAATATTTAACATGCGATGTCCTTCATGGATAACGTGTTTTGCATAGCTTGATTTACCTTCTGCGTGAATGAAGTCTCGAAAATGTTCTTTGAATCTGATGTTAAAACTCCTGTTTGTCCTTCCTATATAAAATTTGTTGCAGTCCTTACATGTCAGTTTATAAACTCCTTTGCTGTTGAAAATGTTATTTTCTTCAATGTTATTGTTTATTATGTTGTTTAATTTGTTATTGGTTCTGTATGCTATTTTTACGTTTTTATCGGCTTTCTTTAGTGCATTGGCTAATTTTGTTGTTTCTTTTCCTGTGTATGTAAGTGTTATCCATGTTTTCTTGTTGTTGTCAGATTCTTTTTCTAGTTTAGTTATGTTGGTTATGTTGTTCTTCCTTTTTTGTTTTTTACAAGCTTATCTATGAATTCTTCATTATAGCCATTGGTTTTTGCCATATACTTAATGTAGTTGAGTCTTGGATATAATTGTCTTTGCTTAATGGGAGTTTCAACATTCTACTGACTAAGCTATTAAATGTACTAATTTTCTGTTGAAAAAGGGTGTGTAGAATTTTTGTTTATGGCCAGAGCATTGTTTGTGGGTTTCCGGTAGATACCGATTTCTAGTTTATTGTTGTGTAGATTTTTGGTTATAGACAAATCTAAGTAGTTTATGCTGTTGTTAACTTCTATTTCTTCGGTGAAAGTGATTTTTTCATGCATGTTGTTTAAATCTTGTAGTATTTCTTTTTCTTTTCTGTTTTCATTTTCATATATTACTAGTACATCATCGACATATCGTGTTATTAGTTTTATGTTGAATTTGTGTATTAGTTCCTCAAAATGTTTATTTTCCAGTTCTTGTAGGAAGATTTCTGCCATTATTCCAGATGTAGGACTCCCCATCGGGATCCCGTCTTCTTGAATAAATAGTTCATTGTTAAATTGGAAGTAATTTTGCTTTATTGTTGTTGTTATTAGTTTGTTTAACTGATTGATATAGTTATCTTCAAGTTTACTGTCTGTTAGTTTTTGTTTTATTATGTTTGCTGTTTCGTTTATCGGGATATTAGTGTACAGGTTTTTTATGTCGAATGACGTCATTTTAGTATTCCTATTGATTTCTAAATCAATACTAAAATGACGTCATTCGACATAAAAAACCTGTACACTAATATCCCGATAAACGAAACAGCAAACATAATAAAACAAAAACTAACAGACAGTAAACTTGAAGATAACTATATCAATCAGTTAAACAAACTAATAACAACAACAATAAAGCAAAATTACTTCCAATTTAACAATGAACTATTTATTCAAGAAGACGGGATCCCGATGGGGAGTCCTACATCTGGAATAATGGCAGAAATCTTCCTACAAGAACTGGAAATAAACATTTTGAGGAACTAATACACAAATTCAACATAAAACTAATAACACGATATGTCGATGATGTACTAGTAATATATGAAAATGAAAACAGAAAAGAAAAAGAAATACTACAAGATTTAAACAACATGCATGAAAAAATCACTTTCACCGAAGAAATAGAAGTTAACAACAGCATAAACTACTTAGATTTGTCTATAACCAAAAATCTACACAACAATAAACTAGAAATCGGTATCTACCGGAAACCCACAAACAATGCTCTGGCCATAAACAAAAATTCTACACACCCTTTTCAACAGAAAATTAGTACATTTAATAGCTTAGTCAGTAGAATGTTGAAACTCCCATTAAGCAAAGACAATTATATCCAAGAACTCAACTACATTAAGTATATGGCAAAAACCAATGGCTATAATGAAGAATTCATAGATAAGCTCATAAAAAAACAAAAAAGGAAGAACAACATAACCAACATAACCAACATAACTAAACTAGAAAAAGAATCTGACAACAACAAGAAAACATGGATAACACTTACATACACAGGAAAAGAAACAACAAAATTAGCCAATGCACTAAAGAAAGCCGATAAAAACGTAAAAATAGCATACAGAACCAATAACAAATTAAACAACATAATAAACAATAACATTGAAGAAAATAACATTTTCAACAGCAAAGGAGTTTATAAACTGACATGTAAGGACTGCAACAAATTTTATATAGGAAGGACAAACAGGAGTTTTAACATCAGATTCAAAGAACATTTTCGAGACTTCATTCACGCAGAAGGTAAATCAAGCTATGCAAAACACGTTATCCATGAAGGACATCGCATGTTAAATATTGAAAACACCCTAACAGTAATGCACAGAGAAAATAATCCAGCGAAGATAAACGTACTCGAAGAGATGGAAATCATGAAAGCAGCTCACAACGACAGCCTGATAAACGAAAACGAACCAAATACATGCAACCCCCTCTACCAGATCTTCAGTGAAACACCAGTTTTGAATCCTGCCGATGATGGGACAAGTCCCGAAAGCGCTACAGTTAAATGATAATTAAGTTGAGGAGACGGACCTTTCAGGTGAATATTCTATAATTTTATATTAATTTTGAATAAACCTCAACGGAACACATCATGAATCTTATAAAAGTTGAAGTCTTTCATTCCCCATACGTGCAACATGTCCTGCCCATCGCAGTCTACGAGACTTAACTGTTCTTATTATATCTGGCTTCCTATAAAAACATGTAGTTCGTTGTTATGTAGTCTTCTCCATTCACCTGTCTGTTCATCCCTCTTTAGCCCAAAATTTTTCCTAAGTACTTTATTCTCAAATACTTGTAATCTCATTTCCTCCTTGAAGTAATAATAATAATAATAATAATAATATTATTATTATTATTATTATTACAATGGCGCAGAAATGAAGGAAACAATAATAGGCCTAACCTCGAAACCCGCCATTACGGAAAGTTTTGGCGAACCCCTAGAAATATTTTCCGAACCCCCTTGGGGGTTCGCGGACCACAGGTTGCGAAACGAGGCTCTAGGGGAAGATAACAATATTCCAGAGTAAATTTGTGAATTGTATAAGTACATAACCAATAGGAATAATAAGTCAAATCGCTTACCGGTTGATATCAATGGTGTGAACACTGGTATTAACAGTGTTACTGGGACACGTGTAACAGATACGCATGTGCAGTAATTGTGGCTTGGAACGCGGAATTACGTCATGTGTAAGATTTAACGATAATCATTTTATATTTACAACATGTTGTAGGTTGGTATAAATTACTACGGTTCTTCTTAAAACCAGTATTTGCTTCCGAGCTAACGTATCACACAAGTTAATTAGAACAACAGCAAAATGTACTGCGTGATATCATCATTTATTAATAACTTTATTTTTTATACAATTCAAGGAAGAAGAGATCATGTTTTTTAGAAGAAAACTTGAAAAAAAAACTGAGGAGATAGATTACAGAATACAGTAAAAGCTCCTTATTCGCTGTTCCTTTATTCGCGGGTTAAAGAAATGCGACACAGTTCCTGTATTCGCGGCTAAAAATGTATTTATTCGCGGATCCCATCGGTATATTAGGATTATTGATTAGGATTATTGTCATTTTACTAACCATGAGCAGTCTTTTCATTCTTTTTTTTTTTACTGCAGGCAGTTTACAAATAGTGATTCAAACACCACATGGACAAATAAATATCAGAACAAACCTTATTGTCACTAACCCTAAAATTCATTGTTAAAAGCCGTTATCGCATTTCACGTGCCAATATGTACTTTGATAAATGCCTCCATCGCCACGATCGGTATATTACTGTTTCAACTTGTCATTCGTTGTAATAATTTTGATTTAATAACACGTGTCTCTTGTACTTTGTTCTCAGTATAAAATGTCGAGTAAAAGGAAAGAAAAATTATAACCGAAGAGAAAAAAAATAGTGTTATTATCGCCTCACTATGATGCTTAACAAGCGGCTCGCTTTGTTTCCCCGCAGCTGTTATATGTTACTAAAATACAAAGATCTCGCCTGCCGCGACTACCACGATGTTACCACATTGCTATTCTTCCCTCAGTTTCAATTAAAACTTGGAACGATGTGGAACATTCGATCCAGTTATAAAATTGTATAATTTTCAATGATTTATTATGATATATAGTTGGAATAATAATACCATATCTACATATTATATTAGTTTACATAGCCTATAAGTGATTTCAACATGTGGCGGCCATGGGAAAACATTTCAGACCGAACAGTTAATATTAATAATAATAATAATAATAATAATAATAATAATAGTAATAATAATAATAATAATAAATATAATAATATTTTCAGCATGATTTTGTATGGATATTAAAATAATATAATAATTTTGGAATTAAATTATTTAATAAATAAATACGTATATAATTTTAATTTTAAAACTTAAACAATGCCAAATAATAACATAAAACTTAAATAATAACATAAATAATCAGTAATAAACGCTCATAGCGCTATGAGAAACGTGACAACACCGCATGTCAAGCATTGCCGCGCGTCACCCGCTTTTATATAAACTGTTAACCATCAGAGTGAGGCTATAATACTTAAAGTAACAATAGAAACGCCTGACCGGTTATACGCATTGGCGAATCGTTTGCGTATATATCACGCTGTTCAATGTTAATGAATCAAGAAATCCGAAGATAACATAAGGAATTGTGTCGCAGAATTCACAGCTCAATATTAATCTTAATTGAAATATCTTTTAAAAGCGGCAAAACAGGAAAAAAAAAAACATTACGAAGTTCTTTAAGTTCTTGCCTATACGTGATAATCAGGTAGCACGCTACCCCGAGATCACAGCGGTGGACCATAAGTATAAGTCATTCAAAATATCTCTGCAGGCGGAAGAATTACGAAGCTCTGTTTGTTGCTACACGTGGCGTCATAAAACGCAGTGTTCACTGTCAGCGTCCCAAGTCCCATTCCCCTCTGCACTCGTAGATAGCAGTGTCACGTGTTCTATTCCTGCATAAACACGACTGCAGTGCCCTCCGTCAACAACTGCGCTTACTCCTTAAACGGGTAATATATGAAACATGTAAATACAACTTCATTTTAAGTCGTCTCTTCATGAGGGGGGGGGGAAGGTTTTTGCCTAAAATCCGAGGTCTAACCATCACATAGGAAGCATCTTATATGGGTAGTCTATTGGAGGTCGCTGTAGCTTACAGTTAGTCGTGATCATGGAGATCGACATTTCGAACACCTTATTTAAATTAAGTATGGGGAATGAAAGACGTGCATGGAAGCTTCTTGTAGGAAAGCCAGAGGGAAAGCGCCCAGTTGGTAGGCCAAGAATGAGGTGGGAGAACAACATTAACTATGATTTGAGGGAAGTAGATTATACAGGGAATGATTGGAAAGCATTAGCTCAGGATAGGGATGTATGGAGAGCTTATGTCCGCGCGGCCATGAACCTTCGGGTTCGATAGTGCCAGTGAGTAAGTAAGTAAGTATTTAAATTAAGTACGAACATATTAATATTTTGTGAGAGTCTAGGTGATTGTTCTAGTATAGCCATGATTTGGAATACCATTGCGAAGCTGTTGTAATAATGGTATTTACTTAATGCAATACACAAAAAATTAAATGTGGATGGAAGGATTAAAGAGTGAATAGTGTACTGCTCGGGACACAGCTCCGTGTGTCTGAAAGGAATTTGCTGTCTCAGCTGTTAATACTATGAGAAGCATAGAAGTGCACCTCCTGCCACTCCCCACACTTCACCCGCAAACACACAGAGCGTGGTCTCGAGCTGTACTGCACAGTACAGTGTGCAACAAGCAGGCACGAGTGCACAGTACAGTGTGCAACAAGCAGGCACGAGTTTTTTCCTTGGTTTGTTTCGTGCACTGTCCATAATGTAGTTCGGCCGCGGTGGACTAGTCGTTATGCTTCTTGCCTTTGTTCAAACATATTTACATATATTTTCCCCGTATAAATAGTCAATCATGTTCGGAAAATTATTATTGAATTATTTGAGAGAAGAATTAAAAAAAACTCTACGGCCCGACAGGCCTAGAAGGCCACTGGCCTAACAGCTGGCTGCTGGCCTCATATCCACATGTGTTAATCACAGAGGTAGACGATCATCCATACCAATGTAGGGGTGACAATGTGGTCAGCGTGGCCGGTCCCCCAACCGTTATAGCTGGTTTTCTTAACCTTGAGCCGCTACTTATTGTAGCTACTCAAGTTTCTGACGAAGCTGGCCAAAATTTCATGAGAAAATTTCTTCCCCCACGAAAACTCGAACCAGTGCAAGTCCCGTAGCTCGGCGCCAAGGCGTCTTGCCTTAACCACTCGGCTACAGCGCGGAACGAAGTATAAAAATACATTGATTAAAGTTGTATACTTAAAAAGCAAGTAGGTAGACCAAGAATGAGGTGGGAGAATAACATTAACCATGATTTCAGGGAAATTAATTATATAATGAATGATTGGAAAATATTATCTCAGGATATGGATATATGGGGAGCTTTAGTCCTCTCGGCCTTAACTTCCAGGTCCGATAATATTAAGTAGTTAATTGTATAAAAAATAGCTTTAAACTATAACATTTATGAATATTATATTAATTAAAATTCGTATATTTAAGTCAAAACATCCACCGCTGTGGTCTCGAGGTAGCGTGCTGCCTTGTCACGCAGCGGGCCCGGGTTCGATCCCCGGTCGGTGCAGTTTTTTCTGGATGAGGTTTTTATCGGGGTTTTTCCTCACCTGTAAGACAAATGTCAGGAAAACTTTAAGGCCTAAACGGTCCCCGAGATCATATGGCCATCATCTTCATTATCATCATCATCATCCTTCACCGGTGTGGAAAGCAACGGGAAGCTACCACACCTACAATTCCCTAGTAAAGCTGCAAGCATAGCATCAAAATGCTATGATTGCAGTGAAGGACCTGCCCTCGGGCAGAATTACTATGGATACTATGGATAAGTCAAAACTATTCACCCCGAGGTAGAAGAACTTTGGGAAAACCAAGGAAAAGATGGAAAGAGCAGCAATTTGGAGCCGGAACAGGCTAGTACATAAGCCTAAACCGTGAAGAAGAAGATATTTAAGTCAAAATTTAAGTATCAAGAAATTGTAAGCTGGGCATATTCAGAAATATTAATAGGACTTATAGTCATGTATGCTTCCGAAACATGGCGTCTAAGGAAAATGATGTAATTATTATTACATTGGAAAAGGAAAAGTCTTGGGAGAAGTTTTGGACCAGTTAGTGAAAATAATGTTTGAAGAGTAAGATCAAATAAAGAAGTTCAAGAAATGTACGATAAATAAAATATCGAAATTAATAGAAAAATAATTACACTGTAGTGACATGGAGGATAATAGAGGAGTCACAAAACATTTCAGTGGCAAACCAGATGGTAAAAGGAAGAGAGGATGACCGGGACACATTTTTAGGTGATTTAAGAAAAGCCAACGTCAATGCTTTGGAAAGGGAGAAATGGAATGAGATCATTAGAGAGTACAGTGACTGTAATTCCAGAGTAAGCAGTAATTAAAATTTAAGATACTTACAAAGAAACCACGGATTAGATGTAGGCTAATTGGTAAAATGATTCGTCAAACACGGTACACTTAAAGAAAATCCATTCTATATATTTTGTGAATTCAAAATGTATATTTAATTGTCCACACTAATTTGCTATGAAGTACCTCCTGCTGTCCCAGGATCCTTAAGGTGAAAAAATGAATTTACTTTACCTTTAATTTTATGTTTGTATTTATAGTTAGAAATACTAGAAGAAAATTTAGGGACAATTAAATACACTGAAGAATATAAGTATTTGGGAATTAAAATTACTAAAGATGGAAAACAAGAAACAGAGATAAGAAACAGGATCAATATAGGAAAGTATACTATATCTGCCCTAAATGGAATAGTATGGGACAAACATATCTTCAAAGAAACAAAAAAAAACTATTTTTAATACAATAATCAGAAGCATTATTACCTATGGAGCTGATGTGTGGGCTTTAAATGCACAAATGAAAAAAAAATTACTCGCCACTGAAATGGACTACTGGAGACGTGCTGCAAGAATATCCAGGAAGGATAAAATCAGAAATTCATATATAAAAGAAAAAATGCAGGTACAATATTCAATATTAGATTTTATAAAGAAGAAACAATTAAATTGGTACGGACACATTAGAAGGATGGAAGAAGGAAGACTACCTAAGATAATCATGGATTGGGTACCACAGGGAAGGAAAAAGAAGGGTAGATCAAATATTACGTGGATTCAGGGAATCAATCAAACTAAGAGGGAATGGGAAATAGAAGAAGATATATGGATGAACAGACAAGAATGGAGAAATGTGTTGAAACAAATGTGTAGTTAACTGTGAACATGGGTACCGGAAAAATGTATATTCATTGTA
This sequence comes from Diploptera punctata, assembly GCA_030220185.1. NCBI lineage: Eukaryota > Metazoa > Arthropoda > Insecta > Blattodea > Blaberidae > Diploptera > Diploptera punctata. The sequence continues at coordinate 2,091,046 of JASPKZ010003829.1, read as the reverse complement.
AAAGCCGGAATAATAAAAAAAAATATATAGTAAGACCCCCCGTGGACTATCACCTCGACGTGGTGGGGGGGCACCGAGCACTCAATGAACCAGACGACCAAATCGGGGAAGTTTAGCTTTGCTAACTTGCCGATTGGTCAGAGGTGAGAGGAAACTAAGAATAGTCCGCAAAGTGGGAGACGTCTGCCAGAAGGTTGACTTCGAGAAACTGAATGCAGGATTGGTGTGTCCAACCACTGGACCTTTGACACCGGGCTGTGGCTAGTTATCGTGGGCAGAGGATATACATTATAATAAATGAGATTACGAACAAATAAGTTCGTAATGACTAATTTTTAAATAACTACGACGATATAATTAATTCACAAGGGCTAAAGAGGGTTGGAAATCCCTAAGAATAGCCGGAAGTTGTAGTTCACGATTGACTCCCATTGGTCGAGGACGACTTCCACAGAAAATGGATGTTTTCCTCGATGGATATAAAAAGGAAGTTCAAGAAGTGACACAATTTCCATTACATAGTAACTAACTAACTAACCAAGAAGTCTGCAACGGTCTACGAGGCGACGTGATACCAGGCGATCATCACAACGGCTCAAGCAGCAACCCTCTCTAAAGGGGTTAATACTTAGAGGAGCATGGATAGATGCTCTGAGACAGCAGCCCTGTCATTATCCTATGTTTCTTAAGAAAGCGATGAGATTAGCAACGGGGACTTCAAATTGTGGCATACTGAAAGAATTCGGTACATTTTCGGACACAATAAGGGGCAAAATTATGGCTATTAAGTATTGGTTGGACATAATAAACGGGAATCAGGACTCGCTTAGAGCAGAGTGTTACAATGAACAAAAAAGGCAGTGTGTTTCGGGAGATTGGGTAATCGGTGTAGAAAGGGGATTGAAGGGCATAGGGATGGGTTGGGTATGGGAGAGGAGTACGCGGAATAATAGAAATGTTTGGAGGACAGTTAAGAAGAGACTGATCGATATAGACAGACAGTATATAGAAGCAGAGTGTAGCCGGAAAATATCGCTCACCCTGCAGACGGAACTGAAACTTTTGTGGGGAAGGGAGAAATATATTGACTCTTTGGATGGGGATGATAGAAGTGCTATTGCATGGTTTTATTTGGGGGGGGATGGATGGCCCATAATTTAACAAATGATGAAGGCATTAAACTATGCCCACTATGCGATGACCATGAAAACTGGCAGCATATTATAGCATTCTGTAGAGAGACAGAACAACTTAGATTACAGATGCTGCCGGAGAGATTTCTCAGGTCGGATCGAGGGAGAGTGGCGTGTTGGGATCTTCTAGGACGGATCGAGAGTGAATCAAAAACATGCAAATTTTTGGGTACCGTAAAAAATTGAGATATAACAAAATTGTAGATTAAGGATATATGTATTAACAATAATAAGAATCTCAATATGGTCTTTGTTTTCGATCTTTAATCATGTTATATAATAAGTAGGTCGGATAAGTTGAATAGTCTGATAGTGCATTTAATGTCTGCATGGACGCGGGGAGGGGGGTATGAGCGTGCGGTGTGTATATGTGTGGGGGTGTGTGGGTGTATGTGTGTGTGTTTTTTTTTTCTAATTTGTTTTCTAGCATTTATTTTTTTTTAATATTAATGTACGGAATGTGGATGAGTGTAGATATGTATTATTGTGATTTAGTGTAGACATAGATTTTACTTATATGTAGCCTGTTATTGTTTTTTGATACAGGTGTATTTGTAGGTATTTGTTTATATTATTAGTTTTATTTTTTATTCATGGAAAAATAATGCACGTACGGCCAAGCAGGCCCGTGCGCAATGTAAATGCATATGTATTTTCTTTATTCCGAAAAAAAAGGCAATAAATTTCATTATCTATCCTTACCCTGCACAGCGCTCGTAACGCGGTCAGGGGACATTTATTATTACTGATTCATCTCAAAGCAAAGGCCGGATTGGATTTCAGGAAAAAAAGAAAAGAAACTATTTTGAAGTTTTACAAAGTATTGGCAGTCCCATCTCTTATATATGGATGTGAAACCTGGACATTAACAAAGGCAGATAGTAAACAAATTGAGGCTGCTGAAATGAAGATGTTGAGAGCAATAGCAGGATACCAAAGGACCGATAAAAAGTAAAACGAAGATATAAGAACAGGACTTAATATATTTAGATTTAGATTTATTTAGCCTGGTGGAGTTAAGGCCATGTGGCCTTCTCTTCCACTCTCCAGGACAAATGTATATTACATCAGAATATAACAATCACAATTAACTCTAATATTAAATACTAAATAAAAATTTGATCAAAAAGATAATATCTATTATATTACGATCTATAATACAACCAGTTAATGTTAGTTAAAATTAAGACTAAAACTAATAATAAAGTGTATACACGCAAGACATATTAAATTGCCCCTGTCTAATGTATATAAAAAACAAAGAAAAATAATGAGATATAGAAAACTAATTTTACGATTATACAATATTTAAAACAAAGCAAAAGAAAATATTTGTTAATGTTAATATTATTTTCATAAATAATTGAATTTATTAATGGTTAAAAGAATACTATCAGTGAAGAGTATTACCCGTTTAAGGAGTAAGCGCAGTTATTGACGGAGGGCACTACAGTCGTGTTTATGCAGGAATAAAACACGTGACTCTGCTATCTATGAGTGCAGAGGGGAATGAGACGTGGGACGCTGACAGTATACACTGTCTTATATGACGTCACGTGTAGCAACAAACAGAGCTTGGTAATTCTTCCGCCTGCAGAGATATTTTGAATGACTAATATAAGTTAGTTTGTTATTAAATAATTCTTTAGTTTGTTTTGAAGGGTGTTATATTTGACAGTCTCTGACATAGGGCGGAAGGGAATTCCATGTTTTGGCAAGTGAGACCGTAAAAGATAATGAATAATATACAGTGGTGGTGAGGAGGGATATAATCTCTGTGAAAGAATAAAATATTATCAATATGCTTATCTTCAGCACGTATTACGAATGAATGAACAGCGCATACCAAGAAGAATGTATAATTATAAACCAAAAGGGAGAAGAATGTTGGGAAGACCATTGAAGAGATGGAAGGACCAATTCGACCTATAATGAGATCGGAACAGGTCATTGGACTTAATCCTTGTTGTTGATGATGATGATTTATAGTTAGAATTCTGAATTATGATTCAGCGCCGTAGACGAGCAGTTTAAGGCACCAAGCCTTGGTGCAGAGCTATTGCACCGGTTCGAGTCCCCATGAGCGAAGGAATTTTCTAATGGAACTTACGCCAGTATGAGACCGGTGCCCACTTAGCATCATGAAGAATTCGGGTACCCACAACGAGTAGCGACTCCAGGTTGTATAAACCAACTATAACGGCAGGGGGAATCGATATGCTGACCTCATGTCACCCCTATAATGACTACATGATCGTCCACCTCTGTAAATGACACAAGTGAATGTGAAGTCAGCAGCCAGGTGGTAGGACAGGGCCTGTCGCACTTCGAGTTTTTCAACATCTTCTTCTTTTTCCTTTCATGTGATAGACCTAGTGGTCTGTTACGGTCTCAATCCAACGTTTGAAGGGTCTGCCCAAAGATCTCTTGCCTGGTGGCTGGTAATTTAAGATCTGACGTGGTATTCTTGTTCTGCTCATTCTTCGTACGTGAGATTTCCAGTTGTTTCTGTATTTTTGTACATATTCCATTACTGATTCTGTGTGTAATTCTTTGAGAATCTCAGAATTCCTTTTATGGTCTGTCCTTGAATAGTCTGCAGTACGTCTCATAAATTTAATTTCTGCCGCAGTTAATCTTTGTTCATCTACACTGCGAATTGTCCAGGCCTCACTGCCGTAACATAATATGGGTCTGGCCAGTGTTTTATAAATTCTAGTTCGTGTGTGTTGCTGTACTGTGTTTGACTTGAAAATATTATTTATAGTTCCTGTTACTCTGTTAAATTTTATAATTTTTTGACTAAAATATTTTTCTTCTTCGTATGTAACTTGGTATCCGAGATAGTTAAATGTGTTGGTTTGTTCTAATATTTTATTATTAATAACAATTTTACTGCGAACTGGGTCTTTTCCTAGGAAAACCATGACTTTAGATTTTTCTGTTGAGATTTCCATGTTGTAGTTTATTGCCGTTTGGTGAAAAGAATGGACTGAACGTTAATGGCAAAAATAAAAACATAATTAATAATAAATCAAGGTGCTGTTCAAAATTCCAACACGTATTCCGGACACCATTGAAAATTGATGGGACAAATGGATTTCATGCCTTGGAATCCGGACTAGAGACCAGCGAAAGGAGCAATTCTCTTTGTCTTCTCTCTGGATTAGGCCAAATATTTTATAATTTGCTACACATAATTAATTAAAATACAGTATGTTCTAGACTTATTTATCAACCTGTAAACAAGGTACACAGATTTGTGCTGGGAGTTCCGAGATCGGGCGTCTGCAATCCCTGAACGGATTGTCTGAAATTCATTTACTTGCCCATCTTAATTTCCTAGGCTTAATAACTCTGATAACATTGATACAACGACAAATTATGGAGTTTCTCATATGAAGTTTCCTCTAATCTCCATTCACGTCCCTCATGGGGCCGAATATTCTACTAAGGATCCTATTTTCGAATACTTTAAACTTATTTTCTTCCCTTAACGTTTGTGACTCTCTTCCATAGTTATACAGTAGCACAGGTAGATTTATGTTTTATAAATTTTAATGATTATTAATAACTACCTTATCTATTTTTAAATTCTAATAGCGCCTGATATGTACAATCAATAACGAACATTCTTATTATTATTATTATTATTATTATTATTATTATTATTATTATTATTATTATTATTATTATTATTATTATTACTAGATGTCAGTATAAGGCGGAACGCTGGCCACGGACCACTCAAATGACATCTATACGAAAACAAGTGTAACTAAATTACTATGGTTCAAATTCCTCCCTGTAGGGGGAGAGCGCCTAAATCTCTGTTAAGGGAAACATGGGATTACAAGATTACAAGAAGATTATTATTTCTTAAGGAGAGCAGTAAGATGGTCAAAATTAAAAAAAAAAAAAGAAAAGAAATACTGCGATACGAGAAAAAATTAATATTATATCAGCAATAGTAAATTATATAAGATCACATTGTATCTTGAAAGCCCTTGTTTACCTCAACCAGATTTAGGCGATCTCCCTTAGAGGGAAGAAATTGAACCATACTAATTTAGTTACACTTGTTTTCGTATAGATGTAATTGGAATGGCCCGTGATACAAGACATTAAATTGGTATGGGCATGTACGACGAATGCAAGAAGAAAGTTTACTCAAAAAAAAAAATGGAATGGTGTCTACATGGAAGAAGAAGGAAAGGAAGACCTCGCGGATGCAAGAAATAATGAGAAACCAAAAGAGGGATGGAGATTACATGGGAGTGGATGGATAGAGACAAGTGGAGATGAAAAACAAAACTTCAGGCAGAGAAAGATGTGTAAACATTGCAAAAATCTTTTATACATAAAAACACCTAAAACATATAATAATAATCAGAATAATAATTATTATTATTATTATTATTATTATTATTGTTATTATTATTATTGTTGTTGTTGTACCACCAATAATTTAATAAGTAAAGAACAGAAAAAGAAGACTTTGAGAGTAAACAAGTTAACTATGTGACATGCATTCATGACATAACAAGAAAGAAAGTTTTCTAGGCAATGGTAATAGTACGTTACCCTCAGCTGTAGCATTCATGACGATCAGCATAATTATCGCTGCACTTAAGTTTGAGGTTTCAAACCTCAAATGCGCTCTTAACTAAAATATGTTTTTATTATACATCACAGAAATTTAAGTAAATTTAAGTAAATTGTGTAGAAAAAACTTAAAGATCTGTTGCGACACAAAATCAAGAGTACTTTACTAGTTTTTACTCAAAATAATATATTTTTTTATTAACGACTATTTAACTCATGCCACAAATGCTAGTCAATGACCAATCACGTTTCAATGAATGTTGTTTTACAACCAATGACAGTCGTGTTTCACCTCGCTCTTTATCGATTTCTCTTTATCAGCTTCTGCTTTTGTGATAATGAAAGCTCCTCCTTTTTAATGTTCTGAACAGGTCAAAGCATTATTTTTCTCCAACAAATACATTGAATACAGCAAATAATGAAAATATTCCTTGATTTTACTGAGTTGTTTACTAAAAAAATAAATGAATAACCCGTAATGTTGCTTATGATATATAGTTTGATGTGTTTCATTATTTCTCCACTTGGGTGCACTCTTACAATATTGCGATCTTATTTGGCAATAAATAATATGATCAAGCAGCAGTGAATGAACATAACCTCGCATTTCTGATTTGTTTTCAAACATCGCCGTTTACATTAAATATATAAATATTTTAAAATAACTACAGTTAAACAATGATTTGTGAGTAAACAGCTTAATTTTATTCCGTAAAAATAGCCCTAACAAATGCCACTCTTGATTTCCAAATTCTCTAGATAAATTGGAAATCACTCGTGGCATTACTTATGAGAATTCTGTTCAGAGGTTTGCCTCCAGTCGAACAATATCAAAATATAAAATAAGTTACAATATTGACATCTAAAATACACAAAGTTAGATAATACTTTTCAGAACTCTTACTGTTTATGGTGTTACGCCATTTGTCTTTCTTGTATATCTTCCTCCAAAACACCAAATCTTTCCATTCACATTCTGTATCCAGGTTATAGCAGATCGTCCTCTTCCTTCTCTCCTCTTCTTGTATAATCCTAAATATTCTTCTTTATCCCATTCATTCTACGTACATGCAGGTCTTTCAATTGTGACACTTTTCTCTTCCACTTCCATACGGCGTCGTATTTCTGTGTTTCTTAACAAAATAATAATAATAATAATAATAATAATAATAATACTAATAATAATAATCCTCTTCTTCTTCTTCCTTCCAAGTATTAGGCCAAGGCCTGTTACGATCCCAGAAAATTTTCCCTCCAGCGTTTCATAGGACGGCCCAGTGATCTTCGCCTCAGGGGTCCTCATCTAGGGGATATGTGGTTGGCGACCACAAGGTGCCCAAGCTGAGCAAAACATTTCTTCCGCTTACTTGTGTTTTGCACTCTTTTAACTTTACTATCTAACCTCTCTTGGTTAACTCTTGTTTTTTTCGACCCCGACGCTATTAGGGCATCCGAGGGCTAGGGAGTCTTTCCTTTCTTCCATTTCTTCTTTCCTTTATTTTCTTTTCTTCTCCAGAAAAGCCTGACCAGAGGCTATAAGATGGCAGCCCCATAACTGGTCTTGCCTTCCTTTGGCCGGCAACCAATCGAAGGGACTATTATTATGCTTTCAAGTCTTATACGAGAATTTCCCGGAAGGATCAAACTAAATAATAATATAATAATAATAATAATAATAATAATACTAATAATAATAATAATAATAAACATTATTCGAGCTATTAGACTGTGATCCAAAGTCGCTGGTAATGCTGCCAAATATTTCGTCTCCCAATATATTTTCAGTGGCTATTCACTTGAGTAGGATCACGTTGGAGGCTTGTCACAAATCAGCGACTATGTACGATTGTTTAATAGCCCGGGAAAATAGTTTTTAAACGGCAATAATAATACTAATACTAATAATAATAATAATAATAATAATAATAATAATAATAATTTGTCACATTGGTCTGCAGATTTCTTTTGGAAAAACGGAATATATTTCATGCAATAAACAAGTACCAAAATACCTGGAAACCAAATATGGAAAAATTAAACGAGTTTCACAATTTAAATATCTTGGTGAAATAATTCAGGAAAATGGAATTGAAACTAAAGCCAATAAAAGTAGATGCCAAAAATGGAAACAGCATTTCGGCTTAATCACAACACTTATAATAAAAAATGCATATCTTTACATACAAAATTACGACACTATAACACTGTAATTAAACCAGAGTGCCTCTATGGAGCAGAAACATTAATTTTGAACAGAAAAAAATATCGAAAATATAGTGAAAAAAGAATGCAAAATTATAAGAAAAGTTTTAAGTCCACAAGTCATAGGTGAAGCATTCAGACTCAGAGTAAAAAGGAAATAAAAATATATACAGACATTCATAGTGATATTAGAAAACGAAGGTTAAACTTGTATAGCCATATTAAACGAATGAACTCAAATAGGCTTACAAAACAGATAATGGAATTCTACGAAAACAGAAGTAAAGCTCCAGTGGATACTATGAAGTGGATTGATAAGTCAAAAATGACTTAAAATTGGCAAGAATTACTAAAGAAGATATCCCAAACAGAGATATATTTAGAATTAAGGTGAATAAGTGGCAAGTTGACCAAGAGGACAAACCGAAGAAAAAAACTGTAACTTGGTCAGATGATAGAAAACAAGCTCACAGCAAAAGAACGAAAGAAATTTGGGCTCAAAGGAAACGTCTCTAAGAACTTTGCGTAGTCCTACATGGGCTCATCCGCAATAAAAAAACAATAATAATAACATTAATAATAATAATAATAATAATAATAATAATAATAATAATAATAATAATAATAATAATAATAATAATAATAATAATAATAATAATAATAATAATGGGAATACAATGGAACTGTACATCAACTATATGTAGACTTCAAAAAAGCATATGATTCAATTAAGAGGGAGAAGTTATATAGTATCCTACTGGAGTTCGGAATTCCTAAAAAGTTAGACTTATACGAATGTGTCTAAATGGCACAAAGAGTAGGGTGCGTGTAGGCAAACACTTTTCAGACACTTTTGAAATCCAGAATGGGTTGAAGCAAGGAGATGCACTATCTCCTCTACTATTTAATTTTGTACTAGAGCATGCCATTAAATCTTTAGAGAATGAGGAAGGCTTACAATTCAATGGTATTAATAAGCTGTTAGTTTATGCTGATGATGTAGTACTACTGGCCGATAGCGAGGAGATACTAAAGGCCAACACGCACACACTATTGAGTAACACTAAGAAATTAGGACTGGAAATAAATATCAGTAAAACTAAATATATGGTCACACGTAGAAATTCATTATATAATGGAAATGGACAGCTAATGACAAATGAGGGAAATTTTGAGGAAGTGGCTGAATTCAAATACCTAGGAACAATAATCACAAATAGGAATGAGATGCACAAAGAAATTAAACATAGGCTGAATTCTGGAAATGCTTGCTATTATGCATTGCAGAGACTTTTGGTGTCCCAACTCCTTTCAAAAAACGTTAAGCTGAAAATATAGGCCTATAAAACTATTATTCTACCAGTTATATTATATGGGTGCGAAACATGGACTCTTACTTTAAGGGAGGAAAGGAGATTACGAGTATTTGAGAATAAAGTTCTTAGGAAAATTTTTGGACCAAAGAGAGATGACCAGACGGTTGAATGGAGAAGACTACATAACAATGAACTACATGGTCTTTATAGGAAGCCAGATATAACAAGAACAGTTAAGTCTCGTAGACTGCGATGGGCAGGACATGTTGCACGTATGGGGAATGAAAGACGTGCATGGAAACTTCTTGTAGGAAAGCCAGAAGGAAAACGCCCAGTTGGTAGACCAAGAATGAGGTGGGAGAACAACATTAACTATGATTTGAGGGAAGTAGATTGTACAGGGAATGATTGGAAAGCATTGGCTCAGGATAGGGATGTATGGAGAGCTTATGTCCGTGCGGCCATGAACCTACGGGTTCGATAGTGCCAGTGAGTAAGTAAGTAAGTAGGTAAGTAATAATAATAATAATAATAATAACAACAATAATAACATTAATAATAATAATGACAATAATAACAACAATAATAACAATAATAATAATAATAACGACCAGACTTGAAGTCTCCATTGAATCACGGCCTGCAAAATACCATTATTTGTGAACTGACATTAATAAATTGTGTATTATTACTTACGTCTATGACTTTAGACAACGTGATGTGGTGAGGATTGGTGCTAGATTCTTCGTCTCCTTCACCAGAATCTCGCTCGATGCCTTCGTCGTCAGTCTCCTGTAGTCTCTCCGGTACATTGTCTGCAACAAGCGAGGTATTATTATTAATTTCAATACTGAGAAATTACAAACATAAGTCATAAAACAAAGGATTTTTATTCACTTTTATTTTTCTTCCTAATTAATTTATTAAAAGTGTGTTCTTGTTATATATATTTATTTTTTAACTGTAGCAACACTATCCAATAACAGTGATCAACATGATTTTTATCTCATGAGTACCAATAGTTGTACTTAAAGTAGTTTTTTTATCGTGTTTTCAAATATGTATTCGGAATGTCTCCATCACCCACAGTTTTTATTTCAATTTCAATTAATGGATTTAAATAATTATTTTTTAATAAACGTTTCTTTCGTCCATTTGTCCATTGTGAAATAAAACCAAATGAGCTAACTCAAATGTTTTCAGCTATGGAAACGAGATATCAAGGCAAAAGGAATCCTTATATACTGACCGATTATTGTTGGATCATCACGAGGGATGCTCCACAGGCGAAATATAGCAGAAAATCGTCATTTCTCACTTTCTAGGTGAGTCCGAATGTTCGAATATTGTATAGTTACGAATGTAGAAAATATTAAAGTGTTTGAAATTATAAATGCCTGTCTGTCGGAAACCTTGCGTGATGGAGAAAAACCGATGTCATGTTTGAATTCAGGAGAAAAAATACTATCAGAATCACATATTTTTCTTTCTGAGACAAAAAAAAAAAGTTTATTTTGTTGTTGCTCAGTGTAATCTAGAGAGTTGATTAAAATGGTAAGTGCTTGAGACTTAAATGCGAAATATCACCGTTAAAATCTCGTATCTAAGTAATTTGAAATATTTCTTAGCTTTTTTTTTTTTCAGTTTAAAAAAAATTTTTGGGTTAAAATTTTATTACCATAGCCTGTTTCAAAATAATTACAATTTTATAATATCATTGACATGAAAATACATGAATGCAATAATGTAATAACACGAACCTATTAACTCTGCCGGATTCGATGGATTGTTAAGAAGTAAACTTCCAAGGCACAAGTCCTCCGGGAGGGATTTTTAAGCCGTGGATCCCAAGACTGAAGATTTTCGAGCACTCCGGGGATTAGGCAATTGCCCGTTCCGACTTCATAATGCATCAGCCCAACGTCTTCTAGGTCTTCCAACATCACGTCTTCCTCTTGCTTGATAATTTCTTGCTAACAATGGATATCTCTCCTTACTCATTCCATCCATGTGATCAATCCATTTCTGTCTGTAATTCGTGACTTTATCCAATAAAGGCTGTACTTTCAATTCTTCTCTTATATCCTCATTTCTTATTCTATCAAGTCTTGTACATCCTTTTACTTGTCTTAGGAACCTCATCCCCGCCGTCTGTATTCTATCCTTCTGTCTTTTCACTGGAGCCCAAGAGAACAACAAGCCATAATAAGTGCCTCTGAGCAAAATTTAATCCTCCTTCCCCATCCAAGTAATAGGTGAGTTGCTAGAACCGGTCAAGTACACATTCACTCCCGCTCGAACCTCGTTCTCCGAGCTTCTCAGTCTCGTTTGTTACTTCTACGTTGGTGTATTGAGTGTAAGGGGAAGAGGGGAATGCCAAACATATGCGCGGGAGTAGAATAGAAGCGAGACCGACAGGAGTCCCATTGGATGAGATTTCCCGTGAGCAGTGAACAATCTTCATGAGCAAAATAATGTATACAATGACTAAATATAATGCATTCTATAAATTATCTGATGGAATCTACATTCTACAAGTCTTACGCTTTGAATATAAGTCTGTATATTACATTTAAAAAATATAAATGTGTTTGTGTATTTAATAATAATAATAATAATAATAATAATAATAATAATAATAATAATAATAATAATAATAATAATAATAGCTTTATTTTACCTGGCAGAGTTAGGCCTAAGGCCTTAAGGCCTTGTCTACCACTCAACCAGGTTTAAAAAAATACAAAAGAAAAGTCTTAAATCTAAATTACAATATATATATATATATATATATATATAAACGATTACAAGTTATGAATACAATACAATTAATATTTATAATGCATTTTGATTTACTCTAAATTTAACGAATTAAATATAAAATATGTACAAGATATATAAAAAAAACGAGGAAAAGATTAATGACATAGTATAAAATTAAATAAATAGAGAAAAATTAATTATTAGACAACAGGTAACTGTATAAGCGTGACTTAAAGGTGCCAAGTGTGCGGCAACCCCTGATATCTTGAGGAAGGAGATTCCAGGAGCGGGCTTAGGCTACTGTGAAGGAAGTAGAATAGGAGGAAGTGCTATGAAGAGGAATTGTTAGCAGACTGCTATCTTGTGACCTAGTGTCAATATTGTGGTAGGAGGATACTTCTCAAATCTGGACGCCAGGTAAGTAGGAATGTAGGAATTCAGAAGCTTGAAAAGTAGCGAAAGAGAGTGCAATTTACGTCTGTCAGTAAGACGGAGCCAAGAGAGGTTATTAAAGTGTTCGGAAATATGGTCATAACGGCGGATATTGAAAATGAATCGAATGCAAGCATTATGAACACGCTGCAGTCTCTGCGACAAGGCATAGTTTAGATCATTATATATAATGTCACAATAATCGAAGTGTGGTAACACAAGATTCTGCACTAGGATTTGTTTTAACGAAACTGGGAGAAAATTCTTTAAACGTCTAAGATAATGTAAGATGGAGAAAGTCTTTTTACATATGTGTTTCACTTGTGTTTGCCAGGTTAAATTTGCGTCTAGATGTAGTCCAAGATCTATTATTGAAGAAGAATAAGGGATAATTATATTATTTATAGTAATGTTTGGAAGTGTAGATATGTCAAAGGTTGTAAACAGTCTTTGTTGTCCCATTAGAATTACTTGTGACTTGTTAGGATTTAGATTTAGACCGATACTTGAAGACCAGTTAAAGATGGATATGAGATCGTCATTCATTAGCACTAAACCTGTGTTTATAATTTACATCAATTTATTTCCGTGCTAAATTGTTAAGAAAATTATAAATTATGTGATTTGTTTTCATCTACCAATAAAAAAACATGTAAAAGTTGGTCAGTAAGGAATAAGTTGGTCTTTTTTTTTTTTGCCGATTTCACATGGAATGACCCTTAAATGCTTTATAGATTTATATTTCAGTAATAATAATGATAATAACATTTTATTCGTAAAACAACGAATTCCTTTAGTTTATTGAGAAACGTATGATATCACACATGCAGTAAACATTTCTTATGTAGCATTAACACGGCATGACTTCATACTCACTGCGAGAATCCCGGAGATTCCCATTCTCAAATTCTTGTTACCTGTATAAGAAACTCTCGTGGCCGCATTTCAGACGCTCTAGCTTACGAGAGCGAACTGGAATAATACAGAGTTTATTAGTTGCCTATTAGATGTCTCATTGAGGTGATGCCACTCGCCGACATATGTAAGGAAATAACTAAATTAGTCTGGTGAAGAAACTCCCCACTAGGTACCACCAAGGCTATGTTTTTACCAGAGATATATGGAGTAATTACATACATATTGGATACAGATAGGATTCTAAACGCGAAATGATATTGATGGCATATAACAAATTTAATAATGAAAAATACCGTTGAATACAAACATGAAAAATCGTTTTAAAAAATGATTCTGGATGTCATACTCATAATACAATTATTTTATTTATAGCATAATCGATAGTTTATTATGTTGCTAATAGTTTAAAAAATACGCCCTTGCAGTTCCTTTCTTTTGTGGTGTCTTGTAAACCCTAAAGTAACATTTAAAAGGGCGGTGATTTTTATAATTTTTAAATCAGAAATTTAGTTTTTCAATTTTTCTTTTAGCATTTTGCTGCGTTTATATATATTTGCAATTTTTAAATGTTATGGCATTTTTAATAAAAGATACAATTTATTAATAGTTAATAATTTACTATTAATAAATTGTATATTTTATTAAAAATGCTATAACATTTAAAAATTGCAAATATAATTCTAATGACAGAGAATGCCTTTTGAAATTAGAATAGCTACGAGACTTGCGTTGATTCAAGTCCCCATGGGGGAAGAAATTTTCTCATGGAATTTTGGTCATTATGAGACCGGTGCCAACCCAGCATCCTGAAGAATTAGGGTAGTTTCCGGTTGAGATACAGCTATAACGACTGCGAGACTCGACATGCTGACTACATGTCACCCCTATACTAGTCAGATTATTTACCACCTCTTGTGAATAACACATGTGGACGTAAGGTCAGCAGCTGGGTAGCAGGTCAATGGCTCTTTAGGTATATCACACCATGGTGAAGTGAAATTAAAATCACACTCGTAAAGGATTGATTGTCAAATAAAAGTTCATATATTATACAGGGTATCCCATTCAAACCTCCCACATTTTAATTAATCATAACTAATAATGTATGCGGAATTATGAAATGAGGTTGGTATTAAACGAAACAGAAACGCAAAGAATTTTCATTGCCACACATTAAAACACCTTTATATGTGCACCATTTCTTTAATATTTTTTTTTCTGAAACACGTGTACGAGCACCACCTGATTCTTTTTTAACGCTTTCAGTCGCCAGAAACTTCTCAAGCCATGCCGTAATTGTCTTTCCATCAGGTGCATTTCGTCCATATTCTCTCCGGTAATTTCTTTGCACTGTAATTATTGACTTAGCCTCTGCATACCAGGAAACAGTTTGTGCTCGCCATTTTGTTTTACGTCATTATTGTCCAACATGCGACAGATGAATTAACTGCAACAATGAAAACAACAATTTTCTGAGTTTCTCTTTCTTTTAATACCAACCTCATTTCATAATTCCGCATACTTTGAGAGTTATGATTAATTAGAATGTGGGAGGTTTGAAGGGACACGGTGTATTGTGCATTTATTTAAAATAATATAGGCTAAAAAAACACAAAGAAATTTAGAATATAATGATATAGGCTAAAGCATTCTTCTTGAATTTTTTTAGAAGAAAATAAATATAATATTAAAAAAAAATCGATTCCACATTTTATATTGCATTTTGGTATAGATAATTTTCCCATTTGTCGCATTTACATTAAAAAGTGTTTTTAGGTCGTGAAAAAAAAACTAGAGTACCAAGCATTTATGACTATTTCGGGTCATGTCGCATTTATGAAAAACAATCCCACCTAATGAATTATAATTACTCCATATATTTATATCTACTTATTTTTACAAATACGAAATCTGTCATGGGGTTCGTTTCGATCTATTATTTTCAATATAATTCAATTCAGCTTTGAGATGTGATGACAGTGGATTAAAAACAAGTGCAGAATCAGCCATTGTTCGGTTGACCTACATAACGCATGAACGACGTATGACACGTGTTCCACTTTTTTAACACGTGAGAAGAACAACACAGGAATGTTCATACCTCCTCAAATAATAATAATAATAATAATAATAATAATAATAATAATAATAATAATAATAATAATAATGCATATCTTTACATACAAAATTACGACACTATAACACTGTAATTAAACCAGAGTGCCTCTATGGAGCAGAAACATTAATTTTGAACAGAAAAAAATATATCGAAAATATAGTGAAAAAAGAATGCAAAATTATAAGAAAAGTTTTAGGTCCACAAGTCATAGGTGAAGCATTTAGACTCAGAAGTAAAAAGGAAATAAAAATATATACAGACATTCATAGTGATATTAGAAAACGAAGGTTAAAATGTTATGGCCATATTAAACGAATGAACTCAAATAGGCTTACAAAACAGATAATGGAATTCTACGAAAACAGAAGTAAAGCTCCAGTGGATACTATGAAGTGGATTGATGAAGTCAAAATGGACTTAAAATTGGCAGGAATTACTAAAGAAGATATCCCAAACAGAGATATATTTAGAATTAAGGCGAATAAGTGGCAAGTTGACCAAGATGACAAACCGAAGAAAAAAACTGGAACAACTTGGACAAATGATAGAAAACAAGCTCATAGCAAAAGAACGAAAGAAATTTGGGCTCAAAGGAAACGCCTCTAAGTACTTTGCGTAGTCCTACATGGGCTCATCCGCAATCAAAAAAAATAATAGAGCATATACATCTAAAAGTAGAAAAATAGAAAGGAAATTAAATTACGTAGAGACATTCATAGTTATATTAGAAAACGAAGGTTGAAATTTTATGGACCTATTAAACGAATGTACTGAAATAAACTTTCAAAACAAATAGTGTAATTCTATGTAAATAGAAGTAAAGCACAAGAGGATACTGTGAAATAGATTGGTATGATTTACTCAAGAAGATAGGCCTATCATAAACAGAGATATCTTTAAAATGAAGGTGCAAAACTAGCAGGTTGACCTCGAGGACAAACCCAACAAAAAACAGGAACAACATGGACAGAAGAAAGAAAGAAAGGAACCCCATAGCAAAAAAAATAGGGAAATATGGAGTCAAAGGAAACGCTTCTAAGTACTTTGCATAGTACTACATGGTCTCATTCACAATAAAAAAATATTATATTATTTTATTATAATTTTATTTTATTATTACTATAATGTTATTATTATTATTATTATTATTATTATTATTATTATTATTATTATTATTATTATTATTATTATAACTTCCTCAAAATTTCCATCATTTGTCATCAGCTTTCCATTATATAATGTATTTCTATGTGTAGTTAATGTTATTCTCCCACCTCATTCTTGGTCTACCAACTGGGCGTTTTCTCTCTGGTTTTCCTACAATAAGCTTGCATGCACGTCTTTAATTCCCATTCGGTCACATGTCCTATCTATCACAGTCTATGAGACTTAACTGTTCTTATTATATCTGGCTTCCTATAAAGACCATGTAGTTCACTATTATTTAATCTTCTCCATTCATATGTCTGTTCATCTCTCTTTGGTCCAAACATTTTCCTAAGAACTTTATTCTCTTCTTCTTCTTCTTCTTCTTCTTCTAATACAAGGTTTAGGCTATGCAGCCTGTTCCGGCGAAGTTAATAGTATTAGATCACATCATCATTGTACAGGGTGGACCGCTCGAATGGACCTAATTTCAATTGCTTGTTACTGGCAAACGGTTGAAGATAGAAACTTAAAACAACGTTCATATTACAGAAAAACTCACCAAGTTTTGATATCCAGATCACCACATCTCTATATGAGCTCCAGCAGTCACTGTGACGATATCAAAGCGATGAACAATTTCTTGCCAAGTACGTTGGAGTATGTCTTCTGGAATGTTCTCAATAGCCTCTATGATGCGCTCACGAAGATCACGAAGGTCTTTGACTGGGGTGGTGTAAACTTTATCTTTGACATAGCCCCAGAGAAAGAAATCCAGTGGTGTTAAATCGGGAGATCTCGGGGGCCACGCGATTGGTCCTCCCCTACCAATCCAACGGCCAGGGAAAATGTTGTCCAAAGTCGTACGAACTTCATTGGACCAGTGGGGAGGAGCACCATCTTGCTGGAAAACGATGTTAGGCTGCAGTTGTCCAATTTGTGGAAAGAAGAACTGCTCCAGCATGTCAAGATATGTGGTACCACGAACAGTTTTCTCGGCGAAGAAAAACGGTCCAATGACCTTATTATGTGACAAACTGCACCAAACATTCATCTTCGGACTATCACGAACATGCTCTTGAATAGCGTGAGGATTCTCCGATCCCCAGATCCGCACATTATGCCGGTTTACCTTGCCTGACAAATGGAAAGTGGCTTCGTCCGAGAAGAAAATCTTGGTCATGAAGTCAGGATCAGCGCCGAGACGGTCCAGCATCGTATTGGCGAATTCCACTCGTTTCGGCATGTCATTCGGCTCCAGACGTTGCACTAACTGCACTTTATATGCGTGCAGTTTGAGGCGTTTGTGGACAATCCGTTGTAATGTCGATTTTGGTATTTGAAGTTCCCGCGAAGCTCTTCTTAATGACTTCCGGGGGCTTCGCTCAAATGCGGCTTGAACATTTGCTACCATTTCATCGGATGCTCTGCGACCACCACCATGCTTCTTCAACACAGATCCTGTAGCTAATAATGTATCACGCCACTTCTTTATGCTTCTAGCAGTTGGAGCATCACGGTTAAACACACGCCGGAACTCCCTTTGAACTCTAATGATTGATTTAAACTCCGCATACCACAAAACAGCTTGCGCTTTCATCTGCGGAGTCGCCATTTTCACAAACAATTAAATCTAAGAACGAGAAACGTATCTTTGTGCCATCTACCGACAGGATTCGAAACTTGGTGAGTTTTTCTGTACTATGAACGTTGTTTTAAGTTTCTATCTTCAACCGTTTGCCAGTAACAAGCAATTGAAATTAGGTCCATTCGAGCGGTCCACCCTGTATTTTGTTTAGTCTGTATTTTAATCTTCTTCTTCTTCTTCTTCTTCTACTACAAGGTTTAGGCTATGCAGCCTGTTCCGGCGAAGTTAAAAGTGGAGTCCATCTTCTACGTGGTCGGGCCAACATCTCTTGTTCCTCTGGGATTATATAGGAAGGTTCTTTTTGGTATTCTTTCGTTGTTCATTCTCATTAAGTGTTCTGTCCATTTCTTATTATTTTCGCTGATTTTATCTTCAATTTTATATATATTTAATTCTTCTCGTATAGTTTCATTCCTTATTCTATCCGCTCTTGTGCATCCTTTGACATTACGTAAAAACAGCATTTCCGCAGTCTGTATCCTGCTTTTATCCCTTGATCTCATTATCCAATTTTCACTTCCATACAACAACAAAGGAACAGGCATTGTTTTATGTAATTTAAGTTTCGTATCTTTCCTTGTTTTCCGACCTAAGGTTCTTTTTATGGTTCCACAAATAGCCTGAAATTTATTTACTTTATTTTCTATATCTTTATTTTCTCTATAAGTTATATCACATCCTAAATATTGGAGATGTTATACTTGTTCTATTATTTTGTTATCCAGTACAATTTTTGATCTAATTCCATATTTACCAATAAATGTCATTACTCTCAAGTAACATAATTAATTTTGAAGGAAGCCAATGAAGAAATCAAAGCATCAAATGGCGATACCAAATTTTCAGTAAAGAAAATGGATACAGTAATTGTGGGCTGCGAATGGTAAAACAACTTAATATTGTATTCTGACTGAATATATTTTCTTTTGGGCATGATGTAAGAGCGTGGAAAAGATCCAGGGAGAGATGAAGGATAAATGTAAATCACGATTCAAAGTTGCATAACGGGAGGGAGTACGTGACCCCAAGAATGCCTGTAGCCCTAGCTACTGGGGCAGATCTTCTCTCACGCCTCGATTTCAATTCGTTTTCTGCCTTCCGGTTATCATTTACACGCTTTCTCACCCATTTATATATCTGCTGCGATTAATTTTTGCTGCGTGACATTTTGGAGTCAGCTCCATACCACATTTCATGAAACACTTCCTCATTTTACTACAAATATAGATCGATCAGATAAAAATAAATAATAGTTTTAAAAAACTAAAACAACACGTTTTATTAGAAAACCGAACTAAAAAAATTAAAAATAATTTTAATATCCAACACGATTGGGATAAAATTAGTGGTCAACAAAAAATCATCTCCAACACATATAGAATAAAACTAAAGTTATCAACAAAAAGAAAATCATTTTACCATCAAAAGCGTGGGGTGCTCTATATCAATTAATATATTTGATAATAAACAGATATTGGTAAAAGTAAAGTCTCTAAGAAGAAAATGTAAAAATCACAAATGCACACCACGCTTTTGATGGTAAAATTATTTTCTTTTTGTTGATAACTCCAGTTATATTCTATATGTGTTGGAGATGATTTTTTGTCGACCACTTTAATTTTATCCCGAGTGTGTTGGAAATTAAAATTATTTTTAATTTTTTTTAGTTCGGTTTTCTAATAAAGCGTGTAATTTTTAGTTTGTTTAAAACTATTATTTATTTTTTATTTTTTAGTTTTAATATTTTACAGAATATGGTAAAAATGTAAATATCTTTAAATTCGATACTATTGTAGTATGAGCTAAAAGCAATACTCTTCTAAGAAAAAAAATCCTCCCAGCCGGATTTGAACCAGCGACCTATGGATTACTGAAATTATATACTACTAGAGTTGACCGCTCTACTAACTGAGCTCTTACAACGATTGCCTAAAAAGTCGGCAAGTCCGCAACCTATTATACCAGTTTTCATTTTTTTTTCTGATGATTCTGGCCAGGATTTTAGAAACAAAAAATGAAATTATTGTATTGTCACGGGTCCTTTACAAGTATATAAAGTTTCAAGTCGATCCAATGTTTCTAAGTGGGTGAAAATCGTGTTCAAAGATTCCGTTACATAGATACAAAGACACTTTTTTTATTTTCTGATGATTCTGGCCTCGATTTTAGAAAATATATATGAAATTATTGTATTTTCATGGGTCCTTTACAAGTATACAAAGTTCCAAGTCGATCCAATGTTTCTAAGTTGGTGAAAATCATGTTCAAATATTCCGTTACATAGATACAAAGACACTTTTTTTTCTGATGATTCTTGCCAGGATTTTAGAAAAAATGAAATTATTATATTGTCACGGGTCCTTTACAAGTATACAAGTGTTTCAAGTCGATCCAATTATATTAAGTGGGTGAAAATCGCGTTGAAAGTTCCGTTACATAGATAGATAGATAGATAGATAGATAGATAGATAGATAGATAGATAGATAGATAGATAGATACAGGTCAAGCTAATATAAAGCCTGTAATAAAAAAGGATTAAAAGAGTTACAGAGTCGGCCCCGTGACGCAAGCAGTTAGACACTAGCCTCTCGCCGCCCGGGTCTCGAGATCGAGTTTCGGTCACTCCAAATGGGTTTGTGAATGAAACGGAGTCTGGACAGTTTTTTTTTTCTTTTTTCCCTCAGAGTTTCTCCCGTTTTTACCCGCTAGAAATTTAATTTCACTATTTCTTTACACCCACCTCATTCAATTCGTTTTATTTCATATCTCCCCCTGTAGTGTTGCGTCGGGCGTGATCGGCTTGCATCCTTGTAATTCACAGACCTTCAATGTAAGAGACTTTCATCGCATCTCATCCCTCGATCCGACCCTATGTCGGAAGCGAGTTGAGGAGTTGTATTTTTTTATTATACAGCGTGGCCCAAATTAATGTATACACTCTTTGAAACGTTATTTCTCAGCAACGAAATGAGACAGAAATACAATTTTTGTTGTGTATGGGAGTGAATCTTGGATTACCACTATCAAACAAGAAATAAAATCCAAGCAGCCGAGATTAAATTTTTAAGAAGAGTAAAAGGCTGCCATAGAATGGACCAGATAAGAAACGAGGATATCCGCGAAGAACTGCAGATCTACTCCATAAAAGAAAATATATTTAACAACAAGATACAGTGGAAAGAACATGTAGAAAGAATGGAAGAAAGTAGATTACCAAATAAAATCTTCCATTATTTTCCAAGAGGAAGAAGAGATGTCGGACGTCCTCGGAAGAGATGGTCTTAGAGCTATCAGTGAAGACGGAACAGGCAACTCTTGCCTAAACCAGGAAGTGAAGAAGAATAATTTGTGTTTGATCCACAAGGAACTGGAAAAGCATAGCAACACGTTCATCGATCTTCACTTCTTTATAAACAACAATGGCGGCGAGATTATCATTCGATGAACGTAAGTGGATACTGAAGTGTTATTGGAAAGTGGAGAATGTTGTTGAAGTGCAACGACGTTACACCAACAAGCGTAACAATAACAAGAATCCGAGACAAGTTTGAAGACGATGGAACGGTGCAAGATGTGTTGAAAGGTCGGTGCGGAAGAAAGAGACGTTCCACTGATAACGAGAGTACTGTTGCAGTCATGCATCGTCTTCAAACTTGTCTCGGATTCTTGTTATTGTTACCCTTGTTGGTGGTGGTGTCCCAAATTCAACCATCCAACATCGTTGCACTTCAACAACATTCTCCACTTTCCAATAACACTTCAGTATCCACTTACATTCATCGAATGATAATCTCGCCGCCATTGTTGTTTATAGAGAAGTGAAGATCGATCAACGTGTTGCTATGCTTTTCCAGTGCCTTGTGGATCATACACAACAAAAATTGTATTTCTGTCTCATTTCGCTGCTGAGAAATAACGTTTCAAAGAGTGGGTATACGTCAATTTGGGACACTCTTTACTTACGTACATATTGTAAACTGTCTTCATTTCCCAAATACGATACTTACACGTAAGGTTTCATAGATCTACATTAAATTAAAAATACAAAACCAAAAGATCTAAATTAATAAATGCACAGGTCATTTAAAAATAATTACAATCACGGAATGTGTTACAGCTGAAAAAGGACCACGATTTTACAAGAGATAACCCATGTCCGGAAATGCGTCGTTTTTTCAATATGGAGTGACCATTTTCTCAGGAGCGTCAGATATAAAATATGCTGATACACTAATCGTTTCAATCGTAATGTCAGGTAGAGGGATGAGATGAAATGAAGCCCTTTGCACCATTACAGAGGCAAATTAAGTTAAACGAAATAGATGACACAAGGATGAATAAGTGATGATTTGAAGTTTTTGGTGCAGGAAAACGGGGAGAAACTCAGAGAAACCTGCTCTGCCTCCAATTCGCCCACAACGAACGCCAAATGGAATGTCCGAGACATGGAATCGGAACTCAAAGGTCAAGGGCGATGGAGAAAACATGCTAAATATATACAATTCTTAATTAGTAAGAAAGAGATGTTCACCTGCTTAATCAGAATATAATATCACAAATTAATTATAAAATAATCAACATCATTTTTGTCTCATGAGTACTAACAGTTGTAGTTAATGCAGTTTTTTTATCCTGTTTTCAAATATGTATTCGGAATTTCTCCATCACCCACGGCTTTTTATTTAAATTTCAATTAATGGATTTAAATAATTATTTTTTAATAAACGTTTTTTTTCGTTTATTTGTCCATTGAGCGATGAGCACGGGGAACTCTTTCATCGGGATGTTTCAGCTATGGAAAAGAGATATCAAGGCAAATGGAATCCTAATATGCTGGCCGATTATTGTTGGGCCATCAAGAGGGATGTTCCACAGGCGAAATATAGCAGAAAATCGTAATTTCGTACTTTCTAGGTGGGTCCGAATGTTCGAATATTATGTAGTTACGAATGTAGAAAATATTGAAGTGTTTGAAATTATAAAAACCTGTCTGTCGGAAACCTTGCGTGATGGAGAAAAACCTATATCATAATTGAATTCAGGAGAAAAAATAATATCAGAATCACATTTTTTTTTGTGAGACAAGAAAAAAGTTTTTTTTTTGTTCAGTATAATTTAAATTTTCAATTTTGAATTGCCCGTAGCACTCTGCGAAACTTAAATCTTATTATATCTGGTTTCCTATAAAGATCTTGTAACTCACTATTATGTTGTCTTCTCCATTCGCCTGTCTTTTGCCCGTAGCACTCTGCGAAACTTAAACCTTATTATATCTGATTTCCTATAACGATCTTGTAACTCACTATTATGTTGTCTTCTCCATTCGCCTGTCTGTCCTTTCTCTTTGGTCCAAATTTTGTTCTAACGACTTTATTCTCAAATATTTTCTTCTCCCTTAAAATAATAGCCCATGTTTCGCATCCATGTAATATAACTGGGAGAATAACAGTTTTATATATTTTCAGTTTAACTTTTTTTAGAGAAATTTGGACGACAAGAGTACCTTTAATGCACAATAGCATGTATTTCTACAATTGAGCCTATGTTTTATTAACCTATGCGCAACATCATTACTGTCTGTAATTATTGTTCCTAGATATTTGTATCTTCCGATCTATTGTTCGAAAATGCACGTTTTTCACAGAAAAAATAATTTTGTACATATTTTTATTGGTGTAAACCTAATAACGATAATGTGTATTGAAATAATTTTCATACAGTACGTAGGAGACACACTATTAAGCTACTTTTTCTTTTTGTGTTTTACAATAAAATGCATAATGAGAGTATATTCCTATAATGTTGCCAATTCCCCATGCATAATGAGAGTATCTTCCTATAATGTTGCCAATTCCCCATGTATAATGAGAGTATCTTCCTATAATGTTGCCAATTCCCCATGCATAATGAGAGTATCTTCCTATAATGTTGCCAATTCCCCATGTATAATGAGAGTATCTTCCCATAATGTTGCCAATTCCCCATGTATAATGAGAGTATCTTCCTATAATGTTGCCAATTCCCCATGCTTAATGAGAGTATCTTCCTATAATATTGCCAATTCCCCATGCATAATGAGAGTATCTTCCTATACTGTTGCCAATTCCCCATGCATAATGAGAGTATCTTCCTATACTGTTGCCAATTCCCCATGCATAATGAGAGTATCTTCCTATACTGTTGCCAATTCCCCATGTATAATGAGAGTATCTTCCTATAATGTTGCCAATTCCCCATGTATAATGAGAGTATCTTCCTATAATGTTGCCAATTCCCCATGCATAATGAGAGTATCTTCCTATAATGTTGCCAATTCCCCATGCATAATGAGAGTATCTTCCTATAATGTTGCCAATTCCCCATGTATAATGAGAGTATCTTCCTATAATGTTGCCAATTCCCATGTATAATGAGAGTATCTTCCTATAATGTTGCCAATTCCCCATGTATAATGAGAGTATCTTCCTATAATGTTGCCAATTCCCCATGCATAATGAGAGTATCTTCCTATAATGTTGCCAATTCCCCATGTATAATGAGAGTATCTTCCTATAATGTTGCCAATTCCCCATGTATAATGAGAGTATCTTCCTATAATATTGCCAATTCCCCATGCATAACATCAATTAATATACTTTTCAAATTTATTTTAATCTAATTTAATTTGTGTTAAAACCCACCACAATATAGGGAAATTTCAAGAGAAAGAAAAAAAATAATTTCACGTCTTATATCAGCAATGTGAAATCAGACCAATACTTGCCATAATTATAAAGTTATGAACAAATAAATGTCTGCATTTTTTGAGAACACTATATATTTGCGAATCAATGTGTATAAGACCTTTTTTTATATCTGCAAGGAATTTGTGCTTAAAATTCGCGCACTTATATTATTTCCGTCCTCTATATTTACATTAGAACTTTCAGTTTCTTGAAAAACATTAATATTTTTCATAACATTTAGGTTAACGTTCTAATGTTTATTTCGTAAAATAAAGAAAAAACAAGATACTGTCATATGGATTTCAAATCCAGATAAGCATTATAAAAAATATGAACATCCTCAAACATTTTAACATTCAAGCCTTGTCCTGAAATCAAAATATCAAATCACAACAATCTATGAATTACACTGAGCAACAAAAAATAAACTTTTTTTTTTTGTCTCAGAAAGAAAAATATGTGATTTTGGTAGTGTTTTTTTCTCCTGAATTCAAATATGATATCGGTTTTTCTCCACCACGCAAGGTTTTCGAGAGACAGACATTTATAATTTCAAACACTTTGATATTTTCTACATTCGTAACTACACAATATTCGAACATTCGGACTCACCTAGAAAGTAAGGAATGACGATTTTCTGCTATATTTCGTCTGTGGAGCATCCCTTTTGTTGGTCCAACAGAAATCGGCCAACATATTAGGATTCCATTTGCCTTGATATCTCTTTTCCATAGCTGAAATATCCTGAGTTAGCTCATTTGGTTTTATTTTACAATGGACAAATGGAAGAAAAAATGTTTATTAAAAAAATAATTATTTAAATCCATTACTTGAAATTGAAATAAAAAACCGTGGGTAATGGAGAAATTCCGAATACATATTTGAAAACACGATAAAAAACTGCATTAAGTACAACTATTGGTACTCATGAGACAACAATCATGTTAACCAGTGTTATCAGTTCCATCGGAGTTAGTGATTCTCTGCTAATAATTCTGCATTGACTGAAATAAGAATAGATTTTCATCTCTGTAACTAACTAAGTATTTTGCATTTCAAAAAATACACAATCCTTCCAACATTTTCAATGTAAAATTAAGAAGGAATAAAATATATTTACATCCATAAATATCAAGCATTTTTTATAACTTATTTGTTACTTGACCTATTTAAAACTAATGTATCCATATTTAAAAAAAAATATTATTTCTCTGATTTGAATTGTCGTTGATATTTATGCGAGAAATATTCTTACTTATAGCAGAGTAGAAAAGAGTTTAGCACAGAATCATTCCCGTTAACATGATACAGCACTTGACTGGTGCACGCTTTTGACCAAAAGGTCACAACTGACCTTTCGGGGTATAACTAATGTAAACAACAGACCATTATTATACTGGTGACCTCCCTAGTGCACGATGCATATTTTATGTCTCATTCTGATGGATATAACCTAAATACAAGCGAGAGGGCTGGTAAAATAGAAAACTATGCATTATATTTCCGAAAAGTGCGTCCAGATACAATTCTAAAATTTTATAAAACAATGGCTCTTCCAACTCTACTTTATGGTTCTGAAACCTGAACTCTTACTCAGGTAAATTAAATAGGATAGTAGCTGCAGAAATGAAGTTATTAAGACCTTTAGCGGGTTATACGCTTTATGACCTCATGCGTAATGAAGATATCCGCAAAGCTCTCAACACACCAGCAATAACTGAAATCATTCAAAAATATCAAAATAATTGGCATGAACACCTTCTTAGAATGCCAAACAATAGACTACCTCTGCAGCTATTGAACTACAGACCCACAGGGCAAAGAGACCCAGGAAGACCTAAGAAGAGATGGAGGGATCAATTTCTTTCCTGAAGCGGAACAGGCCAATGGCCTAATCCATGACTGCCATTGATGATGATGATGATATATATATATGAACGTTTTCTTGGTTTTCCGCGTCTTGGATTCCAGTTCGGCCTCTGGCCACTGATTCCGACGTTTCGGCATGATCCACATGTCATTATCAAGGAATGATAAGTTCGAGTCACAGGTTTAGGTCTTATATAATAAAACAACCGACCACACTTAAAACTAAAGGTATTTAACTACATAAGAACTAAATCTTGGATGAGTGTACGTCTCCGGAAACGGACCACAGCGAAAACTCTATGTGTTTTATTGTATAAGACCTAAACCTGTGACTCGAACTTATCATTCCTTGATAATGACATGTGGGATCATGCCGAAACGTTGTAATCAGTGGCCGAGACCGAACTTGAATCCAAGACGCGGAAAACCCAAGAAACTTTCAAATTCATACCCATCCGCGAAAATCTGCAATGTAACACACACACACACACACACATATATATATATATATATATATATGAAAAGAAAAGTGAATGCTTGAGTCGAGATTTGAACCCGAGTCTCTAAACTCTGTACGTTTAGCGCTCTAACCACCTGAGCCACTCTAGTATTCCAACACAAACATACATTTTTCTTACATAAGTAGTATTCTCATGTGTAGTATGACCAACCTTTAGGGTCAATATTATACATATGATGAAGGATTCTAACTAAACTGAGCATTCTGACCAGATGTCAACGTATCATGTTAAATTTTCCATAAGCCTTTGCATTTTTGTTACAAGATAGTATAAACGTAATAATATGAAAAAAAACCCTAACACTAATGTTATGCAGCATTATTATTCCAAAAGTAATATTTATATTATTTATATCGTTAATAATCGAAATTTTGAGGAAGTGGCTGAATTCAAATACCTAGAAACAATAATCACAAAAAGGAATGAGATGCAGAAATAAATTAAACATAGACTCAATTCTGGAAATGCGTGCTATTATGCATTATAGGAACTCTTGACATCCCAACACCTTTCAAAAAACGTTAAACTGAAAAATATATAAAACTATTATTCCACCAGTTATATTATACGAGTATTTGAGAATAAAGTTCTTAGGATTTTTTTTTAGACTAAAGAGAAATGAACAGACAGGTGAATGGAGAAGACCAAATAACAGTGAATTACATGGTCTTTATAGAAAGCCAGATATAACAAGTTAAGTCTAGTAGACTGCGATGGGCAGGACATGAATGAAAGAGGTGCATGGAAGCTTCTTGTAAGAAAGCCAGAGGGAAAACGCACAGTTGGTAGACCAAGATGAGATGGAGAATAAAGTTAACTATTATCTGAGGGAAGTAGATTATACAGGAAATGATTGGTGAACATTAGCTGAGGATAGGGATGTATGGAGGGCTTATTGCCGTGCGGCATGAACCTACGGATTCGATAGTGCCAGTGAGTTAGTTAGTTAGTTAAATATCGATAACAAAATAAAAATTAAGACTTCAACAAGCCTTGAACACACAACTTTCGAATTATTAAGCCAATTGCTTACGGCTGTTACGTGGAACATACGTGTTAAATGAGTGTTTATTAAGGGGGTGATGGGTGAAATTTCTACTTTCTACATTTTTTGAGACTTGATTTTTTTTGTACAAATATTCACTGTATGATAACATAATGATGTGTTTAAGTTTCATTCTTGTGAGACATTTATTTTATGAGTTATTTATTATATTTTTAAAAATTGCATATATTATAATTAAATGGGTTCCACATTTTTTAGTAAAATGTCTGATTTTTTACAAGACCCTTAAAATATTTAGAAAAAATCATGCATTAGAATTCTTATAATGTGAATACAAAGGGAGAAAAAAATAATGTTGTATCTCATGCATGGAATTACAAAAAAAAATTAATAATTGCTTCATTTTATTTTTTATTTCTTAAAATACTTCTTCAATCATGAAACCCATACACTACTTTGCTACCCATTGTTTTTAGGTCATGCAGTAAAAATTTGAAACTTCCAGGACAAAATATCTGAATTCCATTCAATTTTGAATGTACAAAAAATGCAGTGAAAATAAAAGTGTGGAAAAACAAGTTTAAAGATTTATATGCAGGTAGTATTTAACTGGCGCAGCCTTTTAATTCTGACGTAA
This sequence comes from Diploptera punctata, assembly GCA_030220185.1. NCBI lineage: Eukaryota > Metazoa > Arthropoda > Insecta > Blattodea > Blaberidae > Diploptera > Diploptera punctata. Next base: position 2,061,945 of record JASPKZ010003829.1, on the reverse strand, counting down.
TTTAGGGCACGTAGAAGCGCCATAGGCCTCTTTTTACACGCTTTATATTAGCTTGACCTGTATCTATCTATCTAACGGAATCTTTCAGCGCGATTTTCACCCACTTAGAAACATTGGATAGACTTGAAACTTTGTATACGTGTAAAGGACCCGTGACAATACAATAAATTCATATTTATTTTTTAAAATCCTGACCAGAATCATCAGAAAATCAAAAAAAAGTGTCTTTGTATCTATGTAACGGAATTTTTGAACACAATTTTCACCCACTTAGAAACATTGGATCGACTTGAAACTTTGTGTACTTGTAAAGGACCCGTGGCAATACAATAATTTCATATTTTGTTTCTAAAATCCTGGCCAGAATCATCAGAAAATCAAAAAAATGAAAACTGGTATAATAGGTTGCGGAGTTGTCGACTTTTTAGTCAATCGTTGTAACAGCTCAGATGGTAGAAAGGTGAACTCTAATGGTATAATTTCAATAATCCATAGGTCGCTGGTTCAAATCCGGCTGGGAGGTTTTTTTTAGCTCATACTACAATAGTAGCCTATCGAATTTAAAGATATTAACATTTTTATCTTATTCTGTAAAATATTAAAATTAAAAAATAAAAATAAATAATAGTTTTAAAAGACTAAAAAAACACGCTTTATTAGAAAACCGAACTAAAAAATTGAAAAATAATTTTAATTTCCAACACGCTTGGGATAAATAATTTTACCATCAAAAGCGTGGGGTGCTTTTTATGATTTTTACATTTTCTTCTTAGAGACTTTACTTTTACCAATATCTGTTTATTATCAAATATATTAATTGGTAAACAGCACCCCACGCTTTTAATGGTAAAATTATTTATCCCAAGCTTGTTGGAAATTAAAATTACTTTTAATTTTTTTAGTTCGGTTTTCTAATAAAGCGTGTTGTTTTAGTCTTTTAAAACTATTATTTATTTTTTAATTTCTTTCTTTGTCGCTTTCTTTCGTTTAACTTTGTTAACCTCTTTATCTTATTCACACATACAAACACAAGACAGGACACACACCAGACGCAAGGTGGAGATTTAAAATCCCGTACCCCGCCGGGAATCGAATCCGGGTCGCCGAAGTGGAAGGTAGGGACTCTACCGACTACGCCAGGGCGACGGACTCTGAAACTTTGCTACTAGAGTACAGGCTATTTTTAGTACAAAAAAAATGCCAATTTTCATCTTAAATTGTCAATTTTTCACCCATCGCCCCCCTTAAACACTATAGTTCAGAAACTAGTTAGACTGCATGTGCAAGCTGAAGAAGCATCGCGCAACAGCGCTGTAATCTGAAGTGGAATCTGTAATATATTCACTGTTCAAGAGTGCGGCCACTTACATTTCAGTCAGCTGTACAGCAACATGATAAATACTTGTCAATACTATGTTATTGTTTATATTTTATTTCTGCAATAAATATGTAACGATAAAGATACAGATATTTCAAAATAGTTTCATTGGTTGTAAGTCTAATATTCTATTTGTATGAAAGAAATACAGTACACACCAATGTTCATGCTTATGCGGTACCAAGAGCGGAATTAGACATGACCAGCGAATGGAAGAGGATCGACTACCAAATCTGTTTTGGAATGGAAACCTGAGGGAAGACGAAGCATAGGAAGAACTAAAACCTCCTGGAGTCAGGGAATATGTTTACATATGAAGGAGGAACATCTATAAGCAGGAGATTGGATGGACCGACAAAACTGGCTATTAGGAATCGGACGATGTCAAAGACATTAATCAACCGATGATCTATCTATCTATCTATCTATCTATCTATCTATTATTATTATTATTATTATTATGTGATCTAAATTATTCACAAAGAAAAATTAAACAAAGAATATTCTAACATAAATGTCTCATGTTTGTCTTGAATTAGAACAAAGTTTTGGAGTTTATCATTAACATTATCATAAGTAATGCCACGAGTGATTTCCAAATTATCGATAAATTCACGACTCACGAAGTGAGGAGTGAATTTATCTAGAGAATTTGGAAATCAAGAGTGGCATTTGTTAGGACTATTTAACGAATAAAATAAAGCTGTTTACTCACAAATCATTATTTAACTACAGTTATTTAAAAATATTTTTATATTTAAAGTAAACGGTGATGTTTGAAAACTAATGAGAAACGATAGGTAGCCTACGCTTCTACTGCTTCTTTTGTTTATCACTGCAACCAGATCATACTATTTATTGCCAAAGGAACGCAATATTGTAAGAATGCTCTCTAGTGGAGAAAAAATGAAACACATCAATCTGTATATTAATTCATTTTTGATGTCGTATACATTTAAGAAAGTGCAAACAGTGGTTTCTTTTTTTGGTGGTATAATCAATTGCTACAAATGTTGACATGTAAGCACTATTATATACAATCTGGTAGCCGTATTTGTTATAGGCTCAGTCACTGCAAAATAACGGTCAGACCTGTTCAGAATATTAAAAAGGAGGAGCTTTGCTTAATATATGATAATCCTAACGTTGATAATTATTTCGTGAAACACGTCTCTGATTGGTTGTAATACAGAAATCATTGAAACGTGATTGGTCATTGACTCCCATTTGGGGCATGAGTTAAATAGTCAATATACGGAGTTTATGCACGAAAGAATCTTAACAATACGTTCACGCGAATGAAATAAATTGCTTTTAATCTGGTGATATAATTATGTGAGATTAGGGCGGACACTGGGGCTCGAACAGTTAAATGCATTTAGCAAGATAAATGATATTGTATTGTTCTTAGCATTAAGTGTCATGCATATTATTAACCTTCCCTTACCGCACTTATTTCCACCACATTGTAAAAAAATGAAGGTAGCAGATAAAGGATTTGAAAATATAATGATGAAAGTATTATTATGGTCATCATATTTTTTAAACCTACAAAAAAAGACACAGAATTTATGGAAAAAAAAAAAGAAACAAGAATTTGTATTTTGGAGTAAAGAAAAAAATACCGAAAAAAAAAGGAGAAAGTTTGCTAAAGTCCAGCCGCTGGACCTCCGGCTCTCAAGTTTAGGTTATTCGAGAGGTAAAGGGAGAACTCGTCCTCTACTGGGGTGGTGGTGGGAGTGCACACCTACCACAATCAATCACTGCTCTTGAAGCAGTTATAGCGCGCTAGTAAGGTTTGAAATTGCTGAGATGTTGTCAGCTGTATGTCAGCTAACCGCGTATTGATAATTGCAAATCAGATATATCCCAACTTAAATTCTACCCCCCTTAAAAATAAAACTTTATAAGGATAATAAAACCAACAGGAGCCTTAATAAACTTTATAATCCTGTCACCTATATTATAGGAACATTTTATGTTACCTTCCTCCTAACTCACCTCCCACTGAATATCCATTTCGGCAACACTGTCGTGAAAACGTCAGGTCCGGAGAATCAGTGGCTGGACTATAATTCTCTAATCATCATAGTACTTACCTGACTAGCGTGGAGCAATATATACAAAGGAAGAGGTTAAACTATGAAAAGGAGAGAGGTTATTATTATTACATAATAATATCCGATTGATTGAGGGTCTTTCCACTTTTCAGCGGTTGCCCTTTTACCAGCCGGCTGCTGGCCCTTCACATCCATATGTGTCAATCACAGAGGTAGATGATCAACAGCCAGTGTAGGGGTAACATGTGGTTAGCATGTCGAGTCCCCCAGCCGTTATAGCTGGTTCCTCAACCTGGAGCCGCTACTTATTGTAGCTACCCAATTGCCTCACGATGCTGGGTGGGCACCGGTACCATACTGGCCGAAATACCATGGGAAAATTTCTTCCCCCATGGAGACTCGAACCAGCTCAAGTCCCGTAGCTCTGCGCCAAGGCTTCCTACCTTAACCACTCGGCTACGGCGCGGGACACATAATAATATACGTTGTATAAATAGTAAGTTTTCTTTATTAAAATAATTATAATATTCATTTCTTGTTGTGAAATTTAAGATTAATAATCTAGAGGAGTCAGTTTCCACGATTCTCTATTGTCCAGGATGATTTTGCGAAACGATTGAAGCAAAATCCCAGCGTAACGACACAAAGCCACGAATCGCTCAATCGGAGTAACGAAGATCGTGATGGGGTCACTAACAAGCCCGAGTGCATGAACTAATCACGCGCGGGATAACATCACGTTACCCATTCAGCTGATCAAAACATTTGTTCACTTTCAGTTTTCCTAGTGACCCACACAACAATCCTATAAGCACTTAATAATACTTTTTGCGCGATAGTGCGTTTTGTTGTACTTACAGCAATGACGACCATGATTGAAAGTTCAACATTCTACGTTTCGGGGCTGCCAACCTAAATAACTATACTGTAATATTATATATAACAAACACGCGTGTGGGAAGTAAAATCGCTGCCCTTTATGTATACACATACAATGTACATAAAGAAAATATCCAAAAGGTAGTGTTAATATACGTTATACGAAACAAATCACTGCATTTTAAATGAACTGAACTTTATTTGAAACAATATAAAACAATAAATACGTAGTTGCCACCATTTTATCACTAAATTGCCCTCAAGGCCTACTGTTGTTTCAACTAATAAACATTGCCCACACTATGATGATCTTGATGAAGATTTTCGGGCTGAAGGCCGTGGTCATGAGACTTGTAGTTCCCCGTCGTTTCGCCAGAGACTGCGCCTGGCATCCTCAAAGGTTGTCTTGGCTGTAGGCAGTGGTCGTGAGGCTTGTAGTTCCCCGTCGTTTCGCCAGAGACTGCGCCTGGCATCCTCAAGGATTGTCTTGGTTGTAGGCCGTGGTCGTGAGGCTTGTAGTTCCCCGACGTTTCGCCAGAGACTGCGCCTGGCATCCTCAAGGGTTGTCTTGGCTGTAGGCCGTGGTCGTGAGGCTTGTAGTTCCCCGACGTTTCGCCAGAGACTGCGCCTGGCATCCTCAAGGGTTGTCTTGGCTGTAGGCAGTGGTCGTGAGGCTTGTAGTTCCCTGGCGTGTGTTTGCGCCATAGAGCGGCGCCTGGGATCCTGAAGGGTTGTCTTGTTTTGAGACCGTGGTCCGTGAGTGCGTGGTTTAGTTCCCCCCGCGACTTTCCGCCAGAGACTGCGCCCTGGCAGGCCCACGACCACGATCTACAGCCCGAAAATCTTCATCAAGTCCAGCATAAGCAACTAACTCAGGCCCCCCGTGAAAGAGTCTACGTGAATACATTGCCCACACTGTTAACGTTAGTCAGTTGTTTATACATGAACGGCAAATATTTCCAACAAATGATCTTCTTGTTCTTCGTCTTCAGTCACTTCAGGGGGGGGGGGGTCACGGGTCTTTGTAAATTGTCCTGTGCCACCTCAACAGTTGTTCTGTCCATCTTTTCACTGGTCTTCCTACATTCCTTGAACCTGTTGGCTCTGCTTAAGTCGTCGTCCATTAAATCCGTCCGGCTGAACACTTTGAGAGAGAGAAGTTTGTATATTTTTAACGTGGTCGGGTTACGAGCCCTGACGCACAACCACATTCCCTAGTGGATCGGGGATTTATTTCGGAGTTTCCTTCTCCTAGACCGGTTGCTTTAGAGTCCCATCTACTCCTTGTCTTGCAGGTTTCTCTTCCTCCTTCTTTACCGTTGAGAACAAGCTTCTTCTTCCGCTCCTGAAACCGTTGAGATTCCCGCGTTGGAGCTAGTTCGCTTCACTTCTCCTCTTACTAGATAGCAAGCTAGTTAAAAACCAGACTTCCCTATCTAGTCGTCTGGGCCATTAGGTACTGAGCCCTCCACCACGGAAGATGTTATTATTTTACTATTATTTATTAATTTAAAAACACCATCGCGCAAAAAATAATGTACAACGCTATCACTCGGTTTTTAAACATTTTCCCTCATTTCTGTAAAAAAAAACTTCCCAACCTCGAATCGTAGTATAAGTTTACTCATATTTGAAGAGAAAAATTATACGCTCAGACCGGGACTTGAACCCGGGACCCTTGGTTCTCTAGACCAAGTGCTCTACCAACTGAGCTACCTGATTTGCGTTTAGATCGGTACTTGCTAAGATAGCTCGGTTGGTAGAGCACTTGTTCTAGAGAACCAAGGGTCCCGGGTTCAAGTCCCGGTCTGAGCGTATAATTTTTCTCTTCAAATATGATTTATCCATCATTGAGATGTACGAAATCAATAATAATAACATGGAAAAAGCCGTATTGACTGTAATGTATAATTCCCATATATGTCTTCTTAATAAAGGAGCCGCCATTTGCAAGATAGAAGCATGGCTTCATAGCATTTGGTGGACGGGAATTACAATGTATATAGAGAAAGATTTGCGTTTAGATCGGTACTTGCTCAGGTAGCTCAGTTGGTAGAGCACTTGGTCTAGAGAACCAAGGGTCCCGGGTTCAAGTCCCGGTCTGAGCGTATAATTTTTCTCTTCAAATATGATTTATCCATCATTGAGATGTACGAAATCAATAATAATAATAAGTTTACTATTGTCTCCCTTAATTAGATCAAGTAAGGTATAAAGCGCTTAGGAAACATTTTAGACAAAAAAAGAGACTAACAGAAGGCGAAAAAAAAACTATCAATAAGCTATATTATGTTTAAAGGAAACCTCTCTCTACTCTCCTGGCGCGACAGGCCTAGGAAGCCCTTAGCCTACCAGCCGGCTGCTGGCCTCACGTCCACATGTGTCAAACACAGATGTAGATGATCATCAGCCAGTGTAGCATGTCGAGTCCCCCAGCCGTTATAGCTGGTTTCCTCAACCTGGAGCCGCTACTTATTGTAGCTACCCAATGCCTCACGATGCTGGGAGGGCACCGGTCCCATACTGGCCGAAATACCATGAGAAAATTTCTTCCCCATGGAGACTCGAACCAGCGCAAGTCCCGTAGCTCTGCGCCAAGGCTTCCTACCTTAACCGCTCGGCTACGGCGCGGGACTTAAAGCAAACCAGATGTAATTATTATCTACTGTATCTGAGATAAGCTCCAGTTGTAGGTTACTGTAAACAAACTATCACAAGGTATTATTCCGCCGACTCCTACTAGCCTATTGGGGGAAACGTGGAGCTACTTTTACGCGACATGTGAGTGACTTGTGCACGGAAGTGACAATGATAGAATAAATTTTCTTATGTTATGTCGCATTTTAGGGATAAGACTGAGTACAAGATAAGAAAGTACCAACAATTATTAACTTCCATTTCTTATTTATTTATGATAAATTATATATGGCCCTAACCTAATCAGACGTTTACGTTTTTCCATTATACAGATATATATCCTTTATTTACAATTTAATTAGGCCTAAGAGCAGAATATATGCTCAATGTTAACTCATTTGTAAATTCTGGTGCTATTTTCACCACATCCTTAATGACTATAGTAGGATATTTTTCACTAAACTGTTTGAAAGTATTCAAAATCATTCGTTTCTCTCAGTTTTTCAAAGAATTTCCTTTTGATGCTTCAAAAATTGTATCCGAGAAACAGCCATTCAAACTATTGAAATTCTTAAGAATGAAACATTGAAATATTTATTTTTGCGCGACAGTGCGTTTTGTCGTGCTTACAGCAATGGCGACCATTATTGAAAGTTCAACTTCCTACATTTCGGGGTTGCCAACCTAAATAACTATACTGTAATATTACATTTACACCCACGTGCGGGAAGTAAAACCACAGACCTTTATGTATACTACGTACAATGTATATACAAAAATATCCAAAAGGCAGTGTTAATATACATTATACTGCATTTTTAATGAACTGAACTTTATTTGAAACAATATAAAACAATAAATACGTACTTGCGGCCATTTTATCAATAAATTGTTCTCGAGGTAATAAAAGATTCCGGGCTATGTGGCCGTGGTCTATAACTGGCGTTTCTTCCAGACGTTTCTCCCTCAACTGCGGAGGGCATCTTCAGTGGCGAGTGCTTCCAGCTGTTGTTTCCCTGTCGTAGATTCGACTGCGAATCGCAGTTGAGGGAGAAACGTCTGGAAGAAACGCCAGTTATAGACCACGGCCACATAGCCCGGAATCTTTTATTACCATGATTACCGGCCGTGAAAGCCTGCATTCCACTAGTAATTGTTCTCAAGGCCTCCTGTTATTTCAACTAATAAACATTTGCCCACACTGTTAACGTTAGTCAATTGTTCATAATGAACGCAAATATTTCCAACAAAGGTGTTATTATTTTACTATTATTTATTATTTTGAAAACACCATCGCGCAAAAAAAAATAATGCACAACGCACGTTTACGAAGTGTTTTACAGAATCTCGGAAATTAAAAACCTCGCTATTGCTCGGTTTTAAACATTTTCCTCGATTCTGTAAAAACCACTTCCCAACCTCGCATCGTAATATTTAAACATTTTAAAATTCTCTCAAATGGGAGTAACTTGCGCTAGATTATAAATGTTTGTGTTGTTTTAATTTAGTTATTCGAGTATTAGCGAACTACATTTTCTTACACGCTTAAGGGTAAAAGTTATTCGACCAATGAAGATACAGTCCATACATCTGGTTTGTTTACATTACAATTGGAACTTAGCTCGGAAGAGGTATAGCAGGAATTCCTAGGACTGCGTCGTGCTTACATAGTGAAGTGTAATATATCCTTGAGCTGTGGCAGAACAACATAAACTTGATAGTTCGGGCATGTTGTTATTGGTTCTCCGAGTAATTAAGACTGGATTACGTTATTCATCCCTTTCCTCGAAACTTAACTGAGACACCTAAATGCGATGCGGTTCTAAGAAATGCAGTTTTATAATAATAACAGTCTGTAGAAGCTGAGTTGGGCAGGACATACGACACGTATCTGGAATGAAATGTCTTGTAGAAAAAATAGAGTGAAAATACTCACTAAATAAGCCAAGAATGAGATAGCAAAATAAAGTTAACCGTGATCTGAGGGAGTAAATTATGAGGCTATCTATGCCACCGAACGATCAGTAAATACTCAATCGGAGAACAAGTGACTTTTAGCGTTGTGTTGGCCAATGTGATAACACGTGTTCTCACTAGAGCCAATTGTCAACATGTTTGCTCACGTATAAAGAGATTCTATTCCACCTATATTAGTGGGCAAGTTAGTATGAGAAAATGGGCAAGTTAGTGTTATATGGGTAAGTTAGTGGTTAATTTGAGCAAGCTAGGGTGAGAAAATGGGCAAGTTAGGGTGAGAAAATGGGCAAGTTAGGGTGGGAAAATGGGCAAGTTAGGGTGAGAAAATGGGCAAGTTAGGGTGAGAAAATGGCAAGTTAGGGTGAGAAAATGGGCAAGTTAGGGTGAGAAAATGGGCAAGTTAGGGTGAGAAAATGGGCAAGTTAGGGTGAGAAAATGGGCAAGTTAGTATGAGAAAATGGGCAAGTTAGGGTGAGAAAATGGGCAAGTTAGGGTGAGAAAATGGGCGAGTTTGTACACCAGATTAGTTTAGTGTTCGCTTGTTTATTAACGGTTCTTGTGATAAGTTGTTCTACACTGTCTGAGGAATACCTAATAGACATTTTACATTGCAAATATGATGATTTTAGGTTAGTTTGAACTCAATTTCTCATTTTATTTTAAGGCATTTTCAATTTATTTGAATAATATCAACACACACACACACACATATATATATATATATATATATATATATATATATCTCTCATGAATTATTTATATACTGAAACAATAAATAGCGTGTTTTTCCTTTTTTTTTATTTGAATTTATGTTGGTGGCGTGGTGTTTTCCGAATAATACCGGTACTTGGTATAAGTATTATCTTTGTGTTTATCAATAGCTGTTTCGTTTATTACACATATTTACTAACGCAGGTCTTTATTAATGAGCTGGCGGTGTTTTAAAACACGCAACTTAACAAAGATTATTTTAAATTAGGTAGTTTATCTATGTTTTGTTATGCGTTAAAAATATACATAAATTAAAACTGTACATAACGGAATTTCTGCGAGGTTAATTTTTATATCGCTGTTACAAACTATATTATACTTTTAAATTACATGAAAATCTTTAACTTATGCCGTATGAAATAAAATATCACACTTTTCGTATTATATAAAAATTGATAACACCACTTATAAAAATTACGAAGATGGCACATGTTCTGAAACGCCTGCATGATTTTAACTAATTGACGAAGTATTTAAAAAAGAAATCCATTTTATTTGAGGACGACTGATGTGTTAGGTATTTATTTTAATATTTTTTTTTAAATTGCTAAGTTACCTTGATTTGTAAGAATTCGTTTTATAATAGAAAAGGTAGGCCCATACATTCCCTAGAATAATGGCATGGTTTAGCAACATAACAATAAAAAATAAGGAAAAAGCATGTTGATGAAAAACATGATGATATAACGGAGGTGATTGGAAAACATTAGCAGGTCAGAGTGTATAGAGAGCTTATTGTCCACGCGTTCGTGAATCTCCGGATTCTTAATTACTTAATTAGATATGTTAATGTTATATATCTGTGTGGTATAATAAACAGATATTGGTAAAAGTAAAGTCTCTAAGAAGAAAATGTAAAAATCACAAACAGCACCCCACGCTTTTGATGGTAAAATTATTTATCCCGATCATGTTGGAAATTAAAATTATTTTTCATTTTTTTAGTTCGGTTTTCTAATAAAGCGTGTTGTTTTAGTTTTTTAAAACTATTTTTTTTTAGTTTTAATATTTTACAGAATAAGGTAAAAATTTAAATATCTTTAAAATTGATACTATTGTACTACGAGCTAAAAGCAATATTCTTCTAAAAAAACCTCTCAGCTGGATTTGAACCAGCAGCCTATGGATTACTGAAATTATATACCACTAGAGTTCACCGCTCTACCAAGTAGCTCTTACAACGATTGACTAAAAGGTCGACAAGTCTGCAACCTATTATACCAGTTTTCATTTTTTTGATTTTCTGATGATTCAGGCCAGGATTTTAGAAACAAAATATGAAATTATTGTATTGTCACGGGTCCTTTACATGTATACAAAGTTTCAACTTGATCCAATGTTTCTAAGTGGGTGAAAATAGTGTTCAAAGATTCCGTTACATAGATACAAAGACGCTTCCTTTCATTATCTGACGATTATGGCCAGGATTATAGAAACAAACATGAAAATATTGTATTGTCACGGGTCCTTTACAAGTATACAACGTTTGAAGTCGATCCAATGTTTGTAAGTGGGTGAAAATCGCGTTCAAAAATGCTGTTACATGGATACAAAGACACTTTTTTTTTTATTTTCTGATGATTCTGGCCATGATTTTAGAAACAAAATATGGAATTATTGTATTGTCACGGGTCCTTTACATGTATACAAAGTTTCAACTTGATCCAATGTTTCTAAGTGGGTGAAAATAGTGTTCAAAGATTCCGTTACATAGATACAAAGACGCTTTCTTTCATTATCTGACGATTCTGGCCAGGATTATAGAAACAAACATGAAAATATTGTATTGTCACGGGTCCTTTACAAGTATACAACGTTTGAAGTCGATCCAATGTTTGTAAGTGGGTGAAAATCGCGTTCAAAAATGCTGTTACATGGATACAAAGACACTTTTTTTTTTATTTTCTGATGATTCTGGCCATGATTTTAGAAACAAAATATGGAATTATTGTATTGTCACGGGTCCTTTACATGTATACAAAGTTTCAACTTGATCCAATGTTTCTAAGTGGGTGAAAATAGTGTTCAAAGATTCCGTTACATAGATACAAAGACGCTTTCTTTCATTATCTGACGATTCTGGCCAGGATTATAGAAACAAACATGAAAATATTGTATTGTCACGGGTCCTTTACAAGTATACAACGTTTGAAGTCGATCCAATGTTTGTAAGTGGGTGAAAATCGCGTTCAAAAATGCTGTTACATGGATACAAAGACACTTTTTTTTTTCTGATGATTCAGGCCATGATTTTAGAAACAAAATATGGAATTATTGTATTGTCACGGGTCCTTTACACGTATACAAAGTTTCAACTTGATCCAATGTTTCTAAGTGGGTGAAAATAGTGTTCAAAGATTCCGTTACATAGATACAAAGACGCTTCCTTTCATTATCTGACGATTCTGGCCAGGATTATAGAAACAAACATGAAAATATTGTATTGTCACGGGTCCTTTACAAGTATACAACGTTTGAAGTCGATCCAATGTTTGTAAGTGGGTGAAAATCGCGTTCAAAAATGCTGTTACATGGATACAAAGACAATTTTTTTTTCTGATGATTCTGGCCATGATTTTAGAAACAAAATATGGAATTATTGTATTGTCACAGGTCTTTTATAAGTATACAAAGTTACAAGTCGATCCAATGATTTTAAGTGGGTGAAAATTGCATTGAAAGATTATGTTACGTAGATAGATAGATAGATAGATACAGGTCAAGCTAATATAAAGCGTGTAAAAATGTACTAACTTGATTAGGGATAGACAGTGTGTTGTAAATTAGCATGATTCAAGTCTGTCAGGTTAGATATTTTGACTTCATTTATGTATTATTACATTTATTATTTATATACTCTTAAAACCTAGACATGTGCCCTATTACTATCATTATTGCTATTATTATTTTTTTTTATTTTGTTTATTTTTTGACACTACGAAATAATGAACATGACGTAATGTATCCTTGTAATGAAACTTCAACCCAGGATTTACCTCGACTATTTAACTCATGCTCCAAATGGGAGTCAATGACCAATCGCGTTTCAATTATTTCTGTTTTACAACCAATCACAGTCGTGTTTCATCAAATATTTATCAATGTTAAATTTACCATATTAAAGAAAGCTCCTCCTTTTTAATATTCTGAACAGGTCTGACCATTATTTTGCCGTGACTTATACCTTTTAAGCAATACGTCTTACCAGATTGTATATATATGTGCCTAGAATGTCAACACATAGTGCTTTCAGGATTTAATCTAAAAACATTTGTAGCAATTTATTATCCCAACACCACAAACAAAGAAAAGAAACCACTTTTTGCACTTTCTTAATTGTCGTTTTTCCCAGGTAATACTCCATAAACATATCCTTTGTCAATATTTCCCTCATACGCCCATCAGAAATGAATTAATCTAGCAGTTTGGATGTGTTTCAGTTTTTTCTCCACTAGAGAGCATTCGTACAATATTGCGTTCCTTTGGCAATAAATAGTATGATCTCGTTGCAGTGATAAACAAAAGAAGCAGATGAAGCGTACCAATCGTTTCTCATTTGTTTTCAAACATCGCCGTTTACATTAAATATATAAATATTTTAAAATAACTATAGTTAAATAATGATTTGTTAGTAAACAGCTTAATTTTATTCGTTAAATAGTCCTAACAAATACGAGTACCACTCTTTATTTCAAAATTCTCTACATCAATTGGAAATCACTCGTGGCATTACTTATGACAAGGAAAAATCCTCAATCTGGTTGGTCGGCACCAGGGTCTTAACCCAGGGTCTCCAAAATACGAATTTCAATTGCTGCAGCTTGAACCATGTGGGACTATTACGCAGGATTTCCTACCATAATCCTTAATTCGTTAACCCTAATGATCATTTTCGTAAAAATGGTAATTCCGTAAGCAATTCTCCCGAACGTAGACTTAAAGACGGTATTCAAGAAACATACTATCCGCGAAGAGCGATTCTCAGCCCGTCTCTCCGTGGTTAATTATGCAGGTCATGCAGAACCTACTCTAACTGGCTCACTCTATTCAACATCATGTGCTAACAAGATATTTATTTAAACAATTCCGGGAACATCTTATGGAAGACGGAGATGGCATGGCCTTAGAGAGCTCAGTTCTTGAACACCACCTAAATGTACCGAACCCTGTTATTCGCGAAAACAAAATACAATAACATAACTTTACCTTTAATCACATCGACATTAAATTTAAAATAATTAACCAAAATAAATCGTCCTAACGTTATATTTGTATTAACCTTAAGAACTGATAAAATAACCCGCCCTAATTGTATCCCCTCTGACAATGTAGTGTCGATTAGTACCTAGAATTTAGGTAAGAATTTGGTTCGGTTTCAATGTGAGAATTTAATATGCATGGTAATAGTCTTTCAGGATTCTGAATTCGGGAAAATAGCTTCATGAGAATTATTTTAGGCAATTCAATTCAGATTTTTTTATAATCAGGGAATTCCTTTTTCAAAAGAATGCATCCAAGAAAGTGAATTCGGGAAAATTATATAAAATTATTATGTAGCTAGTCCTATTAACTATTCATGACATTAAATAGAATATACTGTGTATGAAAAAGAGCCATCTTTGCAATACGTTTTAATAGCATTTATATAAGACTATTTAACTCACCCAAATGGGAGTCAATGACCAATCACGTTTAAATGAATTTTGTTTTAAGACCAATCACAGCCGTGTTTCACCTCCATAATTATTGAATTTTGATTACCAAAATAAAGCTCCTCCTTTTCTAATGTTCTGAACAGGTCAGAGCATTATTTTGCAGTGACGGACTCTCCAACATATACGCTGAATATATAAAATAATGAAAAGATTCCTTCGACCTACACATTTAAAAATTATCTGTTCAATAACTGTGTTTTTAAATACTGATGTTACCGAGTTGTTTCCGAAAAAAAATTAATATCCTATAATGTTGGTTATAATATAAAGTTTGATGAATTTCATTCTTTCTCTTACGATATTACGATCCTATTTGGCAATAAATAGCATGAGCAAGTTACAGTGATGAACAAATAAAACATAACCAAACATTTTTTTTAACATCGTCGTTTACATTAAATATATACATATTTTAAAATAACTATTTTTAAATAATGATTTGTGAGTAAACAGCTTAATTTTATTCGCTGAATAGTCCTAACAAATGCCACTCTTGATTTCCAAATTCTCTAGATAAGTTGGAAATCACTCGTGGCATTACTTATGATTATTTAACTCATGTCGCAAATGGTAGTCAATGACCAATCACGTTTCAATGAATTCTGTTTTACACCAATGACAGTCGTGTTTCACCTCGCTCTTTATCGATTTCTCTTTATCAGCACCTGTTTTTTGTGATAAAGAAAGCTCCTCATTTTTTAATATTCTGAACAGGTTAGACCATTATTTCTCTCCAATAAATACATTGGATATAGCAAGTAATGAATAGATTCAGTGATTTAACCGAGTTGTTTATTCAAAATATAAATTATTAACCTATAATGTTGATTGTAATAGTTCGATGTGTTTCATTATTTCTCCACTAAAGTGCATTCTTACAATATTGCGATCGTATTTGGAAATAAATTAATATGATCGAGTTGCAGTGGATATACATAACCTCACATTTCTAATTTGTTTTCAAACATCGCCCTTTACATTAACTATATAAATATTTTAAAACATAGGTAACTATATTCAAATAATTATTTTTTAGTAAAGAGCTTAAATTTATTCGTTAAATAGTCCTAAGAAATGCCATTCTTGATTTCCAAATTCTCTAGATAAATTGGAAATCACTCGTGGCATTACTTATGATAACGATAAGGGTTTTTGGTGATATCTATATAATTTTTTTTATTAAACAAGAGATATAGAGTTTAATCTGAACTACCAGAATCTAGTTGTTTTCCCAGGTGAACACTGAGTAAGAGAACAGACTATTATCAATCGTGAGAACGTTGAAGGAACCTTTGTGTTCTAATCGTGAAGAACACTCCCTCTGATGTCAGGAAGGTCGCATGTACCGTTCAATTCACACTCAACATATATATGACAGTTGTACGCAGTTTTCTTTCATCTCTATATTTGCTAAGTTATCATGGAACATAATCTAGAGTAATATCATATGATGTAAGTGGAGCGAGGAATTGTATAAAAAATCTATACCAAAATAGCACAATGTAGGCCTATCATAGCTACTGTGTCCATTATATATATGTATATCCATCCATCCATCATCGTAATTCTGCCCAAAGATAGGTCCTCCACTGCAATCATAGCATTTTCATGCTATGCTTTGCAGCTTTACCAAGGAATTGTAGGTGTGGTAGCTTCCCGTTGCTTTCCACACAGGTGAAGGATGATGATGATGATAACGATAAGGGTGATGATGATGGTCATATGATTTCGGGGACCGTTTGGGCCTTAAAGTTTTCCTGACATTTGTCTTACAGGTGAGGAATAACCCCACCCAGAAAAACTGCCCCGACCGGGGATCGAACTCGGGCCCGCTGCGTGACAAGGCAGCACGCTACCCCGAGACCACAGCGGTGGACATTATATATATATATATATATATATATATATATATATATATATATACATATACATACATGTTATAATTAAATCTTTAACATTGAGCAATGCAAGCTTACTATGGAATGATAAGAAAAATAAATGCCTGGACGGGATTCGAACCCGGATCTCTGAGTCTGTACCTCAGCGTGATATCCATTACACCACCAGGCGAATCCAATTCAAACACTTATTTTTCTTATATAATTATGTATTATACTCTCAATTATTACTAGATGTCGCGAGAACACCGTCTTCACCGCCATCTAGTAGCTGACTATATCAAGTAAGCAAATTAAAGAGAATATTTATTTTCTAATCCCGTCTAGGCATTTATTTTTCTTATCATACCATATACATACATATATATATATATATATATATATATATACATATACATATATATGTTATAATTAAATGTTTAACATTGAGCAATGCAAGCTTAATATGGTATGATAAGAAAAATAAATGCCTGGACGGGATTCGAACCCGGATCTCAGAGATCCGGATTCAAATCCCGTCCAGGCATTTATTTTTCTTATCATACCATACATATATATACATATATATATTATACCAAAAGTAAGAAATCATAAAAACAAAATATGAAAATCATGACATAAAAATATTATAAAGCTAAAATTACTATATAATTTATTGCTATATATTTATACCCCATACGTCCCTCGTTGTGACATGGATGCTCCCTTACCAGGAGTTTCTTGACCAAGCTAAATTTAGTTACGCTCATTTCCCTACAGATGTCAGTGAATGACATATAGTTAGCACATAGCTTCAGTAGGCAACTATATTGGTGTGTATGTACCAACACATAAATGAGAAAAGTAAATCTTAGCTTTGGGTCGAGAAATCCCAATGCCTTTACATTTAATTATGCTTTTCATTAATTCCGCACCAATAGAAATATCCATCCATAGTAATCTTGTCCGAAGGCAGTTCCTTCACTGCAATGCTTGCAGCTTTACTAGGGAATTGTAGGTGTGGTAGCATCCCGTTGCTTTCCGCACCTGTGAAGGATGATGGTGATGATAATGATAACGGCCATTATGGCCATATGATTTCGGGGACCGTTTCGGCCTTAATGTTTTCCTGACAGTTGTCTTACAGGTGAAGAAAAACCCCGATAAAAACCTCACCCAGAAAAACTGCCCAGATCGGGGATCGAACCTGAGCCCGCTGCGTGACAAGGCAGCACGCTACCTCGAGAACACAGCGGTGGACAATAGAAATATAATGCTCATCATTTGAAGCAATTTTAATAAATTAACAACACTGGAAGTTCCTTGAAAGATATATACACATATAAGAGGGCTAATCAATAAAGAATGATAACAATTTTTAGAGGCATAAAAATGTGTTCCTTCACCTTACCTTAGCCTGTCGGCTATGGCGCGGGACATTTTGATAAATGAAGGAATATGAAATATTCATCAAAATATTACATTTCATGAGCATTTTTCTAAAATATGAAATATAAGTTATTTTTAAAACTATTCGATTGCACACAACATAAAGCGTAGCAGGTCTTTGTCTCAATGCTCTCTCATTAATAGTTTAAAACATAGAATTTCATATAATTCTTCGCTCTAGAATATAACCATATTCATATTTTAATTCATTAATTAAATAAAAATAAAACTCAATTTTATTTGATTTTCATATTTATTAAGATATGCACTATCTTCTCTACTATTTAATTTTGTACTAGAGCATGCCATTAAATCTTTAGAGAATGAGGAAGGCTTACAACTGAATGGTATTAATAAGCTGTTAATTTATGCTGATGATGTAGTATTGTTGGCCGATAGCGAGGAGATACTAAAGGACAACACGCACACACTATTGAATAACACTAAGAAATTAGGACTGGAAGTAAATATTAATAAAACTAAATATATGGTCACACGTAGAAATGCATTATATAATGGAAATGGACAGCTAATGACAAATGAGGGAAATTTTGTGGAAGTGGCTGAATTCAAATGCCTAGGAACAATAATCACAAATAGGAATGAGATGCACAAAGAAATTAAACATAGGCTCAATTCTAATAATGCGTGCTATTATGCATTGCAGAGACTCTTGATGTCCTTCTAAAAACGTTAAACTGAAAATATATAAAACTATTATTCTACCTGTTATATTATATGGGTGCGAAACATGGACTCTTACTTTAAGGGAGGAAAGGAGATTACAAGTATTTGAGAATAAAGTACTTAGGAAAATTTTCGGGCCAAAGAGAGATGAACAGACTGTGAATGGAGAAGACTAACTAACAATGAACTACGTGGTCTTTATAGGAAGCCAGATATAATTAGAACAGTTAAGTCTTGTAGACTGCGATGGGCAGGACATGTTGCACGTATGTGGAATGAAAGACTTGCATGGAAGCTTCTTGTAGGAAAACCAGAAGAAAAACGCCCAGTCAGTAGACCAAGAATGAGGTGGGAGAATAACATTAACTATGACTTGAGGGAAATAGATTATACAGGGAATGATTGGAAAGCATTAGCTCAGGATAGGGATGTATGAAGAGATTACGTCCGCGCGACCATGAACCTACGGGTTCGATAGTGCCAGTGAGTAAGTAAGTAAGTAAGAAAGTATAATTCAGTGAGAGCTGTTTCGGTACACTGTACCTTCTTCAGACATGTTAACAAATTATGAATTATTGTGTTCCAACTAACATAAGCAACAATACAACAATAATTTATTTAAATTGTTTAATTTAACAAAGGCGATTCATTCAAACCAAGTTGACAATTTAACAGTTTATTACTACTTTTCAATTTATTTATTTCTACAGCCTCCGAAAGGACCAACTTCTTACCCTTATCACAAAAATGTACAATTTTTTAATATATATATGTAATTTTTTTTCAAATGCCCCAGGTTTGTCTTTTCGACATTCCTGGTTTCTCTCCTGGCATGGCGTACTTGTAACCCACTCTGAGGTTGGGGCGCCTGGTAGGGGGGGTTACATTGCCCCGATGATATTATGGGTGATGATGATAATGGTGCGCCAGGAAAGTCCCTAATTCTAAGCTTAACCTAAGATGAATATGAATGATGATGATTGCGATGGCCATATGATTTCGGGGACCGTTTGAGCCTTAAAGTTTTTTTTCTGACATTTGTGTTACAGGTGAGAAGAAACCCCGATAAAAACCTCACCCAGAAAAACTGTCCCGACTGGGGATCGAATCCGGGCCCTCTGCGTGACAAGGCAGCACGCTACCCCGAGACCACAGCGGTAGACAATTTCTTAATATATAAAACTGTTTAATTTGTCACAAATTTGAGAAGTGCGTTTTAGAAACCGAGAAGAGGAAGCGAGAGTAGGTCCACGTCTGATCTCTGAGGATGAGATTCTCTCTTGCAACATTTCCTGCTCCCTCGGGGTATCTTATACCGTCATTTAACAGCGGTATAGAGGATGTATAAAAACCTTGCATCAAACTTAACGTTGAAGGAGAGAATCTACTGGGAAACTAATGACCGAGACCACTTTCTTCTAAACCTAACCTATTATTTTACTTCCATTTCTTATTCATTTATTTATTTACTCAACCAAGTTTACTGCTTGTACATTTTCATAAAGTAATGCCACGAGTGATTTCCAATTTATCTAGAGAATTTGGAAATCAAGAGTGGCATTTGTTAGGACTATTTAACGAATAAAATTAAGCTGTTTACTCACAAATCATTATTGAACTATAGTTATTTTAAAATATTTATATACTTAATGTAAACGGCGATGTTTGAAAACAAATGAGAAACGATAGGTACGCTTCATCTGCTTCTTTTGTTTATCACTGCAACCAGATCATACTATTTATTGCCAAAGGAACGCAATATTGTAAGAATGCTCTCTAGTGGAGAAAAAAATGAAACACATCAAACTGTATATCAATTCATTTCTGATGTCGTATGATGTAAATATGACAATTATACTTTTCTGGATTATTACCTGGGAAAAAATACATTTAAGAAAGTGCAAACAGTGGTTTCTTTTTTGGTGGTGTAATAAATTGCTACAAATATTTTTATATTAACTCCCGCATGAGGCATGTGTTGACATTCATGCACTATATATACAATCTGGTAGCCGTATTTCTCACAGCCTCAGTCACTGCAAGATAATGGTCAGACCTGTTCAGAATATTAAAAAGGAGGAGCTTTCTTTAATATGGTAAATTTAACACTGATAAATATTTCGTGAACCACGACACTGATTGGTTGTAAAACAGAAATCATTGAAATGTGATTGGCCATTGAGTCCCATTTGGGGCATAAGTTAAATAGTCACATTAAACATTCAGACAATACCCACTGGCATTAAACAAGGTTAACATAAAATTTTACAAAGAAAAAATAAATAAAATATCAGTTTTTAGAGTAGTTAAGTCTTGATTAAGAAAGTAGTTTATTTCATCAATGCAATTTTAACTGCACAATATTTTGGTTTCATATTCTCTCGGTTATAAGGCAGCCGTGATGCAATCTACCGTAGTCGCTCTATTTCATGGTTTCAAAATGGTAAGAATCATAAAAGCTGTTAGTTTATGCTGATGATGTAGTAGTATTGGTCGATAGCGAGGAGATACTAAATGACAACTTGCACACACTATTGAGTAACACTAAGAAATTAGGACTGGAAGTAAATATCATTAAAACTAAATATATGGACACGCGTAGAAATACATTATATAATGTAATGGACAGCTAATGACAAATGGAAATTTTGAGGAAGTAGCTGAATTCAAATACCTAGGAACAATAATCACAAATAGGAATGAGATGCACAAAGAAATTAAACATAGGCTCAATTCTGGAAATGCGTGCTATTATGCATTGCACAGACTCTTGATGTCCCAACTCCTTTCAAAAAAACATTAAACTGAAAATATATAAAACTATTATTCTACCAGTTATATTATATGGATGCGAAACATGAACTCTTACTTAAGGGGGGAAAAGAGATTACGAGTATTTGAGAATAAAAGTTCTTAGGAACATTTTTTAACCAATGAGAGATGAACAGACAGGCGAATGGGGAAGACTACAAACAGTGAACTTATAGGATGCCAGATATAATAAGAACAGTTAAGTCTCGTAGACTGCGGTGGGGCAGGACACGTGGCACGAACGACATGTATGGAAGCTTCTTGTAGGAAAACCAGGGGGAAAACGCCCAGTTGGTAGACCAAGAATGAGGTGGGAAAATAACATGAGTCAAGATTTCAGGTAAGTAGATTATACAGGGGATGATTGGAAAACATTAGCTCGGGATAGAGATATATGGAGAGCATATGTCCGCGCGGTCATGAAGCTACGGGTTCGATACCGCCAGTGAGTTACTTAATTATTTTATAGTATATAATTTGAAATCAAATATAACAAACTGCATAAGTGTTCCCGCATGTACAATCTTGATCTGAATTATTTAGTTTCCTGTCCTTGGTGTAGGTCGAAGAAAGTTACTACTTCTACTCGATGACGGCACCTACACTTCGCTAATTAGCACAGTGCAATGAAGTTGGAAGAGTTGCCAGATGTCACCGGGAAAGAACCACATTTCGTTAAATATTTTATTATTATACAAAGTAGCTCATTAATCTGCCCTAGATTTTCCTGTCAAATTACATATGCACTTAATTAATTCCAACTTCAATTCGATTTCTATTTGACACAACTAACTAACTCACTGGCACTATGGAATCCGTAGGTTCTTGGCCGCGCGGACATAAGCTCTCCATATATCCCTATCCTGAGCCAATGTTTTCCAATCATCACCTGTATAATCCATTTCCCTCAAATCATAGTTAATGGTATTCTCCCACCTCATTCTTGGTCTACCAACTGGGCGTTTTCCCTCTGGTTTTCCTACAAGAATCTTCCATGCACGTATTTCATTCCCCATTCGTGCCACATGTCCTGCCCATCGCAGACTACGAGACCTAACTGTTCTTATTATATCTGGCTTCCTATAAAGACCATGTAGTTCATTGTTATGTAGTCTTCTCCATTCACCTGTCTGTTCATCTCTCTTTGGCCCAAAAATTTTCCTAAGAACTTTATTCTCAGATAATCGTAATCTTCTTTCCTCCCTTAAAGTAAGAGTCCATGTTTCGCATCCATATATTGTAACTGGTAGAATAATAGTTTTATATATTTTCAGTTTAACTTTTTTTTTAATTCTATTTGACACAACCACTTTAAATTAAATACAGCTTCGTTCTTTACTAGGGCATTCTATAAGTAATGACAGCACTGCTGAAACATCAAAAAAAAAATATTTAGGTTACTATTGGCATTACGAACTTCATATAATCTACTGTCAAGTCAACTGTACGTTGCTAAATACGGTGCACTCTATCTGCAGCACCATTTCTGGACATCTCTTTCACTGAACGTTCTAGAGCAGGGCCGCCCTAAGTTTTTAATGGGCCAGGCTGATAACCAATTGTGCAATTGATCGCGGGCCGAAACATAAATATCGTTACTATTGTTGTTGCTACTGTTACTTTTATTACTACTAATATTACTGTTGCTACTGTTACTGTTTATTATTATTATTATTATTATTATTATTATTATTATTATTATTATTATTATTATTATTATTATTATTATTACAATAAAATTACATGAACATACAGAAGAATGTTAAAACGTTTATAATACAATACTGCAATTAAAACTGTAGAAAAAAAGGTACAAAACTTAATATATTTACAAATAACACTAATACTTGGTTTCCATGCTCCTTCACAAAGTACTTGCTGGTCCAGAATTCGTTAAATTTACTACACTCTGAATCAATTTGGCGTTTTTTAAAGCATTTTCTCAATTTAAATTAACACTATTTTTACAACTATTCCGTGCACAGGCTAATGTTTGATTGACAATACAACAAGCGAAATAAGGAATGTTCAAAGTTTGGAGTGGGGGAGAAAACGGTAAATAAGGGATGAATCAACTCTACTACATTGTCAACAGAAGCGGTGACACCTCAACCCCACATTCCTGAGAGCTTAATTTCACACAGGGATGTCCAAAGTAGATATTACATTTTAGAATCTAAATTTAAAATATAAAATTAATTTGTTCATTTCAGTGCTTAGGCGGGCCATACGAAAAGCCATGGCGGGCCGGATGTGACCCGCGGGTCGTAGTTTGGACGGCTCTGTTCTACAGTTTTCTGGATATCAAGTCTTAATTGAAATCTAATGCCTTGTGTAGGTTCTTTGATATTTTAGAATAAGTTATAAGGATAAACATTTGCTAGACTATTTAACTCATGCCCCAAATGGGAGTCAATGACCAATCACATTTCAATGATTTCTATTTTACAACCAATCAGAGCCGTGTTTCACCAAATATTTATCAGTGTTATAATTACCATATTAAAGAAAGCTCCTCCTTACAATATTGCGTTCCTTTGGCAATAAATAGTATGATCTGGTTGCAGTGATAAACAAAAGAAGCAGTAGAAGCGTACCTATCGTTTCTCATTTGTTTTCAAACATCGCCGTTTACATTAAATATATAAATATTTTAAAATAACTATAGTTAAATAATGATTTGTGAGTAAACAGCTTAATTTTATTCGTTAAATAGTCCTAACAAATGCCACTCTTGATTTCCAAATTCTCTAGATAAATTCACTCCTCACTTCGTGAGTCGTGAATTTATCGATAATTTGGAAATCACTCGTGGCATTACTTATGATAAACATATGCTAGATAAACATATGCTTCATCAAGTGTGACCAAAATTTCAATTTTTCTCCTGCCAGGTGCTTTTCATAGTTTCCTGCTGTTGGTGCAGCATTCGGCAATGTGACGTGGCAACAATTTATGAACCCTGCTTTTGTGGCGCTTCTCCATGCTTAAATCTTTGTTTATTATGGTGTTTACAGTTATAAGGGATATTCCCAATCTGTTTGCAATCACCCTTTGTGTGGCAGGGTTACCACCAGAGATAAGGACCTTCACCTTTCTGATTACATCTGGGGTGCGGGTAGTAGCAGGTCGTGGATTTGCCCTTTTTTTTTTTTTCGTTTTGGAATTAATCCCAAGCCACCCTTTCCCTTTTTATTAAGCACTGAGCTAATTCGACACTTGGACATCATAAAATTACGTTTTTGCAAGCCCCAATAATCGCGGAATAGCTATAATTAGCGTCGGAAAGGGCAGTAATGTACACTTCCCAAAATGGGTCTATCTTCTTACGCATTATGAGAGCAACACGCGTGCGAGTGTAACAGAAGCAGCATACTGACTGGTTTGATCACCTCACACGCTCCTGTCCTGATGATTCACACTCCAACACAATCTACTTGGCAAATCGTTATCAGAGATCGGAAACAACCCTCCGTAGTCACAAGGGCTCCTGTCTGGTGAATTCAGTGGATGTCGAGTAGTTCCCAATTCTACCTTCTAAACAAATTCTACTGAACATCTTTTTTAGGGCGGTATCACTTATTAAATGTGAGAAACAGTGAATGTATTCACAAAATATTGATATTTCGAGACTTTGAATATTACATATTTATACAACAAAGACTACACAACATCATACTACAAGATTAGTAAGGTCACCACTAGGATCGCTGATTTAAAACAGTGCTGCCATTACTTGACGAATTCCCTAGTATATTAAGCTAATAGTACAAAAATTATCCATTGAAACAATGTTATTTTTGCACGATAGTGCGTTTTGTAGTGCTTACAGCAATGGCGACCATGATTGAATTCAACTTCCTACATTTCGGGGTTGCCAACCTAAATAACTATACTGTAATAAAACAACTATACTATAATATTACACATTAAAAAAGGCGTGTGGGAAGTAAAACCACTGCCCTCTATGTATGCTACGTACAATGTATATACAAAAAATATCCAAAAAGTAGTCTTAATATACATTATATGAAACAAATCAATGCATTTTACATCAATTGAACTTTATTTGAAATAATATAAAACAATAAATACGTACTTTCCGCCATTTTATCACTAATACTGTCTAACGGCCTCCTGCAGTTTCAAATAATAAACATTGCTCACACTGTTAAACGTTAGTCAATTGTTTATAATGAACGCAAATATTTCCAATAAATATATTATTTTACTATTATTTATTATTTTGAAAATACTATCACGCAAAATATAATGTACATCGCACGTTTGTGAAGTTTTTTTTTTTGTTCAATGCCACCTATTTGTCTTTCGACATTTCAGGTATTCTCTCCTAGCATTGGCGTATTGTAACCAACTTCTGCGGTTGGGGCGCCTGGAAGGCGGGGTTACGCAGCCCCAATGATATGGTGGGTGATGATGATGGGTAATGATGCGCCAGGAGAGGCCTTAAACCTGAACTTAATCTAATGAGGTGTATATGATATTGATGAGTATTTAACTCATGCCCCAAATGGGAGTCTATAAACCAATCACGTTTCAATGATTTCTGTTTTACAACCAATCAGAGTCGCGTTTCTCGAAGTATTTATCAGTGTTATATTTACCATATTAAAGAAAGCTTCTCCTTTTTAATATTCTGAACAGGTCTGACCATTATTTTGCAGTGACTGAGCCTGTGAGAAATACGGCTACCAGATTGTATATATAGTGCATGAATGTCAACACATGCCGCATGCGGTAGTTAATATAAAAACATTTGTAGCAATTTATTATACCACAAAAAAACGAAACCACTGTTTGCACTTTCTTAAATGTATTTTTTCCCAGGTAATATTCCAGAAACATATAATTGTCATATTTACATCATACGACATCAGAAATGAATCAAAATACAGTTTGATGTGTTTCATTTTTTATGCACCAGAGAGCATTCTTACAATATTGCGTTCCTTTGGCAATAAATAGTATGATCTGGTTGCAGTGATAAACAAAAGAAGCAGATGAAGCGTACCTATCGTTTCTCATTTTTTTTAAACATCGCCGTTTACATTAAATATATAAAAAATTTAAAATAACTATAGTAAAATAATGATTTGTGAGTAAACAGCTTAATTTTATTCTTTAAATAGTCCTAACAAATGCCACTCTATTGATTTCCAAATTATCGATAAATTCAGACTCACGAAGTGGCATTACTTATGATAATGATGGCCAGATGACGTTGTTTTAAAGAATCTCGGAAATTAAAAACCGAGTTATATGGCTCGGTTTTTAAACATTTTCTTACATTCTGTAAAAACCACTTCACAATCTCGCATTGTAATATACTATTATTAAATATTTTGAATTGTAAACTTAGTTGTTAAAGAGCGTCATTGAATAAAATAAATAACATATGATATGATAGTTAATTTATATTGCGGTTAATTAATTTTATTACAGGTTAGAACTATAAAATCAAATAATTACTTGTCACAAACATTTATGTCAACAAATTGATAAGTGACTTAGAAATAACACAAATAGAATGCGCTTGTAATCAATTCAGAGATAATTAAGATATTTGGCATTAATTACTAGAAATACAAGTTTTTTTGACCATTTATAGATAATTTAACGAGACAACTATAAAGCATGGATCAGTCTTCAATTTTGCCAATTATTGTAAGTATAATGAAGATAGCATTAATTGGTGTCCACATTACGACAGATCATAAGCATCACTCATGCAGTCTTGAAGAGAAACCGCGTTGCGTAGGCGAGAGTAGTTCTGCAACTGGATCAACCACTTGCTATATACTTGGTCATTACAAACACCTGCAATGGTTAATTAAATTAATGCAATTTTCATGTCCTGCGCGTACTTTCTCAATCAGTTTTACTTTCAATAAATTAATATTCTGTCGCCCCCAGTAATAAAGCCATCTTTGAAATAATGGTGCACGTTATTTTTTAAATGGATGCGAAACGTGGACTCTTACTTTAAGGGAGGAAAGGAGAATGAGGAAGGCTTAGCAATCAATGGTATTAATAAGCTGTTAGTTTATGCTGATGATGTAGTACTATTGGCCAATAGCGAGGAGATACTGAAGGACAACACGCACACACAATTGAGGAACACTAAGAAATTAGGACTGGAAGTAAATATCAATAAAACTAAATATATGGTCACACATAGAATACATTATATAATGGAAATGGACAGCTAATGACAAATGAGGGAAATTTTGAGGAAGTGGCTGAATTCAAATACCTAGGAACAATAATCACAAATAGGAATGAGATGCACAAATAAATTAAACATAGGCTCAATTCTAGTAATGCGTGCTATTATGCATTGCAGAGACTCTTGATGTCCTTCTAAAAACGTTAAACTGAAAATATATAAAACTATTATTCTACCAGTTATATTATATGGGTGCGAAACATGGACTCTTACTTTAAGGGAGGAAAGGAGATTACAAGTATTTGAGAATAAAGTACTTAGGAAAATTTTTGGACCAAAGAGAGATGAACAGACAGGTGAATGGAGAAGACTACATAACAATGAACTACATGGTCTTTATAGGAAGCCAGATATAATAAGAATAGTTAAGTCTCATAGACTGCGATGGGCAGGACATGTTGCAGGTATGGGAAATGAAAGACTTGCATGGAAGCTTCTTGTAGGAAAGCCGGAGGGAAAATACCCAAGAATGAGGTGGGAGAATAACATTAACTATGATTTGAGGGAAGTAGATTATACAGGGAATGATTGGAAAGCATTAGCTCAGGATAGGGATGTATGGAGAGCTTATGTCCTCGCGGCCATGAACCCACGGGTTCGATAGTGCCAGTGAGTAAGAGTAAGTAAGTAAGTTGTGATACTATTTGTATTTCATTTTGTCAATAAGTAAAGCGGAATTGAAATGATTTTCGTGTTGTTCAATTGCTTCAAGTAATGATGCAAATTGCTGATAACCGAGTAATAAACGTTTAGACTGGTATTCAGGAAGTCTCGAGTTCAAACCCCAGAACCGACCAACCTTACAGTGTTTTAACCAAGCTAATTTAATGACGCTTATTTACCCACAAATGTGAGCGAGTGATAACGGTACACAGACCTCTACAAATATAGAGGCTTCATCTCATCTCATCCCTCGATCCGACTATGAGTTGGACACGAATTGAGGATATTTATTTTATTTTAGTTAAATCTTATAGGCAGGGCATGGGGCGTTAATTAAAATACATGTACTCACTCACTGGCACTATCGAACCCGTAGGTTCATGGCCGCGCAGACAAACTCTCCATACATCCCTATCCTGAGCTAATGCTTTCCAATCGTTCCCTATATAATCTACTTCCCTCAAATCATAGTTAATATCATTCTCCCATCTCATTCTTGATCTATGGGTGTTTTCCCTCTGGCTTTCCTACAAGAAGCTTCCATGCAAATCTTTCATTCCCCATACGTGCAACATGACCTGCCCATTGCAGTCTACGAGACTTAACTGTTCTTATTATATCTGGCTTCCTATAGATAGATAGATAGATGGAAAGCTCTGCGGCCATCACTTAAGTGTTGGCGGTGAGCGATCCATTTTGGTCCTCCTTAATTGGTAGAACCCCGGGTTCCTGTAAAATACATTTGCCCCGGTTTAAATTTTGAATTCAAATTTGAAGTTAATTAGCAGAGTGAAGTCGGAAGCTGACCTTTTGGGGTTCTATTCCAGCATTTGCTCTTTGGATTGAGGGAAACCGCTTAAAACCTCAATCGGAATAGTTGATCCCGAAAGATCATGTAGTTCATTGTTATGTAGTCTTCTCCATTCACCTATCTGTTCATCTCTCTTTGGTCCAGAAATGTTTCTACATGTACTAACAATAAATTTATTTCAGTAAAAACATTATAGTAAAAAGGTTAAGAAATAGTTATTTCTTTACAAGGATTGAAAATCAGTGTTTCGGATGAGTTGAGAACCTAAAACACTCCCAATAGGAAGCAACCTTATCCCCTCACGGGGAAGTACGGGATATATAGGTGGATAATAAAATGAGTAGGGCCTACTGATGAGATGAAATTATGTAGACCTATGACCAATTAATTTCTATTGATTAGGATGGCTTGTTTATCAACATTCTTATCACAATTTAGGTTAAGCATTAAAATGTTTTAAATATTTTTTTTTCAAATACCCCAAGTTGTCTTTCGACATTCCTGGTGTTCTCTCCTGGCATGGCAATGAATTAGTTGGTGCGCCTGGAAGGCAGGGTTACGTTGCCCCGATGATATGATGGGTGATGATGATAGTGGTGTGCCAGGAGAGTCCCTAATCCTAAGCTTAACCTAAGATGAATATGAATGATGATGATTGTGATGGCCATATGATTTCGGGGACCGTTTGGGCCTTAAAGTTTTCCTGACATTTGTCTTACAGGCGAGGGAAAACCCCTATAAAAACCTCACCCAGAAAAACTGTCCCGACCGGGGATCGAACCCGAGCCCGCTTCGTGACAAGGCAGTACGCTACCCCGAGACCACGGCGGTGGACTTATATAATAATATAGTACCTTTTATTTTTCGTTTTCCTTAATTAATTCTTATATAGGAAGACGGGTAAAAAATATGTGCTATATATTTTTTTGATTGCGGATGAGCCCATGTAGGACTACGCAAAGTACTTAGAGGCGTTTCCTATGAGCCCAAATTTCCTTCATTCTTTTGCTATGAGCTTGGTTTCAATCATCTGTCCAAGTTGTTCCAGTTTTTTTCTTCGGTTTGTCCTCTTGGTCAACCTTAATTCTAAATATATCTCTGTTTGGGATATCTTCTTTAGTAATTCCTGCCAATTTTAAGTCCTTTTTGACTTCATCAATGCACTTCATAGTATCCACTGGAGCTTTACATCTGTTTTCGTAGAATTCCATTATCTGTTTTGTAAGCCTATTCATTCGTTTAATATGACCATACAATTTTAACCTTCGTTTTCTAATATCACTATGAACGTCTGTATATATTTTTATTTCCTTTTTACTTCTGAGTCTAAATGCTTCACCTATGACTTGTGGACCTAAAACTTTTCTTATATTTTTGCATTCTTTTTTCACTATATTTTCGATATATTTTTTTCTGTTCAAAATTAATGTTTCTGCTCCATAGTGAAAAGTTATATGTGCTATATTATTATTCAAAACATTCTTGCTTGTTTATTTGTAAATAATGTTTGCCAGCACTCATTCATACGTTGGCATAAGTTGCATCTCTTGTACTGTAGTACAAGGTTGCAATAAAAAATGTTTAGGGAAGATGTTAGTATCTTAAAATCACGAATGGAGTATTTAAATAATAGAAGAGTATTTATGTTTTACTAAGCATTGGAAAATACTTCTAAACATGTGTTGTGGCAACTCGGTGATGACGTGTAAATTGAATTAACATACGTCAATGTTAAGCACAATTATCGCATCGTCTTGTAAACCAGCGTGAACCTCTAATTAAGCATTTCCAAGTAACAAAAACCAATAACTATAATCTTATTTAGCTGGGAGTTAATAAAAACGACACTTCCTTTCGAAAACAGAAGATAATGGGAATATTCTACACGTGACTGTAGACATATATTAAAATAAGTCCCACCAACACTTCTAATATTCATAAGAAATGTCAAATTCCAAATCATCGATAATTCACGAGTGACGTAGTGAGGAGTGATTTTATCTAGAGAATTTGGAAATCAAGAGTGGCATTTGTTAGGACTATTTAACGAATAAAATTAATCTGTTTACTCACAAATCATTATTTAACTACAGTTATTTTAAAATATTTATATATTTAATATAAACGGCGATGTTTGAAAACAAATGAGAAACGATAGGTACGCTTCATCTGCTTCTTTTGTTTATCATTGCAACCAGATCATACTATTTACTGCCAAAGGAACGCAATATTGTAAGAATGCTCTCTAGTGGAGACAAAATGAAACACATCAAAATGTATATTAATTCATTTCTGATGTCGTATGATGTAAATATGACAATTATATTTTTCTGGATTATTACTTGGGAAAAAATACATTTAAGAAAGTCAAACAGTGGTTTCTTTCTTTGGTGGTATAATAAATTGCTACAAATGTTTTTATATTAACTCCTGCAAGCGCTATGTGTTGACATCTATGCACTATATATACAATCTGGTAGCCGTATTGCTTACAGGATCAGTCACTGCAAAATAATGGTCAGACCTGTTCAGAATATTAAAAAGGAGAAGCTTTCTTTAATATGGTAAATTTAACACTGATAAATATTTTGTAAAACAGAAATCATTGAAACGTGATTGGTCATTGACTCCCATTTGGGGCATGAGTTAAATAGTCAAATTAACAAAATGCTCTCTGGTGATAGTGGAAAAAACTGTAACCATAGAGGAAATCACTGAAGAAGTGTGGTGTTTTTTAAATGCATCTGTGACATCACGTGATGTAGAAAGGACATTTTCATTGTATAAAACCTTCTTCACTGACAGACGAAAGAGCTTCACACCAGAAACCCCCTAGACTTCAGTATCTACTGTAATAGCCAGGAATAAGCTAAGATTACCCACTAAGCAAATAATTTATTTGATTTTATTACAATCTGTTTTTGCATTTTTAGAGTGCATATTTTCTACATTTTCCATGCATATTTAGTACTTTATTTTGCATACAAATCCGGGCTCTAGTCATCATCATAGATTTTACTTATATTCTGTATGTGATTATCTTAATGATAAATGATAAAATAATAATACTTTGATAGTAAAATACAACGATTCAATTATCTATCTGGCACAATTAAACGCACATTATTGAATAAAAGTAGAAAAGAAACTATTTTGAAGTTTTACAAAGTATTGGCAGTCCCATCTCTTATCTATGGATGTGAAACCTGGACATTAACAAAGGCAGATAGTAAACAAATAGAGGCTGCAGAAATGAAGATGTTGAGAGCAATAGCAGGATACCAAAGAACCGATAAAAAGAAAAGCGAAGATATAAGAACAGAACTTAATATATTTAATCTCTGTGAAAGAATAGAATATTATCAAAATGCTTATCTTCAGCACGTATTACGAATGAATGAACAGCGCATACCAAGAAGAATGTATAATTATAAACCAAAAGGGAGAAGGATGTTGGGAAGACCATTGAAAAGATGGAAGGACCAATTCGACCTATAATGAGATCGGAACAGACCATTGGGCTTAATCCTTGTTGATGATGATGATATTATTCCGGTATTACATATAAGTTGTCCGTAATTAAGGGAGAAATATCAGGTACCATATGAGATCTATTTATAAAGTAAAATTTACGGAAATGGTTCAAACATGAATGTCATCCTGGATAGTTTAAAATTCCGGATGCAATAAAGTAATTACTACAGACAATTTTGGTAAATAAGGTTGAATTTCTC
This sequence comes from Diploptera punctata, assembly GCA_030220185.1. Taxonomy (NCBI): domain Eukaryota; kingdom Metazoa; phylum Arthropoda; class Insecta; order Blattodea; family Blaberidae; genus Diploptera; species Diploptera punctata. The sequence continues at coordinate 2,029,249 of JASPKZ010003829.1, read as the reverse complement.
TCGAACAGCTGTCATTGTCAAGGTCATGGGTGAGTTGTCGGCGGGAAGCCCTTATTTCTGTTGCGCTTATCCGATCACAGGTGTTGCATAGTTTAATGTTCCGTAGATTTTCGAGTAGTTCATGTTTGAAAGAGAAGCAGGGCAATATAAAAAAAATAGATAAAATATATACGTTTAGAGTATCAAAAGAAATACTGATATTTTGGCAGAATGGCATTTATTTGCCACAAAGCCATGAAAAAGGCCCCTGCATCAGCAATATCTATCAAAACGTTCTCTACTTCATCCGAGGACATGAAACACGTGTTTATTCGCCGCACACTGAGAGTTTGGGATGGATATGAAATGGCAGGCTTGCTATGGCGTCACGGATCTAGAAGATCATTAGACCAGGAGACCCCTTCGACACGACAAATTGTTTTATTTTTACAGGCGGAGTTTTCAAGATTCCTTTAAGAAACTTGCACATAGGCCTATATAATAAAATATTGTGAAGAATATAATAAAGAATCATTAGTGTTGTAATTATGCAATTACTACAAAGTATAACACTTTTTAAATAAGATACTAAATGTATTTTCAATAAGAATTGAATATATTTACGATAAAAGAATTTATAAACAAAAGAAGAGAATATAACAAGGAAAGACACATAGCTTTTATTGATTTTGTCAAGGCATTTGATAAAGTAGACAGAGGAAAACTCTGGACAATTTTAAAAGAAAAAGGAATTCCGAAACACTTAATAGCAGCTATAAAGAGTTTGTATTGGAACACAAATTTTGTTATAAAAACTAGAAATGAAGTAAGTAAAAATAAAATTCATACTAATCAGGAGGTTAAACAAGGATGCAGTATCTCTCCAGTTTTATTTAACCTATACATCAATGATATAATAAAAAAATGGAAGAGAAGAGAAGAAAACAAATAAAGGAATAAAATTAGATAAAACACACTACTTGAAAACATTATTATACGCTGATGACCAGGTAATAATAGCAAATACAGAAGACGAACTTCAGAGGAATATTTTTAAACTACATAATATATGTGAACAATATAATCTCAGAATATCCATAGAAAAAACTAAGGTAATGGCATTCCAAGGGAAAAATCAAATCAGATCGAAAATAGTAATAGGAAACAAAATCATCGAACAGGTGAACCATCTCAATTATCTAGGATGTGACATTTCATTTTAATTATGATAATGATATAAATAATAAAATAGCAAAATTCCAGGGAATATGTGGTACGATAAAACGATCACTAAATAACAAAACAACAAGAGAGACCCAATTGAAATGTTATAAAATGTTGGCAGTACCGGTACTGCTCTATGGATCAGAAGCCTGGACACATAAAAAACAAGATCTAAGTAGGATAACGGCGGCAGAAATGACATTTTTGAGAGCTGTTAAAGGGTGCACTAAGGAAGACAGAATCAAGAACACAGAAATAAGACAGGAACTTGAAATATTTGCAATAACTGATAAAATAGATACATATAGACAAAAATGGAAGCAACACATAGACAGAATGAATGAAGACAGATATCCAAAACAAATAACAAACTACAAACCTAAAGGCACCCGAGATGTGGGCAGACCTAGAAAGAGATGGGCTGAAGTCGGAACGGGTCAACAGACCTAATCCATGAATGCAGATGATGATGATGATGAATTGAAAGTACCGCACCCTATTGCGTGTAATAACCGATGTTTTACAACTAAAACTCAATACATAGACTAATAAAATAAAGTGAGGAAGGTATTTTGCAAAAATCAGAATAAACCTACCAATATAAATGTGGGTTTACCTGAAACCCCGAAATTAAAAATTGACTCCAGGAACCGCCATGTGTTGGTTCGTCGCAGTGAACACCATGTACTTTATTTAACCTTTAAATTAACAATGTTTCCTGTAAGATGCAGTAGGCCCCTACATTAATACTTCAATAAAGTAAAGGAAAAATGTATCGATATATATATATATATATATATATATATATATATATATATTATTTAAGTTTATGTCAAATTATACAATATACATGCATCCATCCATAGCAATTCTGCCCGAGGGCAGGTCTTTCACTGCAATCATAGCATTTTCATGGTATGATTTGCAGCTTTACTAGGGAATTATAGGTGTGGTAGCTTCCCGTTGCTTTCCACACCGGTGAAGGATGATGATGATAATGATAAGGATGATGATGACGGGATGATTTTCGGGGACCGTTGGGCCCTGAGCTTCTGACATTTGTCTTACAGGTGAGGAAAAACCTCGAAAAAACCTCACCGAAGAGCCTGTCCCGACCGGGAATCGAACACGGGCCCGCTGCGTGAGAATGCAGCACGCTGCCTCGAGACCACAGCGGTGGAATAGTTGTACTTGATGCAGTTTTTATCGTGTTTTCAAATATGTATTCAGAATTTCTCCATCGACTACAGTTTTTTATTTATTTCAATTTCAATTAATGGATTTAAATAATTATTTTTTAATAAACGTTTTTTCATTGAATTGTCCATCGAGCGATGAGCACGGGGAACACTTTCATCAGGGGATTTCAGCTATGGAAAAGAGATATCAAGGCAAATGGAATCCTAGCTGGCCGATTATTGTTGGACCATGAAGAGGGATGTTCCACAGGCAAAAATATAGCAGAAAATCGTCATCTCTTACTTTCTAGGTGAGTCCGAATGTTCGAATATTGTGTAGTTACGAATGTAGAAAATATTAAAGTGTTTGAAATTATAAAAAAAACTGTCTCTCGGAAACCTTGCGTGATGGAAAAAATCCGATATTATATTTGAATTCAGGAGAAATAATACTATCAGAATCACATATTTTTCTTTTTTGTTGCTCAGTGTAATCATGGCATATTAAATAATCAGGAAATGAAAAAAATTGTTATTTTCATTTTCTTTACTGACAATTTAAAATGTATTATTGTGCAAAACTGAGAACATTTTTCAGCGAAGGAAATCTATTTAGTTTCCAGTCGTATATTGAGTACAAGTACTGTACAGTCACATCAGCGATACACAGAATGCGTTGCTTCTATTTATAAATATGATATAATGTATCTATCTGTTACACACTCGGGTCTTATCAATTTGTGCAGCTGTCACAATAGTTCCCATGTTGATTTTACTAAAATACTAGGCTCAACAAGCATACATTTAGCGGTTGTCAATTTCTTTTAATGTAAAAACATGCATTAGTTCAGGAGTTTTCAAACTGTGGGCCGTGCCTTCCTGGGGAGGCGCCGAAATTTTTCAGGGGAGGCGCCAGAAGTGTGAAAAAAGATCCTCAAACGTGATAGCATATGACATACTGTATTTTATATACAGGTAGTGGCTAAATTCAAGTATCTACGAATAATAATCACAAATAGGAATGAGATGCACAAAGAAATTAAACGTAGGCTCAGTCCTGGAAATGCATGCTATTATGCATTACAGAGATTATTGACGTCCAAACTCATTTCAAAAAACGTTAAACTGAGAATATATAAAACTGTTATTCTACCAGTTATATTATGTGGATGCGAAACATGGACTCTTACTTTAAGGGAGGAAAAGATATTACGAGTGTTTGAGAATAAAGTTCTTAGGAAAATGTTTGGACCAAAGAGAGATGAACAGGCAGGTGAATGGAGAAGAATGCTTAACAGTGAAGTACATGGTATTTATAGGAAGCCAGATATAATAAGAACATTAAGTCTCGTAGGCTGCGATGGCAGGACATGTGGCATGAATGGGGAATGAAAGAGGAGCATGGAAGCTTCTTGTAGGAAAACTAGAAGGAAAACATCCAGTTGGTAGACCAAGAATGAGGTGGGAGAATACATTAACTATGATTTGAGGGAAGTAGATTATACAGGGAATGATTGGGAAACATTAGCTCAGGGTAGGGGTGTATGGAGAGCTTATGGTCGCGCGGCCATGGACCTATGGGTTCGATAGTGGCAGTGAGTTAGTTATTACTTTCATCTATACAGATCAAGAATAAATCTCCAGAAAGAGATGATCTTGCGTTTCGAAATACGGTATATGTAGAGATTCAATGAATTGACTCCAGACAAATCTTATACATATGTACATACCATTGACTTTGCTGAACACTGATACACAACCCAACGGCACGACACACCTAAATGGTCCTTGGGCTTACAGCAGGAGACTGGCCTCGCATCCACATGCGTTATCACAGAGGATCATCCAACCAGTACAGGAATGAGCGTATTGGGTTTCCCAGGCGTTATAGCTGGTTTTCTCAATATGAAACCACTACTTATATATTTACCCAAATTCCTCATAATTCTGCGTGGGCACCGCGGTGCACCGGTTCCACAATGGCCGAAATTCCATGAGAAAATGTTTTCTTCTATGGGGAATTCGAACCAGAGGAAGTTCCATAACTCTGCACCATTCGGCTACAGTGCGGAAAGAACGCTATCATCATCATCATCATCATCATCATCATTTCCTTTCGCTCCTAGCTGGAGGATAGGGTCTTAATAAAATTTCTCCATGTAGCTCTATCATCTGCCAACTTCCAACCAAGCTTTTCCCATTTCACGTTTTCTCCTTCAATAGTCCTTCTACAAGTCATTTTTTGGTCTTCCTCTCCTCTCTGAACCTTGAGGAATCCAGTCCAGTGCGCATCTTTCAATTGCAGTTTGAAGCTTATGCAGAGCATGTCCAATCCAACACCATTTTATTTCTTTTATACATTGATATTTCCTGCTTTCAATGCTATCAGGTGCTCTCTGCCTTTATTTTTCTGTTTTAAGATGAGTATCTTATTTATCAGAAGTATTAAGTTAATTCAAATTTGATATGGAATTCATGATAAAAAGGTTGAAAAACACATATGAATCATGGGGTCTCACAGTAAATTTACAAAAAAACAGAATATCTGGCAAATAATAGCAATGAAAGAGAAAATTTAATATTGGAAGAAGGAATCCAAATAAAGCAAGTGAAACAAACTAAATATTTGGGAATAATTATGGATAACATCGAAGGTATAGGCAAAGAGAACATAAAACATAGAATTGAATTGAGTAGCAAAATAATATCATTGTTAAATTCCATATGGTTGGATAAGCATATTTGGAAAGACACAAAAAAATATATTGGTAAAACATTGGTGGAATATGTTGCAATGTACGGAAGTGAGGTATGGACAATCAATAAGTACTACAAGAATAGACTAATAGCTCTAGAAATGGATTATTTACGAAGAAGTACCAGAAAGTCTAAATTAGAACATGTCACAAATAAGGAAATTAGAAACATGATGGAAGCAGAAGAAAGCATAATTGAAAGAATTGAGGAGAAGGAATTAAAGTGGTTAGGACATGTTTTAAGAATGGAAGATGAGCGATGGCCGAAGCAACTATATGAATGGCATCCGAACAGAAAGAAGAAAAGAGGAAGACCAAGGTTAACATGGAAGGAAAACATGAAGACAGTAATGCAAGCTAGAGGGCTAAGCATCGAAGATGCCCAAGACCGTAGGCTTTGGAGGTTTGTCACGGGAAGACGGCAGCAGCTGTAAAAACCCGAAGATAGATAGATAGATAGATAGATAGATAGATAAAGTTAATTACATTTGAAAGGTTTGATCATGTGTATTAATGAAATATGAATATTTCCACTAGTCATTAATAAATTTAACATATTTTACCATTGTTATAGTTTTTACTTCAGGGACACATGCATTTTTTTTTTTATTTATTGACATATTTCAACAATTGACGGGAAATGTGTTTAAATTTTGACAGTTGAGGGAAGCTCCGATGGCAAAAAGCTTGAAAACCCCTGCACTAGTTTATACCGTTGAGTTTAATGCTGACAGGCATGGGGTATTTTGTGCGTACTGGTCATTTGCGTTGTGATTGTGTGTTTTTATCCGTTCCATATAAAATAATGGCACTGGAATTGACATTTTAACCGTCATGTGATTTGTTCGTTCGGGAGTTCGTCATTAAACTCCACTTCTACACGCAAATATTAATCCTCAAACCCAATGGAGTGAACATGATTAAACATTTGGTTTTCTTATAACTTACTAATTACACGTGAATTTAATGTTCAGCCAATTATTCAGTTTTTTGCAGTCATCAGTGTGAAGCACTTAAATTCCTTGTGAAATCAAAAACCCAAACATTTTTTAAAATTTTAAACTGCAGAAAATGCATTATGAAGAAACAAATTTGCAGTAAAGTAAATGCATTACGTTTGTTCTTTTTAAATAAATACATTTTTTGTTTAATGGCACCACGTTATCATTTCGACATTCTGGTATTCTCTCTTGGGCATGGCGTTATTTTAACCAACTTCTGATGATGGGGCGCCTGGAAGGCGGAGTTACGCTGCCCCGATGATATATGATGGGTGATGATGATAATGATGCCCCAGGAGAGGCCTTAATCCTAAATTTAATGAGTGTGTTTTTGATGACTATTTAACTCATGCCACAAATGCTAGTCAATGACCAATTACGTTTCAATGACTGTTGTTTTAGAACCAATGACAGTCGTGTTTCACCTCGCTCTTTATCGATTTCTCTTTATCAGCTCCTGCTTTTGTGATAGAGAAAGCTCCTCCTTTTTAATGTTCTGAACAGGTCAAAGCATTATTTTTCTCCAACAAATACATTGAATATAGCAAATAATGAAAATATTCCTTGATTTTACTGAGTTTACTAAAAAAAATAAATGAATAACCCGTAATGTTGATTATGATATATAGTTTGATGTGTTTCATTATTTCTCCACTTGGGTGCACTCTTATGCTACGGTTTATTATACAGCGTGTCGCGCCCGACGTGACGCGAATTCGCGTTTAACTCGGCGTGATGCTGGTTCAGCATGGAGCGCATACGTTACAGCGCATATGTTTATGGAATTGTCGCCAGATGGCACCACATATATGGAAAATCAAAATGACCAACGTTCATAATAAATTTCCAAATGTGTTTACAAAAACTAATGTATACAAACCTGTCCCTGCATAACATAATAAAATAAATTACATACATACTATTTAGTAAACTATAAATTAATCTGATGTACACTAAACTGACCCATCGGAATCTAACAAAATGAAGTGATTGAACATTTATTTCTTAAAATATGGTTTGGAATTAAATGCAAATGTTGGTCAATCACACATATGTCCTGCCATCTGGTGAATTTAATTTTATGAGCGTTCACGTATGCCAACTTCAATTCTAATAAAGAACTTTGAAAATAAATTGAGAGGAAAAATCATAATTTGTGTACATAGATAAACATATTAAAATTCTTCATTAAAAAAGTTTCAAGTGTCGTTGCAAAACGATTAAAATAGTTCGAAATATTGGTAAAGACAGAAAAAGTAACAGCTTTTATTTATCTCTTGACTAAGTTCAAGCCACAATAACTTTTTTCTGTACATCTCTGTACTCCTTCATGCTCATATTGTATAAAACATATATAGAACTCGATGATTTGCAACAAAACTATGTAACTTTCGTCGTTAAAATTGGAAAGTTATAAAACAAGTACTGTATTTCCGACATTTTGTTATAAAATCTTTGTTTGTTTTTAGCAATTACACCAATGAGTACGGGTAATATCTTCTATATTCTTTGTTTGCGCTGGAAAATTTCGTCCTGGATTCAAGAGATTCCAAAACACGACGCGACATGTCAGCGCAAATTTTTTTGCGCCAGCAATTTGCGTTGTAGATAAACCACATCCATTTAAATACATGGGGAGCAATTTTTGCGCTGGCGCGTTGCGTCGTAGATAAACCACAGCATTACAATATTGCGATCTTATTTGGCAATAAATAATATGATCAAGCAGCAGTGAATGAACATAACCTCACATTTCTGATTTGTTTTCAAACATCGCCGTTTACATTAAATATATAAATATTTTAAAATAACTATAGTTAAACAATGATTTGTGAGTAAACAGCTTAATTTTATTCGTTAAATAGTCCTAACAAATGCCACTCTTGATTTACAAATTATCTAGATAAATTCACTCCTCTCTTCGTGAGCCGTGAATTTATCGATAATTTGGAAATCACTCGTGGCATTACTTATGATAATGATGTCCAGATGATGTTCGGGGATCGTTTAGGCCTTAACGTTTCCTTACACTTGCCTTACAGGTGAGAAAAAACGCAAAAAAAAAGCATCAGTCAGGAAATTTGTCCCGCCCGGGGATCGAACCCGGGCCCTCTGCGTGACAAGGCAGCACGCTACCTCGAGACCACAGCGGTGGACTTTTAAAGAAATATAAATTTGGGCATTAAAGAGTTAAATTATAAAAAAGGGCACGCATGTCATCACATGCACGGTTTAACCACTAAGAAGCGACAAAATATTAAACACATTCGATAAAGGAGATCAAATTAACTGCAAAATTGATCGAAATCAGGACATGACCTCAAGGATAAGGTAAATCATACTGTCAACCTCAAATTACATTACATTTCATTCGTTAAAGGTGAAGAGTTCGGTATATACTGTAATACGCCTGGTTGCGTACTTGATACTTAATTTGGATTTATTTAGCCATATTTTCCATAGATGACAACTATTAATGGTTTCACTCTGACAAGTCCACTCAAGACCATCTCTTCACTCTCTAACGAGCCCTGCCAAGTGTTGAGCCCTCTTTAAATCAACGCCTTAAGTAAGTTACAATTGGCTGCTTACAAACTAAATGCAATATGTAGCGATTATAATTTTAAAATTTCAATAAGTAAAAATAAAGTAATGGCATTTTGTGGAAGAAATACTCTGCGTGCAAAAATAGTAATTAGAGACGAAATTATTGAACAAGTATCCCACTTTAAATATTTAGGATGTGACATCAGCTATGGGTATGATAAAGATATTGAACACAAAACACATCAGTTTCAAGCTATTTGTGGTACAATAAATAGAACATTGAATAATAAAGCCCATAAACAAACAAAATTAAAATTTTATAAAACAATGGCTGTCCCTGTCCTTTTGCGTGGGAGTGAATCTTGGATTACCACTACCAAACAAGAAAGTAAAATCCAAGCAGCCGAAATTAAATTTTTAAGAAGAGTAAAAGGCTGCACTAGAATGGACCAGATAAGAAACGAGGATATCCGTGAAGAACTGCAGATCTACTCCATAAAAGAAAATATATTTAACAACAAGATACAGTGGAAAGAACATGTAGAAAGAATGGAAGAAAGTAGATTACCAAATAAAATCTTCCATTATTTTCCAAGAGGAAGAAGAGATGTTCGGACGTCCTCGGAAGAGATGGTCTTAGATCTATTAGTGAAGACGGAACAGGCAACTCTTGCCTAAACCAGGAAGTGAAGAAGAAGCTACAATATTGAATGAGAAATAAAGCATGTAAGATTTGTTTCCTCTTAACCGGGGGAGGTCAGAATGTATTGAACGTGAGAACCTCATGACTTCATTTAATCTCTAAACTCGTCACTCGTTTAGAATTTTAGATGAATGTAAGCTTTTTAGGCCAAAAAGAGATGAACAGACAGGTGAATGGAGAAAACTACATACTAGTGAACTACATTATATTCTTAGCATATTCACTGCAGTGCCCTAAACTAGCTCGTAAGACTATCACATATAGAGACCTAAAACATATAAACAATGCAGCTCTACTTGAAGACGCTATAAAATTACCCTGGCATACTATATGGACGTTGCATTCTGTTGACGAAAAAGTTGAGGCATTAAATAACCTTATATTACAACTATATGACAGACACGCTCCACTGAAAACTAAACTAGTGAAACGACACCCTGCTCCCTGGATGTCTGCTAACATTCGTGACTTGATGACTGAAAGAGACGCAGCATATCGGAAATATAGAGTCGACAAAACTGATATAAATCTTAATCACTATAAACGGTTACGAAACAAGACTACACAAACTATCAGAAACGCCAAACTTAGACATCTATACAGCCTTACTGAACCTAATAACAATAACCCAGATATTTGGAAAAATCTGAATAAAATGGGTGTAGGAAGGAAAGACAACACAGGTAGAAAAACTAACCTGTTTCTCTGAAAACACTTAAAATAACCATTTTAACAAGCACATTCTTTACTCCTAACGACAAACCACATACCCCAAGTGAACTACTATATGACAAATTCCCCAGACAGAGAACATTTCCATTTTCAATATCTTTACAGAAAACTGACATAAAGAAAGCTCTCAAACGAATAAAAACAAAAGCAGAAGGTACGGACCGTAAATAAACTCACTCTACTTAACAAACTAATCGAACGTTCTACATCACTACCATAACTCATGTTTTCACCTCCTCACTACAAACCTCTATATATCCCACATTATGGAAGCAAGCAATTGTACGCCCACTCCCGAAAGTAAAAACTCCCTTAACTCCTAACGATTTTCGACCCATTAGTATTTTACCTACCCTTTCAAAAGCTTTTGGAACGATTAGTCCACAAACAACTGACTGACTACCTAACTGAACACGACCTTTTAGATCAATACCAATCAGGCTTTAGGACAGGACACAATACAAATACTGCTCTACTAAATATATGTGAAGACATACGCGAAGCATCTGATAATCGAAAACTTACTATTCTTACACTACTTGACTTTAGTAAAGCATTTGACACGGTAGACTTGGACTTATTGTTGCTTAAACTAAAAAACCTCTCACTTTCTGACAGTGTCACGCAATGGTTCAACTCCTACCTTCGTGAGCGCCAGCAATATGTTGTAGGAAATTCTACATTACGCTCTTCTTGGACCTACCGTAAAGCTGGAGTTCCACAGGGCTCGGTGCTCGGCCCATTGCTTTTTTCAATCTATATAAACGACATTTCTGACTCCCTAAAACATTGTAAACATCATTTATTTGCGGACGACATGCAGATCTACCTTCACTCAGACAAATATTCTTTAAATGACGCGGTAACCAAAATTAACGAGGACCTTGACTCGCTAACGGCGTGGACAGAGAAATATGGACTTGAATTAAATCCTAGAAAGACACAAGCAATCATTATGGGCCATCAGAGACTATTATCCTCAATTAACACAAATGCAGTATTACATGTGTCACTTAATGGGGTTCAGATCCCTTATAGTGAGACAGTAAAAAATCTAGGAGTGTTTATGGATAAACATTTAATTTGGAATAAACAAATAAATAACATTTGCAAAACTATCTTCTCAATAATACACTCATTAAATCGTATAAGAAATTGTTTACCGTTTTCTCTAAGAAAAATGCTAGTAGAAACACTCGCAATGCCCCATTTTGATTATTGTGATACTCTTTTACTGACCTAAATACTGTTCTTACCCAAAGACTTCAACGTGTTCACAATTCTTGCATACGTTTTATTTGTGGTATACGTAGATTTGATCACGTTACACCATCCCTGGAACAATTGTCATGGCTTCGTCTTCAAGATCGTAGAACCATCCATTCCCTATGCCTACTCTATAACATATTACACACATCTTTACCTTATTATTTATCACACCGCTTCACTAAACTCTCTGATACACATAACTTAGATACCCGATCCCTTGAGCACAGTGTCCTTTATATCCCTCCTCATCATACTACCTATTATTCGAAATCTTTTACAGTTTCTCTTGCTAGAACATGGAATTCACTTCCACCCTATGTCAGAGACTGCCAAACTTTACCATCTTTCAGAAATAAATTGAAAATAAAATCACTAACAGAAACAACTCACTAATACTACTTTTTAAGAATTAATAATGCGTTTTTGCATTATTTAATAAAAATAGACTTAGGATTTGTTAATATATTTACCTAATGCCTTGTATAAAAAGCGTAGATTAATTCATTGTAGTGTATTTTTCTCTTCTTTTTATGCATAGTAGATTCGAGCTGTTATTCCTTTTTTATTCATTGTATCATTAATTTAATTTTAATTGTATTTAGTTTCATTCTATTATTAGACATTAATTTCATTATTATTCAATATGACAGATAATGAATTGTTCAATAACTATTATTGTAACTTTTTTTGTATTCATATGTAACATGTTTGTCCTGTCTAATATGACTACTATTGTAATTTTTTTGTATTCATGTGTAACATATGTTTGTCCTGTTTTATATGACTATTATTGTATTTTTTTTTGTATTCATATGTAACATATGCTTGTTCTGGTGAGTGGAAGAGAAGGCCACATGGCCTTAACTCCACCAGGCTAAATAAATAAATAAATAAATTATATGTATATGAGGCCAGATATAATAAGAACAGTTAAGTCTCGTAGATTGCGATGGGCAGGACACGTATGGGGGATGAAAGAGGTGCATGGAAGCTTTTTGTAGGAAAACCAGAGGGAAAACGCCCAGTTGGTAGACCAAGAATGAGGTGGGATAATAACATTAACTATGATTTGAGGGAAGTAGATTATACAGGGAATGATTGGAATGATTGGAAAACATTGGCTCGGAATAGGGATGTCCGCGCGGCCATGAACCTACGGGTTCGATAGTGTCAGTGAGTTAGTTAATTTTAGCAATTAAATGAATGCTGAAATATAAAGTCACAATTCATAAATTGTATTATATTGAAGTGTCTAACTGCAAAACTCACATTCTCCACTTTTGGTCGAAATGCATTTTTTGTTGATCTCCATGTGAATCAAGTCAAATTATACTCTAGGTAAATTCACATTATCCTATAGTAAGTGAAGGAAAAACATTGAGTGTGGTTTGAGAAACTCACATTCTCCACCAGCCATTTGGCTGCTAAAGTCACATTCTCCTCTCAGCCAATTGAAACAACTAGAAATATAAATACGGCCAGGAACTTCATCGGTCCGACTCGCAGCCAATATGATTGCAGGACATTTATTATTGACCCTTCTAGGCAATTCTGGACCTTCTCTCTCAGCTTCTCTTCTCTCCTTGCTCTTAATTACTCGAATTGCTCTAGTAATAGCAGGCTTCCATTAGGTCACGTGATTATCAGATGTTTGTATGCTACTATGGATGCTTGTTATTTTAATTTGCTGTTGCATTCTTTTAATACGAAATGAAGTTCAATTCATTGAAGTATAATGGATTTATCCTTTAAACCAGTGAATAAGTTAGCCGGAGAAAGGTTATCTCATAAGTGATAACCTGTATTCTATATCCTGATGCATTTATTCAGTGAATATAGAGGGCAGAAACCATCGCTAAAGGTAATTATTATATAAAAAAACAGAAAAAAGAAGACGTAGATTGCCTCTTAAAATACATAATGGAAAAGACTGGAGAATGCTCGATTCTCTGCACTTCTTTGAACATGTTATTGATGGACTAGAAATTAACATAGAAGTAGCTGAAGAAATGAATGAGTGCAGCTACGTAGAACCACCTGTTTTCACATTTAGGAAAGACTGTTTCACTTTACTTCTACGTAAATATGACTGTGGTAGCGCTAATAAAGTGATTCCATTGATACAGCATTAAAATCATTTCACTGGCACACCTTCCTAGTAGTTGTATTACCTTATCTAAATTGTTGAATCTTAATATTCCTGGCATCAAAAATAACATTCTCCAAATCATTACATTGCAAAACTCACATTCTCCAATATTTGATGTTATTTTTCTATCAATCTAACAGCTAGATTTCCCCCCCCCCATGTGGGGAGACATTTATTTATGACTCAATCTTCATGAAAATTACAGAATAAGTTCAAATTAATGTTTATTTTCATTGGTATCAGTTTTTTTGCTGTCTTCTTCTTCTTCTTCTTCTTCTTCACGATTTAGGCTTATTATATACTAGCCTGTTCCGGCTCCAAATTGCTGCTGTTTCCATCTTTTCTTTGGTCTTCCCAAACTTCTTCTTCCTCGTGGTGAATAGCTGTATGCTGCTTTTGGTATTCTATTCTCAGTCATTCTTGCCAAGTGTTCTTTCCAATTTGTTCTGTATTTCACTATTGTTGTGTTTAATTCCTCTACTTTTAGTTGTTGTCTTGTTTGTGCGTTATGTTTTTTGTCTGTTCTTTCATATCCTGCTATTGGTCTGAGGAATTTCATTTCAGCAGCTTGTATTCTGGCAGATTGTTGTGTTGTCACTGTCCATGTTTCGGAGCCATAAGTAATAATAGGCACTGTCATTGCCTTGTATAATTTCATTATACAGTCTTTCCTGGCTTTATTTTTCAAAGTTGCTGTTTACTTAAAATTTTAAAGTGGAGAAAGTGAGTTTTGCAGTTAGACCCTTCATTTAATATCTAAGGACATCAGCGTCGCGATTCAAAGCGTGAAAGTTGCTAAATGTTTCTTCAAAGATCTCTTCTTGGCGTTCTTTTAAGTTCCGTAAATTTATTTCGGATTCGAAGGAAGCCACACTCAGGATTTACACACTCTGACAAAATATATCGATTTCGGCCGGACTTCAACTCGCGAACTTCTTATCCGGAGGCACACATGACGGTCACTGAACTACCGCATCGACAAAATCGAAATAGAAATAGACGACAATAGAAAATCCCTATTCATGAACACACGTTCAGAAAATGATCAGTTATCGAAACAGGAATCTCCATTTTATTCTTTTTTAATTAGAAAGTAAAACACACGAGTTTGTAATTGGATCCATGGGACGTCACCGCACACCGAACTTGGTCGCTCGTGTTGTTCTTCACAGTATGTGTCTGAATTGAAAGGCAACACCAATTATCGAAGCTTGAAAACTGTAACAGTGGGAGGTAACGGGGACATGTATTGAATGAATACGGTTGTTTACTTTGGAGGTAAATCTGTTGTTTCAACCCGGAATTAAAACTAGGGACACGTAAAATCCTTGCAGACATGTAACAAACGTGACGTCAAGCATGGATGAATCTTGTATCATTTACTATTTAGTGCTACCATCTGTAATTACTTTTAACTATGCGACTCCGTGGTGCAAGCGGTTAGACGCTCGCCTGGGGTCCCGAGATAGAGTCTCGGTCGCCCCATGTGGGTTCCGTGGTGAACGAAAACGAGCTTAGGCAGGTTTTTTCTAGGGGTTTCCCCAGTTTTCCCCTGACACAATTTCATTCCACCTTTTCTCCATACTCATCTCTTCCACTTCGTTTCATTTCATTCATCTGCCCCGTAACGGTGTCATCTCCTGTTTAATTACACTGTTTCTTATTTTATTTCTTCTAGAAATTCCAGCTGAACGCCTCCAAAAATCCATTTCCGCAGAATTTAATTTACTTATTGTTCTGTATTTTAAATCCCATGTTTCTGCAACGTATGTCATTGTACTTCTTATTTCACTTCGTGTACTTATCATTTTACTTCTTGCACTTACCATTTTACTTCTTGCACTTATCATTTTACTTCTTGTACTTATCATTTTACTTCTTGCACTTATCATTTTACTTCTTGCACTTATCATTTTACTTCTTGTACTTATCATTTTACTTCTTGTACTTATCATTTTACTTCTTGTACTTATCATTTTACTTCTTGTACTTATCATTTTACTTCTTGCACTTATCATTTTACTTCTTGTACTTATCATTTTACTTCTTGTACTTATCATTTTACTTCTTGTACTTATCATTTTACTTCTTGTACTTATCATTTTACTTCTTGCACTTATCATTTTACTTCTTGCACTTATCATTTTACTTATTGCACTTATCATTTTACTTCTTGTACTTATCATTTTACTTCTTGTACTTATCATTTTACTTCTTGTACTTATCATTTTACTTCTTGTACTTATCATTTTACTTCTTGTACTTATCATTTTACTTCTTGTACTTATCATTTTACTTCTTGTACTTATCATTTTACTTCTTGCACTTATCATTTTACTTCTTGTACTTATCATTTTACTTCTTGTACTTATCATTTTACTTCTTGTACTTATCATTTTACTTCTTGTACTTATCATTTTACTTCTTGCACTTATCATTTTACTTCTTGCACTTATCATTTTACTTATTGCACTTATCATTTTACTTCTTGTACTTATCATTTTACTTCTTGTACTTATCATTTTACTTCTTGTACTTATCATTTTACTTCTTGTACTAATCATTTTACTTCTTGTACTTATCATTTTACTTCTTGTACTTATCATTTTACTTCTTGTACTTATCATTTTACTTCTTGCACTTATCATTTTACTTTTTGTACTTATCATTTTACTTCTTGTACTTATCATTTTACTTATTGCACTTATCATTTTACTTCTTGCACTTATCATTTTACTTCTTGTACTTATCATTTTACTTCTTGTACTTACCATTTTACATCTTGTACTTATCATTTTACTTCTTGCACTTATCATTTTACTTCTTGACTTTCACTTATCATTTTACTTCTTGTACTTATCATTTTACTTCTTGTACTTATCATTTTACTTCTTGTACTTATCATTTTACTTCTTGTACTTATCATTTTACTTCTTGTACTTATCATTTTACTTCTTGTACTTATCATTTTACTTATTGCACTTATCATTTTACTTCTTGCACTTATCATTTTACTTCTTGCACTTATCATTTTACTTATTGCACTTATCATTTTACTTCTTGCACTTATCATTTTACTTCTTGCACTTATCATTTTACTTCTTGTACTTATCATTTTACTTCTTGTACTTATCATTTTACTTCTTGTACTTATCATTTTACTTCTTGTACTTATCATTTTACTTCTTGTACTTATCATTTTACTTCTTGTACTTATCATTTTACTTCTTGTACTTATCATTTTACTTCTTGTACTTATCATTTTACTTCTTGTACTTATCATTTTACTTCTTGCACTTATCATTTTACTTCTTGCACTTATCATTTTACTTCTTGCACTTATCATTTTACTTCTTGCACTTATCATTTTACTTCTTGTACTTATCATTTTACTTCTTGCACTTATCATTTTACTTCTTGCACTTATCATTTTACTTCTTGCACTTATCATTTTACTTCTTGTACTTATCATTTTACTTCTTGCACTTATCATTTTACTTCTTGCACTTATCATTTTACTTCTTGCACTTATCATTTTACTTCTTGCACTTATCATTTTACTTCTTGCACTTATCATTTTACTTCTTGTACTTATCATTTTACTTCTTGTACTTATCATTTTACTTCTTGCACTTATCATTTTACTTCTTGCACTTATCATTTTACTTCTTGCACTTATCATTTTACTTCTTGTACTTATCATTTTACTTCTTGTACTTATCATTTTACTTCTTGCACTTATCATTTTACTTATTGCACTTATCATTTTACTTATTGCACTTATCATTTTACATCTTGTACTTATCATTTTACTTCTTGTACTTATCATTTTACTTCTTGCACTTATCATTTTACTTATTGCACTTATCATTTTACTTATTGCACTTATCATTTTACATCTTGTACTTATCATTTTACTTCTTGTACTTATCATTTTACTTCTTGTACTTATCATTTTACATCGTGTACTTATCATTTTACTTCTTGTACTTATCATTTTACTTCTTGAACTTATCATTTTACTTATTGCACTTATCATTTTACTTATTGCACTTATCATTTTACATCTTGTACTTATCATTTTACTTCTTGTACTTATCATTTTACTTCTTGCACATATCATTTTACTTATTGCACTTACCATTTTACTTATTGCACTTATCATTTTACTTATTGTACTTATCATTTTACTTATTGTACTTATCATTTTACTTATTGTACTTATCATTTTACTTATTGCACTTATCATTTTACTTATTGTACTTATCATTTTACTTATTGTACTTATCATTTTACTTATTGTACTTATCATTTTACTTCTTGTACTTATCATTTTACTTATTGTACTTATCATTTTACTTCTTGTACTTATCATTTTACTTATTGTACTTATCATTTTACTTATTGTACTTCTCATTTTACTTATTGTACTACTCATTTCACTTATTGTACTAATTTTTTAGTACTACCGTCTTTAATTACTTTCAACTGTGCGACTCCGTGGTGCAAGCGGTTAGACGATCACCTCTCACCGCTGGGGTCCCGTGATAGAGTCTCGGTTGCTCCATGTGGTTTTCGTGGTGGACGAAATGGAACTTAGGTTTTTTCTCGGGGTTTTCCCCTGCAACAATTTCATTCCATAGTTTCTCCATACTCATCTCTTCCATTTCGTTTCATTTCAACTGTCCCGTGACGGTGCGTCAGGCGTGGTTTGCCGGCACCCTTGTCATTCACAGAGCTCTATATAGAGGGCTTCATCTCAACTCATCCCTCGAGCCAACCCTGAGTTGGACACGAGTTGAGGATACTATACACAAAAATCTCGGAAATACTAGTTTACAAGCTAGTATTTGAAAAATATCTAATAACCTCCGATCCCTTTGTGGCCGATACGATGTATTTATTCTAATGGCAGAATTATTAACCATATGTTATTGTACAGATTTCCTATATGACACACGAGAGAATAAAATGTTTCTTACATTCTAAAAAACTCTAGATCACAATGATTATATCATGACGTCACCTATTTGTGCTCCTTGTTAATGTTCTCATTTTATTTCTGTTAAAATAAGGTGTCAGAATGACAAATGAGGGAAGTTTGGAAGAAGTGATTGAATTCAAGTATCTAGCAACAATAAATACAAATAGGAATGAGATGTACAAAGAAATTAAACATAAGTTCAATTCTGGAAATGCATGCATTTATGAATTACGGAGGCTCTTGTCGCCCCAACTTCTCTAAAAAAAAGTTAAACCAAAAATATGTAAAACTGTTATATAGATGCGAAGCATGGACTGTTACTATAAGGGAGGAGAAAATATTACAATTATTTGAAAATAAAGTTATTAGGAAATATTTTGGGCAAAAAGAGATGAACAGACTAGCGAATAGAGAAGACTACACAACAGTGAGCTACATGATTTTTATAGGGAACCAGATATAATAAGAACAGTTAAGTCTCGTAGATTGCGATGGTCAGGACATGTGGCACGGACGGGAAATGAAAGAGGGGCATGGAAACTTCATGTAGGAAAACCAGAAGGTAAAAGGTCAGTTGATAGACCAAGACAGAGGTGGTAGAATAACATTAACCACGAATTGAGAAAGTAGATTATACAGGGGATGATTGAAAACATTGGCTCAGGGTAGTGATGTGAAATGGAGAGCTAATGTCCGCGTGGCCATGAACCAGTGGGTTCGATGGTGCCAGTGAGTTAGTTTCTGAGGTCGTCTTACATTACTTACTTACTCACTGGCACTATCGAACCCGTAGGTTCACGGCCCCGCGGACATAAGCCCTCCATACATCCCTATATTGAACTAATGCTTTCCAATCATTCCCTGTATAATCTACATCCCTCAAATCATAGTTATTGTTATTCTCCCACCTCATTCTTGGTCTACCAACTGGGCGTTTTCCCTCTGGCTTTCCTACAAGAAGCTTCCATGCAAGTCTTTCATTCCCCATACGTGCAACATGTCCTGCCCATCGCAGTCTACGAGACTTAACTGTTCTTATTATATCTGGCTTCCTCTACAGACCATGTAGTTCATTGTTATGTAGTCTTCTCCATTCACCTGTCTGTTCATCTCTCTTTGGTCCAAAAAATTTCCTAACAACTTTATTCTCAAATACTCGTAATCTCCTTTCCTCCCTTAAAGTAAGAGTCCATGTTTCGCATCCATATAATATAACTGGTAGAATAATAGGTTTATATATTTTCAGTTTAACGTTTTTTGAAAGGAGTTGGGACATGAAGAGTCTCTGCAATGCATAATAGCACGCATTTCCAGAATTGAGCCTATGTTTAATTTCTTTGTGCATCTCATTCCTATTTGTGATTATTGTTCCTAGGTATTTGAATTCAGCCACTTCCTCAAAATTTCCCTCATTTGTCATTAGCTGTCCATTTCCATTAAATAATGAATTTCTACGTGTGACCATATATTTAGTTTTATTGATATTTACTTCCAGTCCTAATTCCTTAGTGTTACTCAATAGTGTGTGCGTGTTGTCCTTTAGTATCTCCTCGCTATCGGCCAATTATACTATATCATCAGCATAAACTAACAGTTGTAGGCTTTTCTCATTTTCTAAAGATTTAATGACATGCTCTAGTACAAAATTAAATAGTAGAGGAGATAGTGCATCTCCTTGCTTCAACCCATTCTGGATTTCAAAAGTGTCCGAAAACTGTTTGCCTACACGCACCCTACTCTTTGTATCATTTAGACACATTCGTATAAGTCTAACTAACTTTTTAGGAATTCCGAACTCCAGCAGGATACTATATAACTTCTCCCTCTTAATTGAATCATTTGCTTTTTTGAAGTCTACATATAGTTGATGTACAGTACCATTATATTCCCATTTCTTTTCTAAAATCTGTTGAGGTCGTATTACATTCATGTAAAAATACGTGTGATATAAGGGACTATGTACACTAACTTATACAGGAAATGAAACGACCAAATTAGCTAATTCGATCAAGAAACAAGATAAATACAATAAAATCGCCTTTAAAACCAATAATAAACTCAATAACATAATTTCTAACAAAGCAGAAACAACAAACAAATATGAAATTAAAGTCGTCTATAAACTAAAATGCAATAGTTGTGAAAAATTCTACACATGCAAAACAATAAGAAACTGTAACACAGGATATTCGGAACATTTACAACATTTTATTAATAATGAAAAAAAATCAAGTTTTGCCAAACATATACCAGAAACAGGTCATCTATTAAAAAAAATCGATAACTCTATGTCAATACTACACAAAGAGTATAATAACAGCATCAGCATCCTTAATAATAATAATAATAATAATAATAATAATAATAATAATAATAATAATAATAATATAATAATAATAATACTTTATTTATTCTGGCAGAGTTAAGGCCATAAGACCCACTCAATGAGAACATAATCGCAGACATAAATCCGTTATACAACCTATATAACAGAATCAATTCCAGTTAAAATGCAGAAGATGAAACATTGTTTTCGAAAGGCCTCCATATTAGAATAACTTGAAGTTTAATAATTTAGTTGAGGACGATTGACTTAACAGGTAAAAAATTATATAATTAACAGCTTATAAGGGACTTTGGTCACCACAGACCATGTTCCACTGAACACATCATGATTTCTCGTTAGGCGTATGAAAAGAAATACAGAACAGAATGTTCTGCACGTCAATTAACGTGCAGATCTCAATCGTTTCTGAATGCTGTCATCTTAAGCGATTCTAAGGCAGCCATATTAGCAATAGCAAATTACTTATCATCTCCTGCTAACAAAGAAATATTACAGAGTAGACAGATCATCAGAAATATCAATACAGCAGGTAAAAATGTTTCTCTGCAGTGGATACCATCCCATTGTGGCCATTACAGGGAACGAAATGGCAGATTTGCTGGCCAAGAAAGGAACCCACATCCTTCAGACAACATCGAACATTATATCTTACTCTAGAGCAGCTACGAACATCCGCTTCAGAGTGAGAGAAGCCTTCAGAACCTCCCTAGAGCTCCAAATGACTGGCAAACCTTGGAAAGCATCCATCCAAACTACACTGCCAGATTGGCCCAGAAGAGTAGCTGTTGCATCATTCCATACTGCAACAGGACACGACTGCCTAGGTCTTCTATCAACTCAACAATGTATCCTCTGCAACACTATGGAAGATATGGATGCTGATCACATCCGAACTTGCCCAACCCTAACAACCAACAATTTCGTGGACAGGTACTGGGAAACCAGGGAAAAGATGATGAACATTTTATAATATTTCTTGTTATTGTTTGCTTTCCTCAGTCATTATTGGCTAATGAAAAATTTCAAAAGCCACTGCATGTAAATAAATAAATGTTCCGCACGTCCTAACCTTGAGGCAATCCTCTAATGAGGGAAGTTGTATATAATATCATCATCATAGTACATTCACGAATTTAGGCCATTTGTTGACCTGTTTCGGCCTCAAGAGAAACATCATCCAAAAGTCTTTTGAGTGGACGTCCTGGTCTTCTTCTTCCTGCATGTTGATATCTTAACATTTGTTTGGGTATTCTGTGATATTCCATTCGATGAGCATGTTGCATCCATCTTGACTTATAATCAGAAATTTTGTTTTCTAAAGATTCCATGTGTAATTCTTCTAAGATATCTTCATTTTTTTTGTGATCTAGTAGTGTGTATCCTGCAGTCCTCCGAAGGTATCTCATTTCAGCAGATCTAAGTCTCTGTATATCCTTCTGTTTCAACGTCCATACTTCGCTACCATACAAAAGAGTTGGAAGAGCCAGTGTTTTATACACTTTCAGTCTAGAATGCTTTTGGACTAACTGTGGCTTGAAGATAGAATTTATTAACCCTAAAATTCTTAAAAATTTACATATTTTTGCATTTACATCTTTTTCTTCTTTATATGAGATATTGCATCCTAGATATGTGAAATTATTCACCTACTCCAAAATTTTATTGTCCAGTACAATTTTACTTCTGACAGGATCTACACCTAGAAATGCCATAATTTTTGTTCTTTCTGTAGATATCTTTAATCCATATTCTTCTGTAATTTTGTTAAGTTCATACAGACCTTTCTGTAGATTATCTTCGCAATTTGCTATTATTATTTGTATATAATAAAAAAAATAATAAAATATTTGCTCGGAGGAAAATGGGATGACTGAAGTGTGATCTGCATTGTTCGGATGTCAGAAGAAGGTGAGACAACGTTACAAACATTCTTTATTCTCATTCCCGCAGTCCCGTTGTTCCGACACAAAGCCACCTAAATGATATTTCTTTTTAATCCACAAAAGCTAATATCGAAACGCTAAATAATACACATTTCAAGTTGCCCTATATTCAACAACTATTGTTAACATGGGAAGACAGGTGTTTAGGTTTCCCGTGCCTCGAGGAAGATAGACAGATATATTATTACAGACTTTATAATTATCGCGTACAAAAGACATTGACAGACATTTATGATTTTCATTAAAATAATATTGTGCACAACCAACCTCATATTGATAATGATGATATTATTAATCATCATCATCATCCGGTATCATGGCAGTTGCCGCCGTCTTCCGAAAACCTAACGCCTTTCCTCTCTGTCCATCCATTGATCTTCCTCCAATCCTCTGATATTCTTAGCTGCTTGTACCCCTTCCATCCAAGTTTTTTTTCGGTCTTCCTCTCTTCCTCCTCTCTATTGGGATCCATTCCATAACAATTTTAGACAATTTTTGCTCTGACATTCTTTTGACATGGCAATACCACTGTAATATTTTCTTTTATATAATGTTTATGATGTCTGGCTCCTCTTGTACACCCATAATTTCCCTTATTTCTTTATTTCGTATTCTATCCGTTCTATAATAGTAGTAGTAATAATAATAATATTTTTATTTAGGAATATTCCACAATACAGTGTTTCTCCTTCAACCCAAAGAGATTTGTCACCAGAGGTTCCTGTCTAAAGCATCTTCTTCCCTCATATCTCTAGCTTCCATACTTCTCTTCATTCCATCCATCCATCGTTCTCTAGGCCTGCTTCTTCCACTTCTTCCATTAGCTTTCCAATTAAGGATCTTCTTTGGTATTCTTATGAGGTGTCCACACCTTTTCAAACCTTTTCTTCTATTATATAATAATAATAATAATAATAATAATAATAATAATAATAAAGAAACCCCAGATATATGATTTTGTAAACACATCAGCAACTCTTAACATTATCTTGCTGACTGAATGGCCATGGTCCAGTTTTGATAAAACTCGACGTTTTGTTTACATCTCCGGAGCCGTTCAGCTGAGTTAATACAGGACGAGCACAATCTCTTGAGGATGCACAGCGCAGCAATAGATAAAACATGGAGTTTTATCGGAACTGGTCCACAGTCATAATTTTAAGAATCGCCCATTGAAACTCTACAAAGCTGTATAACAGAAAATGTGTATATATATATATATATATATATATATATATATATATATTATAATTACATTTTTGACATTGAGCAATGCAAGCTTAATACGACATAAACAAATAATTGCCTGGACGGGATTTGAACCCGGATCTCTGAATTGGCACTTGAGTGATATCCATTACACAATCGGGCAAATCTAATTCAAACACTTATTTTTCTTAAATATATACTCTCCATTATTACAAGATGTAGTGAGAACTCGGTCTTCACTGCCACCTGGTGGCTAGCTATTATAACAAGTAATCAAATTTAAAGAGAATATTTTTACTTTATAGCAGTGACGCTTTATCGATGTTATATTTATATTTTTTTACATTGAGCAATGCAAGCTTAATATGACATGATAAAAAAATAATTGCCTGGACAGGATTTGAACCCGATCTCTGAATTGATACTTCAGTGTGATATCCATTACACCACCGGGCAAATCTAATTCAAACACTTATCTTTCTTCCACTTACTTGTGTCTTGCACTCTTTTAACTTTACTATCTAACCTCTCTTGGTTAACTCTTGTTTTTTTCGACCCCGACGCTATTAGGGCATCCGAGGGCTAGGGAGTCTTTCCTTTCTTCCATTTCTTCTTTCCTTTTTTTTCTTTTCTTCTCCAGAAAAGCCTGACCAGAGGCTATAAGATGGCAGCCCCATCACTGGTCTTGCCTTCCTTTGGCCAGCAACCAATCGAAGGGACTATTATTATGCTTTCAAGTCTTATACGAGAATTTCCCGGGGAGGGAAAATTTTCTATAGGATCGTAACAGGCCTTGGCCTAATACTTGGAAGGAAGAAGAAGAAGAAGAAATATATACTCTCCAGTGGAGAAAAATAAGTGTTTGAATTAGATTTGCCCTTGGTGTAATGGATATCACGCTGAAGTACCAATTCAGAGATCCGGGTTCAAATCCCGTTCAGGTATTGATTTTTCTTATGTCATATATATATATATATATATATATATATATATATATATATATAATATATTGAATAATGTAAGGTTGGAGTTGAGAACACTGGAGTGCAAATGCATATATATATATATATATATATATTATATATGTGTGTGTGTGTGTGTGTGTGTGTGTGTGTGTGTGTGTGTGTATGTGTGTGTATGTGTGTAAATCAGTGAGTGGGTAAGAGTGAGAGAGTATGAGTGTGTATAGGTCTATGTGTGTTTTGGTGTGTGTGTGTTTGTGTGTGAGAGATATAAATATATATATATATATATATATATATATATATATTGTGTGTGTGTGTGTGTGTATGTATACTCGGACCAATGAATCTATGCCCCTACAGCACTGACATGGTTCTTAGAAAAGTACATGTGTATACTGACACCATTTCACCGCACTCTCCTCCCACTACGTCAAACAGCAGCCACGGTAACTTATCGAGTAGGGATGTTGCCAAACTTTCCCCAGTGTCATGGTTTTTCAATATTGAATAATGTAAGGTTGGAGTTGAGTTGAGAACACTGGAGTGCAATGCAAATAATAATATCCCGCAAAAAGACTCAAAATTGTGAGTAGTGGGGGGAAAGAGAGAAAGATAGGAATGCAGGGAGGGAAATGATTTGCCGAGGCAGAAAAGGAAGTAGGCTTTAGTTAGCATACCTTATGGGGGCACAGGTACGTTGGACAGACAATATATGCATGTAAATGAGTGTGATTATTATTTTTATTTATAATATTTTTTGTCCAAGATATTTATTGTATTTTAGTACATCCTCGTATTACTGGCTCAAACCTGCTGGTAACACATGACCCTATGGTCGACTCAGCCTCTAACTGAAATGAGTACCCTGTTATTGTGCTGGTGTAAAAGCTACCGTCTCGCAGGGCTGACAACCCGGTGGAAAAAGTTGGAGCTTTAACTTACTACTACCCCAAGGGTCTCCTTTGGCCTGTAGTCGGGTAACTTTACTTTAGCTTTACATTCTCTTATATCACATATCTTCAATAACTTCTTCTTCTTCCTTCCAAGTATTAGGCCAAGGCCTGTTACGATCCTATAGAAAATTTTCCCTCCAGCGTTTCATAGGACGGCCCAGTGATCTTCGTCCTCTTGGTATATAATTATAAACAGCTTTGGGGATCCGATTTGAACTCACTCTTTCAAGATGGTGTTTCCAATTTAGTTGGTACTGTTTAATATATTCCAAAATTGGCGTAGTCTTCAATTCTTTTAAGATATCGGTGTTCCTTTTCCGATCCCATCTGCTGTAACCCGCTGTTCTGCGCATGAATCTCATTTCACAAGCCGTTATTCTGCTTTCATGTTGTCTTTTTAGTGTCCATGCTTCACTACCATAGGTCAACACTGGTCTAGCCAAAGTGTTATATAAACGTAATCTGGTGTTTTTTTTTTTGTACAAGGGATGGTTTCATAACTTGATTAATAATTCCTAAACTTTTATTATAACTAGTAACTTTTTCAGGGATATCCTTTTCATCCCAGATAGAGAGATAATATCCAAGATATTTATATTGATTACATCTCTCTAAAATTTTATTCTGGAGACAGATTTTACTTTGTATGGGGTCCTTCCCAACAAATGCCATAATTTTAGTTTTGTTAATTGATATTTCCATATTAAATTTGGCACCTATTTTTTGTAAATTATAAATTGATCGTTGCAAATCATTTTCGGAAAGTGCCAGAAGAGCTAAATCGTCTGCGAAAAGAATAGCATCGAGTTTGAGGTTCCTTTTGATGGGTATATATCCTCGTTGTGTTTTCCTCCATTCATTTATTAATTCATTCATGTATATAATGAAAAGCACCGGTGAAAGTCCACATCCCTGTCTTACTCCAGTGTTGATCTTTTTCCAAGAAGATAATTTGCCATCTTGTTTAACAGAGATTTCATTATCTTTACAGATGTTGAAGATATTAGTAATATATTGTTGTGGAACGTTATCATCAGCTAAAATTTGTAGTAATATATTTCTGTCTACTTTGTCAAAAGCCTTTATGAAGTCAACGAAGGCGATATGAGTTTCTACATTGAATTCCTTGTGCTTTCTAATAGTAGTTTTAGAGTAAAGAATCCATCTGTACAAGATCTAACCTTTCTGAATCCATTCTGCTCTTCTCCAATTATATTTTCATAAATTTTCCTCAATTTATTCTTAACTATATTAGCATAAATTTTATATCCAGAGTTCAACAAGCTAATTCCACGATAGTTATCTTTGATTTGGCGACTTCCTTTTTTGAAGATTGGTATTACAATGGATTTGTTCCAGCTTTGTGGTGGTTCTTGTCCTTCCCATGGTGTTCATTTCATAGTTTTTTTTTTCCTAATGCCACCAGGTTGTCTTTTATCACATTTCTGGCTTTCTCCCCTGGCATGGCGGAATTGTAATCCATTTCTTAGGAGTTACGTTACCCCGATGATATGATGGGTGATAAATGATAATGAAGCGCCAGGAGAGTTCTTAACCTAAATTCCAGACCATGGGCAACCACAGGAATAATTCCCTTTCAGAAAAAGTTCCTATGGTTTGACCGAGAATCGAACCCGAGACCTCATGTACAGTAGTCAGTAACGCTAACCAGTAGCCCATGAGGCTGGTAAACTTCTTAAAACAATTAGTATTATCCACCACCGTGGTGTATGGATAACGCCGTTGTCCCAGACGGAGGGTTCCATCCCCTATCAGGAAAGTTTCATATGTCAAGTATTTTCTCCGTTTTCCCTCACATATAGGACATATGTGAGGAAACTTTAGGGGCCAAAGAGTCATAAGTGATGTCACGAGTGATTTCCAATTTATCTAGATAATTTGGAAATCAAGAGTGGCATTTGTTAGCACTATTTAACGAATAAAATTAAGCTGTTTACTCACAAATCATTATTTAACTATAGTCATTTTAAAATATTTATATATTTAATGTAAACGGCGATGTTTGAAAACAAATGAGAAACGATTGGTACGCTTCATTTGCTTCTTTTGTTCGATCGCTGCTACCAGATCATAATATTATTTATTGCCAAAAGATCGCAATGTTGTAAGAATGCACCCTAGTGGAGAAATTTATAACCAACGTTATAGGTATTAATTAATTTCTGATGTCCTATGATGTAAATATGTCAATTATATTTTCTGCGTCATTTCCTGGAAAATAATTTGTTTAAGAAAGTGCAAACAGTGGTTTAATTTTTTTTGTGGTATAATCAATTGTTACAAATGTTTTTATATTATCTCTCGCATGCGCTAGGTGTTGACATCCATGCACTATATATACAATCTGGTAGCCGTATTCCTTACAGAGTCAGTCACTGCAAAATAATGCTATGGCCTATTCAGAATGTTAAAAAGGAGCTGCTTTCTTTATTATGGAAAACTTTATTTGGTAAATTTTAGGCGAAACACGATTGTGATTGGTTGTAAATCAAAAATCATTGAAATGTGATTGGTCATTGACTCCCATTTGGGGCATGAGTTAAATAGTCTCCAAAAACACCATCTGGCTGTCGTAATTACCCATTCAATATTTGCCTTGTTTAGCATGCACGTATTATTGAATGGCATGTCTTGTCTTAAATATTAGAGTTGTCTCAGAGTTGGAGCTCACGTTGAGTTTATCACTCATTCGGGAGGACCCACGTGTTTTTGTGTGATCAAAAAAGCATTATGTGATTCAGAGTTAAAAATTCTCTCCCAACAAATTGTGTCCTTTTAAGGCCTGGGAGCTGTAGGGCACGTAAAAGTACCTACAAATGGAAAGGTTGAACTACGTAAAACAAAGAAAAAATAAGATTCATATTAAGATATTTTTTGGCCGATGTGACTAATTTCTTATACTTACCAATATTGTTGTTATGGAAGTAAGTCAACGTTCCCACATCTAACCTGGTTGCTAGGCAAAAAAAAAAAAAAAAATCACAATGCTGATAAGGACTCAAAAAACACACGTTCGGTAAGTAAAATAAAACATTTCTTGAATGTTTTGTGCACTAACTTGTACCTTTCTTTATACTTTCTGCAATAATGCAGAACATCCCACTCTCCAGGCTTCTTTAATACCTCTGTCATCTACCACGACTCCTTCCATAATAAAATTATCAAACAGATTCTAATCACGGTACTACATATAAAAATGTCTCCACAGCCAATAACCCTTGCTTATAATAAAACAAATGAAAAGCTACATAGCAACGCCACCAAATGTTTCTTTCTCATAGAAGTCATTTACATCCAACCAATATTTTAATTCATTTATTACTATATTTAATAAAAATTAGTCACATCGACCAAAAAATAGTATGCAATGCACATGAGGTACGCACGTAACAGATCTCGGAAATTGAAAAAACTCGGCGCAAGCGCCTCGTTTTTTTCAAACTTTTTCTCGATCAGTAACGGGTGCTTACGTCACTTGTATAGCAATATAATAAAAGTACTGTAATGCATGAATTCAATCAATAAGCAAAATAATAAAAACCCTGCAGTTCACCATCGTTTTAATAAAATGATGAGTAATTTATCTTTAGGATTTGCTGGGCTACCCTTTTTTCATTCATACCATGAGTCCTAAAGTAATGATATATAATTATAATCTGTGTTTGAGCCTTTGGCATCGGTTCCCTGAAGTAGTCGCCGCCCGGAGAACCGAATCGGGGACTATTTTACCTCCAGAAAATTTTACCCCGATGGAACCTATGTCCGCGTTTCTTGACGGTTGTATTTTTTACGGTAAAAGATCGTCACTCTTTCGACCAAGATACTTTTTTAGTCTGGCTTATCGCCTTCAACTTGTCCCACATGGATAACCCTTTTTGCAGGAATGCTACCGCCGGCATAGCTCTCGGGGTCATTTAAGCATGATGAGTCTTGTCATCCCAACTCCTTTCAAAGAAAGGTTAAATTAAAATACCTATAAAACGCGGTGGACTAGTGGTTATGCTCCTTGCCTCTGGTCTCGAGGGTCGTGGGTTCAAACCCGGCCGTGGTCGATGGATTTTTTAGAACGGAAACATCCAAGGAGCAAGTCCTCCGGGAGGGACTTTAAGCCGTGGGTCACGAGTCTGAAGATTTTCAGGCTCGTAAAAAATCCTGAATGAAAAGGCCTCTAAGCAAAATTTACCGAATTTTCCCGTCCTAGTACTACCTTGGTTTCCTAGATGTCAGTATGAGGCGGAACGCTGACCACGGACCACTCAAAATGACATCTATACGAAAACAAGTGTAACTAAATTAGTATGGTTCAAATTCTACCCTGTAGGGGGAGAGCGTCTAAATCTCTGGAAAGGGAAAACATAGGCTTACAATACAATACATAAAACAATTGTTCTCCCAGTTATATGGATGCAAAACGTGGACTCTTACTTTAAGGGAGGAGGGAAGATTACGAGTATTTTAGAATAAAGTTCTTAGGAAAATTTTGTCCCGCGCCGTAGCCGAGCGGTTAAGGCAGGAAGCCTTGGAGCAGAGCTACGGGACTTGCGCTGGTTCGAGTCTCCATGGGGAAGAAATTTTCTCATGATATTTCGGCCAGTATGGGACCGGTGCCCACCCAGCATCGTAAGGCAATTGGGTAGCTACAATAAGTAGCGGCTCCAGGTTGAGGAACCAGCTATAACGGCTGGGGGACTCGACATGCTAACCACATGTCACCCCTACACTGGCTGTTGATCATCTACCTCTGTGATTGACACATGTGGATGTGAAGGGCCAGCAGCCGGCTGGTAAAAGGGCAACCGCTGAAAAGTGGAAAGACCCTCAATCGGAATCGGAAAATTTTTGGGCCAAAAAGAGGTGGATAGACAGGTGAATGGAGAAAACTTCATAACAGTGAACTACACGGTCTTATAGCAAGCCATATATATATATATATATATATATATATATATATAATGAGAACAGTTAAGTCTCGTAGGCTGCGATGGGCAGGACATGAGGCACGAATGGGGAATGAAAGGGTTGCATGGAAGCCTCTGGTAGGAAAACCAGAGGGAAAACGCCCAGTTGGTAGACCAAGAATGAGATGGGAGGATAACATTATCGATGATTTGAGGGAAGTAGATTAAACAGGGAATGATTGGAAAACATTAGCTCAGGATAGGAATGTATGTCCGCGCGGCCATGAACCTACGGGTTCGATAGAGCCAGTGAGTTAGTTTAGTTATAATTATAATCTACAATTTAACCTACATCTACTGTAGATTATTTAGAACTCTTTGTAAAGAGCTGTTTTGACACGAAGTTGCCATAAAAAGAAAACAAGTTATGAAATAAGAAAATAAGATTAAAAGAAATATTCGATTGAAGTTTTTGCCAGTTCTATATATAAATTTTATATTCAGTCCATCCGTTAATCAAATGCTTTATCAAGGCCTCTAATTCGGTGTCAGAAGGTACACAAGCAAAGGAATAGCTGACTCACAAATTGTATAAGTGGCACAGTGGTTGTAATCCAAAGTACATAGTGGGTTTTTTTTTAAGACTTGCTAATGTAAACTCAAGTATGAATGCTATTAATATATACAGGGGATTGTTCAACTGCACAAACCGGTAGTTGCAATAAAGTTGAATGACTTACAAGTTTCAAGTGGGATGTACATTTATTATGTTATTATTCTATGATAACTCCTGTCAGAGTTAAGAAAACAACTCTTACATTTCCAGTTATATTGTATAAACAGGGCGTATTTTGTCACAAAACAGAAAACAGGTGTTTAAACAATGTTGGAGAAATAAGTGGTTACAAATTTTCACTTTATTTAAACTGGTGTAGTCTATATCATAAGTATAGCCCGGATTTGTATGCAAAATAAAGTACTGAATATGCATGGAAAATGTAGAAAATATGCACCCTAAATATGCAAAAACAGATAGTAATAAAATCAAATAAATTATTTGCTTTGTGGGTAAACTTACATTGCTGTTATTATAGCCTCACTCTTATGGTTAACCGTTTATATAAAAGCGGGTACCGCGCGGCAATGCTTGACATGCGGTGTTGTCACGTTTCTCATAGCGCTATGGGCATTTATTACTCATTATTTATGTTCCATCCATAGTAATTTTGCCCGAAGGCAGGTCCTTCACTGCAATCATGGCATTTTCATGCTATGCTTGCAGCTTTACTAGGGAATTGTAGGTGTGTTAGCTTCCCGTTGCTTTCCACACCGATGAAGGATGATGATGATGATAATGATAAGGATGATGATGATGATAATGATGGCCATATGATTTCGGGAACCGTTTGGGCCTTAAAGTTTTCCTGACATTTGTCTTACAGGTGAGGAAAAACCCCGATAAAAACCTCACCCAGAAAAACTGCCCCGACCGGAGATCGAACCCGGGCCCGCTGCGTGACAAGGCAGCACGCTACCTCGAGACCACAGCGGTGGACTTATTTATGTTATTGTTTAATTTTTATGTTATTATTTTGTATTGTTTAAGTTTTAAAATTAAAATTATGTACGTATTTATCAATTAAATTATTTAATTCCAGCATTATTACATAATTTTAATATCCATACAAAATCATGCTGAAAATATTATATTTATTATTATTTTTATTATTATTATTATTATTATTATTATTATTATTATTATTATTATTATTATTATTATTATTATTATTATTATTATTATTATTATTATTAACTGTTCGGTCTGAAAATTTTCCCCATAGCCGCCACATGTCGAAATCACTTATCACTTATATATAAACCTGGTTGAGTGGTAGACAAGGCCTTAAGGCCTTAACTCTGCCAGGTAAAATAAAGCTATTATTATTATTATTATTATTATTATTATTATTATTATAAACTAATATAATATGTAGATATGGTATTATTATTCTAGCTACATATCATAATAAATCATTGATAATTATACAATTAATTACGGTATACAATTTTATAACTGGACCGAATGTTCCACATCGTTCCAAGTTTTAATTGAAACTGAGGGAAGAATAGCAATGTGGCAACATCGTCATAGTCGCGGCAGTCGGGATCTTTGTATTTTAATAACATATAACAGCTGCGGGGAAACAAAGCGAGCCGCTTGTTAAGCATCATAGTGAGGCGATAATACAACAGATAAGGAAGATTTTCATGAGGTTTTCTTTTGTGTGAAACTCCTTAATCTATCAGTGAAGAAGGATTTTAGAATGAAATTTTCCTTTCTATATCACATGATGTCAAAGGTGTTTGTGAAAAACACCACAGTTCTTCTTCAGTGAATTTTTCTTCGGTTACAGCTTTTTTTTTTTTCACTATCACCATAGAGCATTTTGCAAATTCGACAAATTCCATTGTAACCAGAATTGTTATTTAATACAGAGTGATTCAGAAATATGGCTATATGTTTGATCGCATTTTGTGACGAAAATATTATTATTAAAGGAAATATGATGTTATCATTGGAAAGGGAATCGTTCAAATGACAACAATAGAAGGTAAAGTGATCCCACAACAGGCCTCAGGAGGCCCTTGGGGTAGTAGGAGGTTAAGGCTCCCACTTTTTCTAGACAATCGGCACTTTATGTCAGCCGGGTTGTCAGCCCTGCGTGACAGCCGCCTTTACCCCAGAACAAGCGTCTAGTACTCATTTCAGTTAGAGGCTGAGTCGACCCCAGGGCCATAGTGCCGCCAGAAGGTTTGGGTCAGTTTAAAAATCCTGACCCCAACGGCACTTGAACCCTAGACCCTCCGGCTTGTAGCTCAGTGCCTTAACCACTACACTACGGCGTGCCCCCGACAACAGTAGAACAAAACAAAACATATCACTGCTCACGTGCAGCTTGGCGGGTTGATTTTTGTGGGCTAGCGTCGAAGGCCTCCACAATTCTCTTCGTTGTTTCTGCATCCGTGCTAATGCGAGGCCTTCCAGGAGGTTTGATTTTTCTGCATCCCTCCCTGTTCCAGGCAGCCGTTTCCCCTCCTCCCCTTACCCCAACAGTCGACGGCTGCAATGCTACGTTAAACTCACGTCTTGCGGCCTCACGATCATTAGCATACGTGCTATCTTACTTATTGTGTCCGAGTTAGATTTTGTATTCATCTCCTCATTGTTTCTATTGGATTAGATCCATAAATTTTTTTCGGCAACCTGTCTTCCATCATAATTTCGTATAAAAATATAAATTGTAATTGGAATGAAAACGTAGAATACTTCTTAACACAATAGATGATTATAAGTTATTCTTCTTCTTCCTTCCTTCCTTCCAAGTATTAGGCCAAGGCCTATTAGGATCCTATAGAAAATTTTCCCTCCAGCGTTTCATAGGACGGCCAAGTGATCTTCGTCCTCTTGGTATATAATTATAAACAGCTTTGGGGATCCGATTTTAACTCATTCTTTCTAGATGATGTTTCCAATTTAGTTGGTACTGTTTAATATATTCAAAAATTGGCGTAGTCTTCAATTCTTTTAAGATATCGGTGTTCCTTTTCCGATCCCATCTTGTGTAACCTGCTGTTCTGCACATGAATCTCATTTCACAAGCCGTTATTCTGCTTTCATGTTGTCTTTTTAGTGTCCATGCTTCACTACCATAAGTCAAGTCTTATAAGTTATTCTTGTTAGCAAATTCTAAATTAAGTTACTTTATATAATACTGAACTTAAATATTGCTGTTAATTATGGAGGAGATAATAAAACTACTATTTTGCAAAGGGTTTCAGAAAAAAATGTAAATTTATTTTCTCTATACAGTTAAAATTCTGTACGATTTAGTTCGAATACAAAATCATGTTAATAAAATATACGAGTAAAACTAATGGGTTCATTATTTGTTGGCAATGTTTTCTATTTATTCAATATCTATGAAACTTGACATTTTACTGTTATTTCATGCACATTCGTTTAAAATAAAAATTATTTCATTTTAATCATTAATTTAATTTGCCAGTCATTTATTTAAATATTATGGCAATTTCTAATCTAACCTAAGATAATGGAAAACTATGGGTCACATATGAAAACTAATATGATGTGTGTGGATGGATAGATGGATGGATGGATGGATGGATGGATGGATGGATGGATGGATGGATGGATGGATGGATGGATGGATGGATGGATGGATGGATGGATGGATGGATGGATGGATGGATGGATGGATGGATGGATGGATGGATGGATGGATGGATGGATGGATGGATGGACGGACGGACGGACGGACGGACGGACGGACGGACGGACGGACGGATGGATGGATAGATAGATAGATAGATAGATAGATATATAGACAGATATATAGACAGATAGATAGACAGATAGATAGACAGATAGATAGACAGATAGATAGACAGATAGATAGACAGATAGATAGACAGATAGATAGACAGACAGACAGACAGATAGATAGATAGATAGATAGATAGATAGATAGATAGATAGATAGATAGATAGATAGATAGATAGATAGATAGATAGATAGATAGATAGATAGATGGATGGATGGATGGATGGATGGATGGAAAGCTCTGCGGCCATCACTTAAGTGTTGGCGGTGAGCGATCCATTTTGGACCTCCTTAATAGGTAGAACCCCGGGTTCCTGTAAAATACATTAGCCCCGGTTTAAATTTTGAATTCAAATTTGAAGTTAATTAGCAGAGTGAAGTCGGAAGCGGACCTTTAAGGGTTCTATTCCAGCATTTGCTCTTTGGATTGAGGGAAACCGCATAAAACCTCAATCGGAATAGCCGGTGTTTGGATAGAAAAAGAATATTAAAAATATAATACAACCAATCTGAATATAA
Source organism: Diploptera punctata (assembly GCA_030220185.1). Classification (NCBI taxonomy): domain Eukaryota; kingdom Metazoa; phylum Arthropoda; class Insecta; order Blattodea; family Blaberidae; genus Diploptera; species Diploptera punctata. Next base: position 1,993,469 of record JASPKZ010003829.1, on the reverse strand, counting down.
AGTGAAGGTAACCTTATGAAAATGTATCAAGGGTGAAAAATGTTGGCGTGTAACTTGTAATACAAATATTTCATGAAGTACCGCATCCGTGCTGTTTGCGCAATTATACATAAAATCAACAAGCTCTGATATAGAACTCGAAGAAAAAAAAATCTTACAGAAGAGTCCAGCAACCTACTTCCCACATTAATCAGTGACCCGTTACAAATTCAAATGAACAAAGGTTTAAGGTAAGGAAAATATATTAATCTTAGAGTCTGTAAGTTTGTTCTTAAACGTTACAGATTTCAGATGAAAATAAAACACATTCTCTACTTAATAAATAATAGTTTTAAAAAACTAAAAGAACACGCTTTATTAGAAAACTAAAAAATGAAAAATAATTTTAATTTCCATTACGCTTGGGATAAAGTAAAATGGTCAACAAAAAAATCATCATGTTGAGTGATTCCGGGTTCTGTGGCCGTGGTCCATAGTTGGTGTTGATACCAGACGTTTCGCCCTCAACTGCGGAGGGCATCTTCAGTGGCGAGTGCTTCTAGGCGTGTTTCCTGGTCGGAAGCTCTACTCTAAGTAGAGCTCTACTCTAAGTAGAGCTTCCGACCAGGAAACACGCCTAGAAGCACTCGCCACTGAAGATGCCCTCCGCAGTTGAGGGCGAAACGTCTGGTATCAACACCAACTATGGACCACGGCCACAGAACCCGGAATCACTCAACATTATGATTACCGGCCGTGAAAGCCTGCATTCAACTAAAAAAATCATCTCCAACACATATAGAATAAAACTACAGTTATCAACAAAAAGAAAAATAATTTTACCATCAAAAGCTTGGGGTGCTCTATATCAATTAATATATTTGATAATAAACAGATATTGGTAAAAGTAAGCTCTCTAAGAAGAAAATGTAAAAATCATAAAAAGCACCCCACGCTTTTGATGGTAAAATTATTTTCTTTTTGTTGATAACTCTAGTTTTATTCTATATGTGTTGGAGATGGTTTTTTTGTTGACCACTTTATTTTATACAAAGCGTACTGGAAATTAAAATTATTTTTCATTTTTTAGATTTCTAATAAAGCGTGTTCTTTTAGTTTTTTTTAAAACTATTATTTATTTTTTATTTTTTAGTTTTAATATTTTACAGAATAAGATAAAAATGTAAATATCTTTAAATTCGATACTATTGTAGTATGAGCTAAAAGTAATACTCTTCTATAAAAAAAACCCTCCCAGCCGAATTTGAACCAGCGACGTATGGATTACTGAAATTATATACCACTAAGAGTTCACTGCTGTACCAACTGACCTCTTACAACGATTGACTAAAAACTCGACAAGTCCGCAACCTATTATACCAGTTTTCATTTTTTTCATTTTCGGATGATTCTGGCCAGGATTTTAGAAACAAAATATGAAATGATTGTATTGTCACCGGTACTCTACACGTATACAAAGTTTCAAGTCGATCCAATGTTTCTAAGTGCTGATTGTCCAAAAAAGTGGGAGCCTTAACCTCCTACTACCTTAAGGGCCTCCTGAGGCCTGTAGTGGGATCACTTTACTTTACTTTAATAATAATAATAATAATAATAATAATAATAATAATAATAATAATAATAATAATCACTCCAGGGATTAGGCAATTGCCCGTTCCGACTTCATAATGCATCAGCCCAACGTCTTCTAGGTCTTCCAACATCACGTCTTCCTCTTGCTTGATAATTTCTTGCTAACAATGGATATCTCTCCTTACTCATTCCATCCACATGATCAATCCATTTCTGTCTGTAATTCGTGACCTTATCCAATAAAGGCTGTACTTTCAATTCTTCTCTTATATCCTCATTTCTTATTCTATCAAGTCTTGTACATCCTTTTACTTGTCTTAGGAACCTCATCTCCGCCGTCTGTATTCTATCCTATTTTTTTTCATTTGAGCCCAAGTTTCACATCCATACAATATTGTGGGAACCGCCATAACATTATACATTTTTATCTTGGTTTCTTTTCTAATTTTATTTTTGAATGTTCTCTGTATCGTTCCACACACCGTCTGAAATTTATTTATTTTGGAGTCAATATCTCTTTCCACATTGTAGCCAACATCACAGCCCAAATATTTGAAACTAGACACCTGTTCTATACTTTTATTTTCTAAAATAATTTTGGATCTCACTGGATCTCTTCCTCTAAAAGCCATGGTCTTCGTTTTCCTTACAGAAATCTTTAGATCATATAATTTACATATTTCATTTAATGCATGCATTGATTTCTGTAAGTCGTCTTCATTTTTCTGTATTATGATTACATCGTCAGCAAATAGAAGATTATGTATGCACACTTTATTATCTGTTCTTATTCCTGGATTCATTAAAACTTTCCATTTATTTAAAATATCGTCTATATATATATATATATATATATATATATATATATATATATTAAACAAAGTGGGTGATAAACTACATCCTTGTCGTAATCCAGTATTTGTTTTGATTGTATCTGTTCTTTTGAATGCGGTATCTACAATTATATATGTGTCTTCATATAATTTCAACAAGGCACAGCGGGTATCTTACTTAGAAGCTTCATGGAAATAATAATAATAATAATAATAATAATAATAATAATAATAATAATAATAATAGGTATAAGAGTAGAATAAAATATTAGAATTTCAAAGAATCAGTTCCGCTAGGTAAGCAAAAGGACATAGTATTATTTTGTCACCATACTAATAGAAGACAGTTGCTGAGATGCGGAAACGAGAAAACAACTGTCACTAGGTTCCATAACAAAAAGTCACTTAACACATTCTCATAGAGTTCATTGTACATATGACTATATTTAAAGTAACATTCCAAGTGAGAAGCGAAATATTGGCATAAATGTATCATGGGTTTACAGGAATAAACACAGTTATTAAGTCGTAACCAATGGTTTTACTATTAAGTCAATTCGTCACGGTTATAGACACGAGTAACGGGTTTAACTTTTATTTTTTGGTTATAATTTACTGTTCATCATTTAAATAACTAATAAGAAACAAGTTGAAAGCTTAATGTTATACAATCATAAATATGTTATACACTACACAAATTGTCAATTTCGTACATAATTTTATAATACAAAAAAGTAATAAATATCCTACATAAAGAATGCAAGGAAAAACTAGCTAAGTCACCTCTTCCTTAAAACCTAGATAACGTACTTTTAGTTGTACGGGGGGGCACGCCGTAGCGTAGTGGTTAAGGCACTGAGCTACAAGCCGGAGGGTCGAGGGTTCAAGTCCCGTTGGGGTCAGGATTTTTAAACTGACCCAAACCCTCTGGCGGCACTATGGCCCTGGGGTCGACTCAGCCTCTAACGGAAATGAGTACCAGACGCTTGTTCTGGGGTAAAGGCGGCCGTCACGCAGGGCTGACAACCCGGCTGACATCAAGTGCCGATTGTCTAGAAAAAGTGGGAGCCTTAACCTCCTACTACCCCAAAGGCCTCCTGAGGCCTGTTGTGGGATCACTTTAGTTGTACGGCAATCATACTTCCTTCATTTCAGGCCTTATCATGGCTACGCCTAAATTACAGAAGAACTTTACATTCACATAACTTACTATTCCAAATTCTGCTCACATATTTACCAAGTTATTTAACAACGCGTTTTCAAAATTTATCGGCTCATCACAATTTAGGAACAAGGTCACAAGACTCTTCTTCACTTTTGATACCACAGCACAGGACCTGTCTACACTCTGAATCTTACACAATATCTATGACTAGAGCATGGAACTCACTTCCCAGTCATGTCAGGGACTGTCAATCGCTATCATTATTTAAATCCAAATTAACTGACATCTTAAGTTCGACACAATGAAAACATTAACTGCATAACAACTATATAGAGCATTCTATAAATGATCATCTAGGAAGCTGCTTACTCTATTTTATATAATTTTAATTTTATTATATTCTATGTTTTTGTTAGTATTAGCTAGTATTAGATTACATCATCATTGTATTTTGTTTAGTCTGTATTTTAATATCTTAAAATTGTAATATGTATGTAATTTTTGTATAATTCTACTATTCGCTGGTTGAGTGGAAGAGAAGGCCTTATGGCCTTAACTCTGCCAGCTAAAATAAAGCATTATTATTATTATTATTATTATTATTATTATTATTATTATTATTATTATTATTATTATTATTATTATTGTGTACCAAACTTAGGAAGAAAACTATATATTTCACTGATTCCTGTTTGGTTCGTCTTCCGGGCTATATTGCTGTGGTCCGGTTTTCTTGAAACTCGGATGTTTCGTCTGCTACTGCGGTAGACATTGACTGTTGAGGAATTCACAGAGAGCACGCAGAATCTCCCTAAGGTGTCTTCTGCAGTTTTAGACGAAACGTCGAGTTTCAAGAAAATCGGACCATGGTCATTTAGCCCGGACCAAACAGGAAATAAGACACTGCCCATGAAAGCCTGCAATTGTATATTTTTTTACTGTTTCATACTTCTAAATGATAGTGGCTTCCATGTAGTCCATAACCAATGAAAAAACGAGCAGGTCACATTGTTTTGTTTTGACGAGGGTCACTTTAAGAGCAGACAGAGTATAGTCTAATGATCTGTATATAATGACATCATCATCATCATCTGCATTCATGGATTAGGTCTGTTGACCCGTTCCGACTTCAGCCCATCTCTTTCTAGGTCTGCCCACATCTCGGGTGCCTTTAGGTTTGTATTTTGTTATTTGTTTTGGATATCTATCTTCATTCATTCTGTCTATGTGTTGCTTCCATTTTTGTCTATATGTATCTATTTTATCAGTTATTGCAAATATTTCAAATTCCTGTCTTATTTATGTGTTCTTGATTCTGTCTTCCTTAGTGCACCCTTTAACAGATCTCAAAAATTTCATTTCTGCCGCCGTTATTCTACTTAGATCTTGTTTTTTATGTATGCAGGCTTCTGAACCATAAAGCAGTACCGGTACTGCCAATGTTTTATAAAATTTCAATTGGGTCTCTCTTGTTGTTTTATTATTTAGTGATCGTTTTATCGCACCACATATTCCCTGGAATTTTCCTATTTTATTAGTTATATCATTATCATAATTAAATGAAATGTCACATCCTAGATAATTGAGATGGTTCACCTGTTCTATGATTTTGTTTCCTATTACTATTTTGGATCTGATTTGATTTTTCCCTTGGAATGCCATTACCTTAGTTTTTTCTATGGATATTTTGAGATTATATTGTTCACATATATTATGTAATTTAAAAATATTCCTTTGAAGCTTGTCTTCTGTATTTGCTATTATTACCTGGTCATCAGCGTATAATAATGTTTTCAAGTAGTGTGTTTTATCTAATTTTATTCCTCTATTTGTTTCTTCGTTCCATTTTTTTATTATATCATTGATGTATAAGTTAAACAAAACTGGAGAAATACTGCATCTTTGTTTAACTCCTTGATTAGAATGAATTTTATTTTTATAATGACTTAGATCAAAATTAATTGATTCGGATGGATTGGTGATATTAGCAGGATGGATAAAAACAGGAGAGCATATCAAGTTTGTTAGGCTATTCACAATCAGAAGGGAAATGGGGGAAAAGAAAAAAAAAACCATGACTCAGTCGTTAACGAAATAAAAAAAGTTCAACATCAAAAAGTGGGAGCAATTATTAATGAAGAAAGAGTAAGATGGAAGAGGACAATTAAGGCGACGATGGCTCTTATCGTATTGTAGGGGCAAAAAGCAGAAGAATAAATACTTGAATCCGGAAATCTAATCAATGCTATAGTTATCAATAGATAATCTACATTTTACTATATGTATCTAAAGAACAAAGATTAGATTATTAGAACGATAATCTTGTCTATGGTACAGTTCTTCTTCTTCTGCTTCTACTACAAGGTTTAGGCTATGCAGCCTGTTCCGGCGAAGTTAAAAGTGGAGTCCATCTTCTGCGTGGTCGGCCAACATCTCTTGTTCCTCTGGGTTTATACAGGAAGGTTCTTTTTGGTATTCTTTCGTTGTTCATTCTCATTAAGTGTTCTGTCCATTTCTTATTATTTTCGCTGATTTTATCTTCAATTTTATATATATTTAATTCTTCTCGTATAGTTTCATTCCTTATTCTATCCGCTCTTGTGCATCCTTTCACATTACGTAAAAATAGCATTTCCGCAGTCTGTATCCTGCTTTTATCCCTTGATTTCATTATCCAATTTTCACTTCCATACAACAACAAAGGAACAGCCATTGTTTTATATAATTTAAGTTTCGTATCTTTCCTTGTTTTCCGACCTAAGGTTCTTTTTATGGTTCCACAAATAGCCTGAAATTTATTTACTTTATTTTCTATATCTTTATTTTCTCTATAAGTTATATCACATCCTAAATATTGGAAATGTGATACTTGTTCTATTATTTTGTTATCCAGTACAATTTTTTATCTAATTCCATATTTACCAATAAATGCCATTACTTTTGACTTATTTATTGATATTCTACAATTATATCTATTGGCTATTAATTTAAATTTATGTGCTAACATTTGGAGCTCATTTTCAGATTCTGCTAAAAGTACAACATCGTCAGCAAATAATAAAGCATTTATTTTATCTTTATTATCAATAAATATTCCTTCATTAGTTAAAACCTTCTTCCATTCTTTTAGGATATCGTCCATATAAATATTAAATAATATAGGTGAGAGTGAACACCCTTGTCGTAGTCCTTGGTTTATTTGAAAAAATGTCTTATTTTTAGTCAACTGAGGGTCAATACAAATATTTGTTCCATAGTACAAGTTCTTAACAGTTTCTATAATCTGAATAGGGAGGCCTTTTTCTTTTAGGATATTCCACAATATTTCCCTGTTTACTCGATCAAATGCTTTATCTAAGTCTATAAATAACAAATGTGTTTCCAGGTTTTTTTCTTGTCTTTTGTTTATTATCTGATTCAGGGCAAATACTCCATCGGTACAAGATCTTCCTTTTCGGAACCCATTTTGTTCTTCTGCTAGTGTTACTTCAGTACAGTTAAAGCTCCTTATTCGCGGGTTAAAAAATTGCGACACAGTTCCTGTATTCGCGCTTATTTTTTTTTTATTCGCGGATCCAGTCGGTATATTACAAGGATTAATATCCTTTATTAACGAACAGACAACTTTTTTTTACTGCAGCCACGTGACAACGAGGCTTTTACAAAGAGCGATTCAAATAAATGGACAAATTAATATCAAAATAAAACAAACCATATTGTCCTATCGTTGTTAGGGTTTTTAAATCTACGAGATTGGGATTGGTAGCTCTTGTAGCTTAAATTAAATGAGAATAGGAATGTTTTTAAAAAATTTATTGGATTACTGTTTGGGAGAATATTATTAAGAAACCATAGGTGTAATGAGAAGGTAATATTCTGATGGATTAGGGAACTTATCGGAGTTAGCATATGAATTGAAAAGGCTGAAGATAGGGACCACTGAAAGGTCTTTGTGAATGCTACACTGAACCTACCAGTTGCACAAGTCATGGAATTATAACTCGCGCTCTCTAACTAGCAAGTCCGTGACGTCACTGCTATACTTCGGTAAACAAGAGATGAATTGGTACTACTAACTGACTTAAAAATATCGATTGTTATTACTGAACGGGCGTTTAAAATGTAATTTTCTTATTTAGAAATGATTCTAAGTTAAGCTAAACTTATTACTGACAGCAAAATTATCGCGTGTAGCACACGACAGGAACTATCTCAACACTGCACAACTACAGAAACAAAATTTTCTTTCAGGTCTATACTAGGGGCTGGCATCTAGAGGGAGAGATACCCATTAGCCTATAAGACGACAAATAAGCAACGGTCCCCACCCCTCAGTCGGAGTGCGCGAAGTATAGTTATTTAATATCCACCTTAAAATACTCCACACCGTTATTTCGGCAGATCTATGCAAAAATGGTAAAAAGCGTTCATTTGGCAAAATTTAATGTTCTAGGTATATACTTAGCTTTTAAAAAATACTTTCAATATTACGACAACTTCATGATATATTATTATTATTATTATTATTATTATTATTATTATTATTATTAAAAATAGAAAATTACAAATATATCAAACCATAATTCAGAGCATTTTAACATATGGTGCTGAAGTCTGGCAAATTCCTACCAAGGAAATGAAAAGAATTTTAAGTACAGAAATGGATGTTTTAAGAAGATCAGTTGGAAAATCTAGAATGGATAGAATACGAAATAAAGAAATAAGGGAAATAATGGGTGTACAAGAGGAGCCGGACATCATAGACATCATAGAAAAGAAAAGATTGCAATGGTATGGTCATGTCAAACAAATGCCAGAGCAAAGATTGCCAAAAATTGTTATGGAATGGATCCCAATGGAAAGGAGGAAGAGAGGAAGACCGAAGAAAACTTGGGATAGAAGGGGTACAAGCAGCTATGAATATCAGAGGAATGGAGGAAGATCAATGGATGGATAGAGAGGAATGGCGTTTGGTTTCCGGAAGACGGCGGCAGCTGCCATGATACCGGATGATGATGATTATTATTATTATTATCATCATTATCATTATTATTATTATTATTATTATTATTATTATTATTATTATTATTATTATTATTATTATTATTATTATTATTATTATTATTGTCCACCGCTGTGATCTCGAGGTAGTGTACTGCCTTGTTACGCAGCGGGCCCAGGTTCGATCTCCGGTCGGGACAGTTTTTCTGGGTGAGGTTTTTATCGGGGTTTTTCCTCACCCGTTAGACAAATGTCAGGAAAACTTTAAGGCCCAAACTGTCCCCGAAATCATATGACCATCATCATCATCATCCTTCACCGGTGTGGAAAGCAACGGGAAGCTCCCATACCTACAATTCCCTAGTAAATCTGCAAGCATAGCATGAAAATGCTTTGATTGCAGTGAAATACCTGCCCTCGGGCAGAATTACAATGGATGGTTTATTATTATTATTATTATTATTATTATTATTATTATTATTATTATTAATATCGTTCTTATCATTATTATTATTATTATTATTATTATTATTATTATCTTCATCATCATTACTAAATGTTGGTTATTTATAGTCTAATAAGATGATCGAGCGAGTTGGTTCAGTTGGTAAATCTTTGAGACTCGTTTTTGAGAGGTCCTAAGTTCAAACCCCTAAGATTGTTTTCCTAGTTTTTCTCTGTCGTCAAGGCAAATTTTAAGTTGAAATTTCATTAATATGTTCCTTTATCGTAATCAATTTTTAGATAATAATTAAATTACAGTAAATAATTAAATTCAGAAAACCCATTACAAACACAATAACAGAATCACCCTAGTGATACATACAAAGGTTCTAGACTTGATATTACCTTGGATATTAAAGCGTCTATAAATAATAATAATAATAATAAAATTAATTATATATATATATATATATATATATCCGGTTTTAATAATGTTGATACATTTTCCCGGCACCAATGATTTATTTTAAATTTCGCTCTATTATAAGATAGGGCCTACTCGTATTTCTGCCTCTATTTCCCAGTCCTTCAAAGTTTCTCTAATCCCTTGGATCCACGTAAGATTTGGTCGTCCTTTCCTTCTCGTTTCTGATGGTGTCCATTAAATATTTTTTTTTTGGTAGGCCTAATCTTTCATCCTCCATTCGCCTAATATGCCCGTACCATTTTAGTTGCTTTTCTTGGATAAATTCTAAAATAGAGTTTTGTACATTCATGTTCTCTTTTATAACTTCATTTCTAATTTTCTCTCTCCTTGATATCCTAGCAGATCTTCTCCAATACTCCATTTCTGCTACCATTAATTTTCTTTTCATGTGCTAATTTATAGTCCAAACTTCTGAACCACAAGTTATAATACTTCTAACTATTGTTTTAAAAAATGTAACTTTAGTTTATTTTTTAATATGTTTATCCCATAATATTCCATTCAGGGCAGAAATTACAAATTTTCCTAAGTTTATCTTTGATTTTATTTTCTTTTCCTGCTTCCCATGTTCTGTAATTTTCACTCCCAAATATTTGTATTCCTCTTTGTGTTTAATTACCCCCATTTCATCTTCCAGTATCAAATCTTAATGAATGTTTCCTATGGCCATATACTTAGTGTGTTTTCATATTCACCTTTAGTCCCCATTTATTATATTCTTGAATCAATTTTCGGGTAATATATTCAATGTCTTCATACTCTTGTGCAAAAATAAGTTGATCATCCGCAAATTGGAGGGAAAACATTTTGATTCCTCAACTACTGGAATTCCCATAGTTTTACATTTTTGTTTTTCCAACTTTCTATAGCTTTTTCTGTGCGGATTTTATATAATGTGGGGTATATGCTGTATCCCTGGCGTAATCCCTTGTTGGTTTAAATAATAATAATAATAATAATAATAATAATAATAATAATAATAATAATAATCTTCTTCACTTCCTGGTTTACGCAAGAGTTGCCTGTTCCGTTTTCACTAATAGATCTAAGACCATCTCTTCCGAGGACGTCCGACATCTCTTCTTCCTCTTGGAAAATAATGGAAGATTTTATTAGGTAATCTTCTTTCTTCCATTCTTTCTACATGTTCTTTCCACTGTATCTTGTTGTTAAATATATTTTATTTTATGGAGTAGATCTGCAGTTCTTCACGGATATCCTCGTTTCTTATCTGGTCCATTCTAGTGCAGCCTTTTACTCTTCTTAAAAATTTCATCTCGGCTACTTGGATTTTATTTTCTTGTTTGGTAGTGGTAATCCAAGTTTCACTCCCATACAAAAGGACAGGGACAGCCATTGTTTTATAAAATTTTAATTTTGTTTGTTTATGGGCTTTATTATTCAATGTTCTATTTATTGTACCACAAATAGGTTGAAACTGATGTAATAATAATAATAATGATAATAATAACAATAATAATAATAATAATAATAATAATAATAATAATAAATCCAATATAGCTCATATTCTAATGATAAAGAATCGCTGGTCGTGTTACTACCACTTTTAAATCCATTACAGTGTCCTCATTTGATGAGGATATATACACCATTTTTCATACATATGATACACACATAGAGAGGTCTTCTTGTGACTATTTAACTCATGCCCCAAATGGGAGTCAATGACCAATCACGTTTCAATGATTTCTGTTTTACAACCAATCAGAGTCGTGTTTCACGAAATATTTATCAGTGTTATAATTACCATATTAAAGAAAGCTCCTCCTTTTGAATATTCTGAAATAGTATGATCTAGTTGCAGTGATAAACAAATGAAGCAGATGAAGCGTACCTATCGTTTCTCATTTGTTTTCAAACATCGCCGTTTACATTAGATATATAAATATTTTAAAATAACTACAGTTAAATAATGATTTGTGAGTAAACAGCTTAATTTTATTCGTTAAATAGTCCTAACAAATGCCACTCTTGATTTCCAAATTCTCTAGATAAATTCACTCCTCACTTCGTGAGTCGTGAATTTATCGATAATTTGGAAATCACTCGTGGCATTACTTATGAATATTTAATCACGTGTCACAGTCTAAAAAAAATGAGTACATGAACACTCGAGCTGTTAAATATTTGTACTGAAATAAATAGTGGTATTATAAATAATATTTCCAAGTCAAACACAGTACAGCAACACGAACTAGAATGTATAAAACACTGGCCAGACCCATATTATGTTACAGCAGTGAGGCCTGGACAATTTGCAGTGTAGATCAACAAAGACTAACTGCGGCAGAAATGAAATTTATGAGACGTACTGTGGGTTACTCAAGAACAGACCATAAAAGGAATTCTGAGATTCTCAAAGAATTACGAATAGAATCAGTCATGGAATATGTACAGCCTTCGTCAAAAAAATGAGTCATCTCTTAACGCACATTTCTTCTAAGTCATACTCGGCACAGCGCTGGGTTCACACTAGGAAACTAGTCATAATTGTGCAGTCCCTGAGCTACTGTGTTATGTGGCATAAACTGAAGACTCTCCTACGTGTCCTGATAGGTCAGCGGTAAAGCATGCGGTCACTGTTTCTGTTAGTGAAGATCGCAGGTTCGCGTCTTCAATTACGCAATTTCTTTTCGTGATATTTGTATTAAAACGTTTTATGAATTAAATACATTTTATTTCGACATTTGAATTAATCTATGTCCCGCGCCGTAGCCGAGCGGTTAAGGTAGGAAGCCTTGGCGCAGAGCTACGGGACTTGCGCTGGTTCGAGTCTCCATGGGGGAAGAAATTTTCTCATGGTATTTCGGCCAGTATGGGACCGGTGCCCACCCATCATCGTGAGGCAATTGGGTAGCTACAATAAGTAGCGGCTCCAGGTTGAGGAACCAGCTATAACGGCTGGGGGACTCGACATGCTAACCACATGTCACCCCTACACTGGCTGTTGATCATCTACCTCTGTGATTGACACATGTGGATGTGAAGGGCCAGCAGCCGGCTGGTAAAAGGGCAACCGCTGAAAAGTGGAAAGACCCTCAATCGGAATTAATCTATACTTTTTAAGTTCATAATTGTTTTTTATACCGTTGAGGTTATAACAATGTTAAATTATATATTTTTATACGCTTAACTTGACCTGTATGTGTCTATGTAACGAACCTGTATCTTTGAACACGATTTTCACCCACTTAAAAACATTAGATCGACTTGAAACTTTGTATACTTGTAAAGGACTCATGACAATACAATAATTTCATTATTTTTTTTAAATCCTGGCCAGAATCATCAGAAAAAAAAACCGGTGTAATAGGTTGCGGAATTATAGACTTTTTAGTCAATCGTTGTAAGAGCTCAGTTGGTAGAGCGGTGGACTGTACTGGTATATAATTTCAGTAATCCATATGCCGCTGGTTCAAATCCAGGCCGGAAGATTTTTTTAGAAGAGTATTAAGCAATTAAATTTTCATGGGATTCCAGTTTATGACAATCAATTAAACTAAAAATTAAAAAAAAATAATAGTTAAAAAACTCAAACAACACGCTTTATTAGAAAACCATACTAAAAAATTAAAAATAAATAAGTTTAAAAAACTAAAACAACATGCTTTATTAGAAAACCGAAGTAAAAAATGAAAAATAATATTAATTTCCAACACGCTTGGGATAAAATTAAAGTGATCAACAAAAAATCGTCTTCAACACATCTAGAATAAAACTAGAGTTATCTACAGAAAAAAAAAATAATTTTACGATCAAAAGCGTGGGGTGCTTTTTATGGTTTTTACGTTTTCCTCTTAGAGACTTCACTTTTACCAATATATGTATATCATCAAATATATTAATTGATATAGAGCACCCCACGCTTTTGATGGTAACATTATTTTTTTTGTAGATAACTCTAGTTTCATTCTACGTGTGTTGGAGTTTATTTTTGTTGTTGACCACTTTAATTAGCGTGTTGGAAATTAAAATTATTTTTCATTTTTTAGTTCGATTTTTTAATAAAGCGTGTTGTTTTAGTTTTTTAAAACTATTATTTATTTTTAATTTTCTAATGGAGCGAAATATCATCATCATCTGCATTCATGGATTAGGTCTGTTGACCCGTTCCGACTTCAGTCCATCTCTTTCTAGGTCTGCCCACATCTCGGGTGCCTTTAGGTTTGTATTTTGTTATTTGTTTTGGATACCTATCTTCATTCATTCTGTCTATGTGTTGCTTCCATTTTTGTCTATATGTATCTATTTTATCAGTTATTGCAAATATTTCAAGTTCCTGCCTTATTTATGTGTTCTTGATTCTGTCTTCCTTAGTGCACCCTTTAACAGATCTCAAAAATTTCATTTCTGCCGCCGTTATCCTACTTAGATCTTGTTTTTTATGTATCCAGGTTTCTGAACCATAGAGCAGTACCGGTACTGCCAATGTTTTATAAAATTTCAATTGGGTCTCTCTTGTTGTTTTATTATTTAGTGATCGTTTTATCGTACCACATATTCCCTGGAATTTTGCTATTTTATTAGTTATATCATTATCATAATTAAATGAAATGTCACATCCTAGATAATTGAGATGGTTCACCTGTTCTATGATTTTGTTTCCTATTACTATTTTGGATCTGACTTGATTTTTCCCTTGGAATGCCATTACCTTAGTTTTTTCTATGGATATTTTGAGATTATATTGTTCACATATATTATGTAATTTAAAAATATTCCTTTGAAGCTCGTCTTCTGTATTTGCTATTATTACCTGGTCATCAGCGTATAATAATGTTTTCAAGTAGTGTGTTTTATCTAATTTTATTCCTTTATTTGTTTCTTCGTTCCATTTTTTATTATATCATTGATGTATAGGTTAAACAAAACTGGAGAAATACTGCATCCTTGTTTAACTCCTTGATTAGTATGAAATATAAAACACGCATATCAGCGATCTTTATTGTCGGTGAGGTTAAGGTGGTTTATTGTATGGAAGACATTAATTGAGCGGATCTCACCTGTCTCTGTACAACGCCGCACAGGCTGAAGGCCGCTCCTGCTTCATTGACTTTTCCAGTTCTGCTCTGTGCGTTTGACATTGAGAAATTTTGGAACATTAATAAGCACACCTGATTACACGTTTCCGGATCAAATACATTATCTGGAAACATTTCATGGTAGGCCTAAGGCTATTTCGTGCAAACTGCAATTCATTTTCTAACAAGCTTCCTATTTACACTTAATTCCATTTTTTAAAAATATTAATAAAAGTTATTTTTTAACCCGTCTTCCTCAACCAGAATGGATTTTTGTTTAAAAAACTTCGTTACTTAAAATCATGAAGGTCTTTCAAAACATGTTTCAAGTTCCGCATGTTACTTGATACTGATGTTCGTGTATAAACTACAAATAACATACCACAGATTTATTACATGTTTTTGAAAGGCTTTCATGATTTTAAATAAGTAACTAACTAACTCACTGGCACTATCGAACTCGTAGATTCATGGCCGCGCGGATATAAGCTGTCCATATATCCCTATGTGAGCTAATGTTTTCCAATCATTCCCTGTGTAATCTACTTCACTCAAGTAATGGTTAATGTTATTCTCCCACCTCATTCTTGGTCTACCAACTGGGCGTCTTGCCTCTGGTTTTCCTAATAGAAGCTTCCACGAACGTATTTCATTCCCCATTCGCGCCAGATGTCCTGCCCATCACAGTCTATGAGACTTAACTGTTCTTATTATATCTGGCTTCCTATAAAGTCCATGTACTTCGCTGTTATGTAGTCTTCTCCATTCACCTGTCCGTCCATCTCTCCCTGGTCCAAAAATGTTCCTAAGAACTTTATTCTCAAATATTCGTAATCTCCTTTCCTTCCTTAAAGTAAGAGTCCATGTTTTGCATGAATATAATATAACTGGTAGAATAACAGTTTTTTAAAACAAAAATGCATATTAATTGAGGAAGACGTGAGAAAAAGAACATATATTCAAATTTAAAAAAAAAATTAATACACAAGTTCAATTGTGATTACAATGAATTTTAGAATTATTGATAATTCCCGTGATATACAGAGTGTCCTATTCAAACCTCCCACATTTTAATTAATCATAACTAACAAAGTATGCGGAATTATGAAATGAGGCCGGTATTAAACGTAACAGAAACTCGAAGAATTTTCATTGCCAAAATAAAACACCTCTATATGTGCACCATTAGTAGCACGAACAATGTCAAGTCTGTATTCGATTTCGTGCCTCGTTCTGTCCAACATGTCCATTGGTACTGTTGCAATTGTGTCAAGGATATGGGTTCATAAATCGCGAAGATGTGGATTGGAGTAGCCAACACGCGGTCTTTTACATACCCCCAGAGGAAGAAGTCCAGTGGAGTGATGTCTGGCGAACGTGGTGGCCAGCAAATAGGTCCGCCGTGTCCAATCCACCTATCTGGGAAGAATTCTTTGAGTGAATTCCAAACATCCAGGCTCCAGTGTGGTGGGGCTCCATCTTGCTGAAATATTTCTTGGGGTGGCAGATCAACTACTTGGGGCACAAGAACTGTTCCAACATGTCTTGGTATACCGGGCCAGTCACTGACTTCTCATGGAAGAAAAAAATACCTATAATCCTGTTCTTCATCAGGCCGCACAAAATTTTTACTTTTGTTTTCTGGTCATTATTGTCCAACATGCGACAGATGAATTAAGTGCAACAATTAAAACAAAAATTCTTTGAGTTTTTCTTACTTTTAATACAAACCTCATTTCATAATTCCGCATACTTTGAGAGTTACGATTAATTAAAATGTGGGAGGTTTGAATGGGATACGATGTATAATAAATAAAAACGCCTGCAGCTATTTCAATCAAACTTGGAATACATATGACTTAAATTTGTAAAAAAAAGTAGGGGCAAGATACCTCTAGCACCCTTAAGAAAGAGGGGGGGATGATATTTAAAACTAATCGAAAACGTCGGACATAAGTGTCAAACCCATTGTTGCTGAGATGAATAGTGATAATCCCGATGCAGTATAAGTCCACCTTCAGCCCCAATTGGGGTCGGGGCTGGAGTGAGATGGGGTGAAAAGAGAATATCCGAAATAACCGAGATTAGTATAGAATCCATAAATTTCGTCGTCGCTAAAGCTGATCTGTGATAATAAGATTGGGATAAATAAATATCCGGGCATTATTATCATTATTATTATTATTATTATTATTATTATTATTATTATTATTAACTAGCTGATAAATAATCAGAAGAGGCAACCAATGCCTAAACCAGGAAAGGAATAATAATAATAATAATAATAATAATAATAATAATAATAATAATAATAATAATAATTAAATCGTTAAATCTTCATATAAGGAACTAACATTCCAAACCTGAAGTGTCCACTTTTGCTGAAAGTAAGTTTTATTAGCATCCTCATTATTTTTGCTACGCTCTACCTGTCTCAAAAAAAAAAAAATCAAGCAAACTTGATACTGTCTATAAAAATAAGTTTATATTAAATAGTTATACACATTTATTCTCCCGAATATATATATATATATATATATATATATATATATTTCGATCCATCCATAGTAATTCTGCCTGAGGGTAGGTCTTTCACTGCAATCATAACATTTTCATGCTATACTTTGCAGCTTTAGTAGGGAATTATAGGTGTGGTAGCTTGCCGTTGCTTTCCACACCGGTGAAGGATGATGATGATCATGATCATGATAATGATGAGGATGATGGTGATGGCCGAATGATTTTCGGGGACCGTTGGGCTCTAAGCTTCCTGACATTTGTCTTACAGGTGAGGAAAAACCACGAAAAAAACCTCACCCAGGAGCCTGTCCCCACCGGAAATCGAACCCGGGCCCGCTGCGTGACAAGGCAGCACGCTACCTCGAGACCGCAGCGGTGGACTATATTTCGATGTTATAATAACATACATATATATAAAGGTTACCCTACATCTGAAAGAATAAATACAGGAAGACCTTGAACTTGGATGCAAGAATTAAGAATTGGAATGAGAAAAAAAAAAAGAGGATTGCAGGACATGGAGTGGATGGACAGGGACGAGTGGAGAAGGAAAATAAAACTTAAGACAAATAAATATATGTAAACATTGAAAAATCTCTATATAAATAAGTAATAAATAAATATATAAAAAGTAAAAGTAAATTGATCCCACAACAGGCCCGGAGGCCCTTGGGGTAGTAGGAGGTTAAGGCTCCCACTTTTTCTAGACAATCGGCACTCTATGTCAGCCGAGTTGTCAGCCCTGCGTGACGGCCGCCTTTACCCCCAGATCAAGCGTCTGGTACTCATTTCCGTTAGAGGCTGAGTCGACCCCAGGGCCATAGTGCCGCCAGAGGATTTGGGCCAGTTTAAAATTCCTGACCCCAACGGGACTTGAACCCTCGACCCTCCGGCTTGTAGCTCAGTGCCTTAACCACTACGCTACGGCGTGCCCCAAATAAATATATATAGGCCCTATATATTTGAATTTTTTTAAAATGAACATCTCATAATTTGTACGTTCATCAAGTATTGGAAGGTTTTTTCCATCTATACCGTATTTTCAACCTGTTTTTGATTTTCTCTTTGTTCTATTTTATGATTTGATTATATTTGACCCACTAGTCACTGAAGATTTTTTTATTTCTCAAAATTCTGACGAAGTTCCAAAAATACAAGTATTTTCTTTGTCATCTGAAGATGTCTCAATTCAGACATGATGAGTTACGATAACGCACATTGCTTGTGCTCTGTTGACAAAGCCACTGCCTAGTTTGTGACAGCGGATTGATCTATTGAACAATATTAAATTAATAATTACACAGCATTGGTATATGAAAGGAAACGAGATAAAGTGGCTGCATCCTAAGTAAGATATTTGTATCCGGATAGAATCCCGGTTCAATTACCGATATCGGGAACCGAAGTAATGCTTTATCACAGATTTCCTTAATCGATTAGACCACTGACCCCCAACCTTAAGTCGAGGACCCACCTTGAAGGGTATTTAACATCACGCGAACCATAAGTTTAATATACTCTAATTCGAATGTTCTCGGATGTTTCCATGGCGTAATTCATCTATATACTTTACCGTTATGAGAAAGATAGATCGTATTGTATAGACAAAATAAGATCTATGATAATCTTGCAGAAGATTTCCGGGCTGTTGGCCTAAGTCAATAAAATAAGATCTATTTATTATATCGTATACACATAATAAGATCTTAACATAAATATGTATTACTATGCGCGTTTCTTCACTAATATATTAAGTTGCTGCTTGCTCACTTCTTTACTTCTGTTAGGATTATCGTGTATTATAATAAACAATTATGTGCCTTAATAAATTACATATAAATAACTTGTCTATAAGAAAGCTAATAAACTTACGGAATATTTTTTTTAAACTTGTTGTTTGGTGTTTCAATGGATGCATTGAACCATCACAAGTTTAAAAAAAATCGAAAATTTTAATACAAGATTGGCACCGAAGAACGAAAACAGCTTAAATAGGATAATTAAAACCAATAAGAATGAAACAAAAATGAAGAAGAAAACAAATCAGGAATTTATGAGATCAAATGCAGGGATTGTGACAAAATGTACATAGGAAAATAAAAATAAATTTGAAAGCAAACCAAGTCCCCAATAGTCTAATAAATGCTATAAAAAGTTTATATGAAACCATATTTATAAAAGTAAACATAGATCATGGGAAAATAACAGATAAATTTGAAATTAACCAAGGTTTAAGACAGGGATCTGGACTATCTCCATTACTGTTTATTCTATATCTAAATAAAATTGTCCAGGAGTGGAAAAAACTAAACCCCCCTGGAGTAAAAATATGTAGAGGAAATCAAATACAAACAATAATCTTCACAGATGATGAAGTACTTCTAGCGGAGAATGAAGATGATTTGCAGAGATCAGTGTTTAAATTTCAGAATACCCTGGAAAAATACAACATGAAAATATCTAAAAATAAAACCAAATCCATGGCAATCACTGGAAAGGGACTTTCGAGAGTAAAAATAATAATAAATAATAAACCAATAGAACAAGTAACACACTTTAAGTATTTAGGTAATAATATATCACAGTTTCATAATCAAAAAGATGTGGAAACAAATTTAGAAAAATATAACAGATTAAATGGTATAATTAGGGGAAATTTTGGAAAACAAATGAGGAAAGAAATCCAATTGAGATTTCATAATGCCGTAGCCAAACCTGCTCTACTATACGAAAGTGAATGCTGGACACTTCGAGCAAAAGATAAATCCCGCATTAATAGTTCACAAATGAGATTCCTCCGATCACTAACTGGAGTAACATTAAGGGATAGAATGAAAAGTGATGAGATAAGGATGCAGTGGAATAGTAGGGAAATGGTTGAACATATACAAAATTATCAGATTAAATGGTTCCAACACGTCCAGAGAATGTAAAATTCCCGTTTACCAAAGATGATTTACCACCTCAACCCTAAAGGCAAAAGAGACCTCGGAAGATCCTTCAACCGATGGAAAGATCAATTTTTGTAGTCGCAGAACGGGCATCATCACCCAATACTGAATTCGGAAGAAGAAGAAGAAGAAGAAGAAGAAGGATAAACGAACATCTTATAATGTCAAAAATGAAGTGGAAAAACCCACAGTAGCTGTTCATGCATGATCTGAAAAACATCTAATTGAATCAAATGCAGTCTAGTTAAACAAATAGAAAAACAAGAAGAACTCATGGTTTAGGAAAAAATCCACATAAAAAAACAAGAAAGAAAAACTTGTGAACTTGGAAAATCCGGCGGATTCTGATTGTATCAGGAGGTTTATCGGTCCACCACCAGAGGTAAGAAAAAGTAGTTCTTCTGATCAACATAACATCAGTCGAAGAGATGTTACTGAAGATGAAGCTGCCAAGGCTTTGAAACCGCGGTCTAATTAAAAGACTGGGTATGCGGTGAGGTACGAAGCATTTTAATTTAATCTTATAGCATGGCTACTGAGTCTGGAAGCAAGTCTTCGGAAATTAATTGTTGATAGGCTGAAGAAGAAGTAATAGTAGTAACTAATTTCCTCAGTAATTTCGACTATCGAACCTCGAAATTTATGGTCCCGTGACATAATCTCTCCATGCATCCCTATCCTCAGTCAATATTTTCCAATAATTTCCTGTAGAATTCACTTCCCTCAAATCATGGTTAATTTTATTTTCCCAACCATTTCTTGGCCTAACTTCTGGGGGCTTTCTCTCTGATTTTCCTACAAAAGATTGCGATGCTCCTCCTTCATTTTCCATTCGTACCATATGCCCTGCCCAACGCAGTCTAAGAAACTTAATTATTATTACATCTTGTTTCCCATAAAGATTATATAGCTCACAGTTATGTAGATTTTTCTTTCCACCTGTCTTTTCGTCTCTCCATGGTCGAAACAATTCCCTAAGCATTTAATTTTTAAATACCAGAAACCTTTTCTCCTCACTTAAAGTGACCATGTTTCGGATGCATATAGTATAACTGGAATATTCGCCGTTTTATATATCTAATGTTTTTTTTTTTCAGAGAAACTGAGATATCAAAAAATCTCTGTAATTCATACTAATACCATATCTTTTTAGAGTTTAGCTTATATCTATTCCATTTTATTCCTGCAAGTTCTGTTTTTACCCAAACAAATGTTAAGATATCAACCTGCAGGAAGAAGAAGAACAGGACGTCCACTCAAAAGACTTCTGGATGGTGTTTCTCTTGAGGCCGAAACAGGTCAACAAATGGCCTAAATTCGTTAATGTACTATGATGATGATGATGATGATGATGATGATGATGATGATGAAGAAGAAGTTCTGTTTTCATTATTGTTTCCAGATATTTGGAGAAGTAATTTATTTAAAATTTATTATTTTTATTTAATGTACTTACAAATCATCAGGCAAGGTGACTCTTTAAGTCCATTTTCATTTAATATTATAATGGATAAAATTATTGAAAACATACCACCACGTTTGGGTTATAAAATGGGAAACACTAGATTTCACTTAATATGTTACGCAGATGATGTCGTTCTCCTTTCAGAATCTGAAGATAATTTACAAAGATCTTTACATCAATTTAATATAAATGCCAAAAAATACAATATGGAAATTAACACGAATAAGACAAAATGCTTAACAATATCAAAAGAACCAGTAAGATGCAAATTAGAAGTGGAAAGAAAAATTATAGAACAAGTGTCAGAATTTAATTATTTAGGTGTATTAATAACAAACACTAAAAATTTAATAAAAGAAGTAAAGAAACAAGCTGATAAAGCAGCACAAATATCAGGATCTATGAAAGATTTAATTTGGCGCAACAAACATATGTCAATAGAAAGCAAAACCCGCATATACAAAACGATAGTTCGACCAGTTATCGTATGTGGAGTACATACTAGTGCTGATACAGCAAAAACTGAACAAATAATAAGCACATGCGAAATAAAAATCTTAAGAACTCTTCAGGGGAAAACATTATTTGATAAAATAAACAACACAGAAATAAGGGACAAATGCCATATTCAAGACATAACCAAATTTATTATAGATAGACGAAAATATTGGAAGGGTCATATAGAAAGAATGGAAGAAAACCGGCTTGCAAAAAGAGCTAAAGAAGATAGACCAATGGACAGGAGAAGAACAAGAGGAAGACCTGCCAAGAGATGGAATGTACATCCAGTACGTCTTCCTCCGAGGAGTGATTTTGGAAATAAACAGGATGAAAATCCTACAAATTAAGTTTAAGAAGAAGAAGAAGAAGAAGTACTTACAAATAAAATGCTATAAAATTCGATGAAAAATTTGGAACCTTCTTGAAAGTTAGTGACAATTTTTACGTCGCTGTGTGAGTTTTTCAAGTGAGTCGTGTCTGAGATTTGACATATTACATCAATCACTGATCACAAAAAAAAAACAAACCTTTATTTGTATCCCATTAAAAACACGACCAAAACTAGAAATCAAATTAAAATTAGTCTCGGTATGGAAGGATGTCATGTGAATGATTAAAAAAGTAAATTAAAGTGAATGTTTGAATGCATTATTAAAGTGATGAGAGATGCTTTATTCCGTCCAGTCACGAGTCAGATAGAAGTGAATTGAGTCGCTTGAGGTGTAAACAACGGCTAATTGATGTCAAATTATAGCGGATAGACACAAGTCAGGTATGCGAGTACGCTCCATATTTCCGCTTCAGCAATTCTCTTCTTGTTTCTATTTTGATGAGAATGCAAGAAAATACATGCCTCGTCACGAACCATTCAACGTGTCTTAAAAAGGAAACTTGTCAGTTGAACCACAAAGATTTCGATGAAATTTGGTTTCTGGCGTTCTTTAAATAAAATGGTAAGACCAGGGCATTTTTTTTATTGAGAATGGGAACATTTCAACCTCCTACATCAGCGAAACCTGTGTAGTTTGCAATAAGGAAGCTGTCTTCTTGCTTCTTTAATGTATCGTCATTGAAGAACTGATTAATATCGTGGTAATGAACTTCTGATACTGCTAATGGAAAATACAATTTTATATGAAACATCAGATTTTTGGATAAATTTAGTTCTATTATATGGGTGCGAAGCGTGGACTCTTACTTTAATGGAGGAAAGGAGATTACAAGTATTTGAGAATGAAGTACTTAGGAAAATTTTTGGACCAAAGAGAGATGAACAGACAGGTGAATGGAGAAGACTTACATAACAATGAACTACATGGTCTTTATAGGAAGCCAGATATAATAAGAACAGTTAAGTCTCGTAGACTGCGATGGGCAGGACATGTTGCACGTATGGCGAATGAAAGACTTGCATGGAGGCTTCTTGTAGGAAAGCCAGAGGGAAAACGCCCAGTTGGTAGACCAAGGATGAGTTGAGAGAATAACATTAACTATGATTTGAGGGAAGTAGATTATACAGGAAATGATTGGAAAGCATTAGCTCAGGATAGGGATGTATGGAGAGCTTATGTCCGCGCGGCCATGAACCTATGGGTTCGATAGTGCAAATGAGTAAGTATTAATGAAGAAGATTCAAAACATTATAATATAATGCATATTAAAATCGAGTGCACAGCTGGGCTGTGGTCCCGGAGTAACGTCGTTGCCCCATACGAAAAGGGGCATTGGTTCGATTCCCGGTCGGGATAAGTTTCCTGGGTGATTTTTCGGGGTTTTTTCCTCGCCTGAAAGACAAATATCAGAAATCTTTAAGGATCCCCAAACACCATTTGGACATCATCTATAAATTAATACGTGTGATATTTGGCATAATTAAAAGTTCATATAAAGAAAGAATGCAGAAAAATAAAATGTATGTATATAAGTGTTGCAAAAGAATTAAATTGAACAAAAGAAAATAAATTGTCTCTACGAAATTTATGTGTATTATTCATTAATTTGTGTACTCATTCATTTGTTTACGTTCGTACTGAAAGTGCATTGTTGCAAAAAAGAAAGTTGTGCAGAAGCAATGTGAATTGACTTACTCTCGCGTATTTATTATTAGTGGTTTAAAAAAGTGAGTACATTTTATTATTTAAATTTAACCCTGTCTAATATTGGTTTTAGTAATTATATTACATATATATTTTTTATATTTAGATATTCGCACCTATATCCATTATGCATCGACATACAACATTGACGGGTCGGAGTGAGAGACAAAGAAGAAGAGGTATATATTCCCGTACACATAATAATAGGCCAAATGCAAATTTAAATAGTATACAAATGTCAAATGATGCTTAGCCAAACTATACCACATATGAGGGCAGATCGGAAAGTAACGCACAATAATTTTTTTCTCCCTTGGTATTGCAGCTAGAATGTTGAAATTTCACAGAGATATAGTTTGAAGTTTTCACTACAGATGGTATTTTTTTTTTCAGGTGCACCTCTTGCGAGAGAAGCTTGAACTATGCAACAAAGATGGCGCGCATGCTACAGTCGTCCACCTGTGAGGAACAGAGAAGTGTTGTTCGATATTTGTGGGCCAAAGGGCATAAACCCAGTGAAATTCACAGGAACATGCGTAGCGTGTATGGGAATGATTGTATGGACCGTAGCAATGTCTTCCGTAAAGTTAGTGCTCGCTGGGTGCCTAAGAACCTGACAGACGACCACAAGGGCAGCGAATGATGGCAAGCTTGGACCACTTAACGCGGTACACCGCACAAGGACATGACTTTCTGGAAGGAATCGTCACAGGTGATGAGTCGTGGGCGTACCACTACACGCCCGAAACAAAGCAGGCATCAGCAGTGCGCAGATGGCTACACTCCAACCAAACGGACTTCTACGAACAGGGCATATTGAAACTGGTAACACGATGGGAAAAATGTGTTGAGAAAGTTGGTGACTATGTCGAAAAGTAGGTAAAAGGTGTAAGTTCATTTGTAATTTTTTTCCTTTTTTTTACTATTAAACTTTTTTTAAAAAATTATTGTGCGTTACTTTCCGATCCGATCCGTCCCTCACAGGTGGACGACTGTAGCATGCGCGCCATCTTTGTTGCATAGTTCAAGCTTCTCTCGCAAGAGGTGCACCTGAGAAAAAAATACCATCTGTAGTGAAAACTTCAAACTATATCTCTGTGAAATTTCAACATTCTAGCTGCAATAACAAGGCAGAAAAAAATTATTGTGCGTTACTTTCCGATCCGCCCTCGTATTTCGTATCGTTCGTATTTCTAAAATAAATCGAAAATTAATGCATAATGACGTATTTGTGACAAACTTAAAAATTTAATGAATTATGGTCGAATTTCGACCGCTGTGCGACCACTAGTAATCATTATATTGCCGTGTTTAGTAAGAATGTGTGTGTGGATAGAGTGTTTCGTCCTATGTTGAGTTGTCTCATAGGAGGTCCTGACATTGAGTTGATAATTTATTCAGGGAGACCTTCCATGTCCTTGTGAGTTCAAAAAAGTATGTGTATGATCCAGAGTTTAAATTCTTCACGCAACAGGTCACGCCACTGTAAACTCCCGTGGCGTGTGGCATGTGTACCTATAATACGAGAGCTTAAACTCGATAAATAAAAAGAAAAAGTCATCTATTTACTTTGAAATGACGAGGTGCTAATTATTTTGCAGTTTTGGCATCATGCGGGGCGTAATACAATTTCAAGCATGGCTTAACTTTCATTAAATGTCCATCTCCCCCCCCCCTCGTGGTTTCTATTTGCCAACACCCCAGCTTGATCTAACTAGTCTAAAGTACTAATATTGTTTTCCTAATTTGCACGTGGTGTATGCTGTAATAATAAGCTATTTTTGCGCGATAGTACGTTTTGTCGTACTTACAGCAATGGCGACCATGATTGAAAGTTCAACTTCCTACATTTCGGGGTTGCCAACCTAAATAATTGCAATGTAATATTACATATTACAAACCATGCGCAGGAAGTAAAACCACTGCCCTTTATATACACTACGTACAATGTAGGCCTATATAAAAAAATATATCCAAAAGGTAGTGTTAATATGCATTGAATGAAACAAATCACAGATTTTTAAATGAACTGAACTTTGTTTGAAACAATATAAAACAATAAATATACGTACTTGCCGCCATTTTATTACTCATTGGTGTCACTGCCTGCTGTAGTCTCAACTAATGAATATTGCCCACACTGTTAACGTTAGTCAGTTGTTTGTAATGAACGCAAATATTTCCAACAAAGATGTTATTTTTTTACTATCATTTATTATTTTTAAAACACCATCGCGCAAAAGTAATGTATAATGCAGGTTTGTGAAGTATTTTACAGAATGTCGGAAATTAAAAACCGAGCGATTTCAATGGACATCGTCTTAATACGTAAGTTTGCGATGTACAGTAGAACCTTTTTTGTGGGTGTTCCATTCTTAAAACATGTTCATAATACAAGTTCTTTGTAAGTAAAGTAAAGTGATCCCACAACAGGCCCGGAGGCCCTTGGGGTAGTAGGAGGTTAAGGCTCCCACTTTTTCTAGACAATCGGCACTTTATGTCAGCCGGGTTGTCAGCCCTGCGTGACGGCCGCCTTTACCCCAGAACAAGCGTCTGGTACTCATTTCTGTTAGAGGCTGAGTCGACCCCAGGGCCATAGTGCCGCCCGAGGGTTTGGGTCAGTTTAAAAATCCTGACCCCAACGGGACTTCGGCTGTACTGTGCTATTTTCACGTACAGGTTGAATATGTTTATCTATTTTCTGATGTCTTCATTTTTTTATTCTTTCATACCCCACCTACGTGGTCGCAACCAACTTATATCTTCAGACTATTTACTCGATTCTTGTTTGTTAAAGTCCAGCATTCACATCACAACAGTATCTCCTTTATCTCCTATCAGGAACAGAGGACATCCATTAAGTTTCGCCAACGGATCCTATTCTGAGTCAACTTCTTCACTTCCGTCCAGATTTCCCTCTCCTTTGCAATTTCTTAAAGGATGGTTCCCTTCCATGTCTGCTTCGGTCTCCCTCATCCGCTGCGTCCTTGGGGGTTCCAATCCAATGGAATTCTTTCAATCGAGTCGTAATCTGTTCTTAGTGTACGTCCTATCCAGTTCCATTTTCGCTTTTTTATTCCTATTGTAATTCATTTCTAGTTAGTTTTTCCCATAATTTCTTATAGGAAAGATACAATTTCATTTTTTCTGGTTTTATTTAGTAATGTTCCTTTGATTGTGTTATTTATAATATTACAATACTATGAAAAATAATAAATACTGTAAATAAAATGTTAACTAACTGGCACTATCGAACCCCTAGTTTCATGGCCGTGCGGACATAAGCTCTCCATTCATCTCTTTCCTGAGCTAATATAAAATGGGCTAAAAAAACTGAAACTTGATGAAAGAGCTCTTTGGCAAAATCTGTCTGTGCTTTCATGTCCACATTTTAATTGCGATGTTAATTATCTTAGATATTGAATAAAATAATAATAATAATAATGATAATAATAATGAATTAAGATATTTATAGGCCTATTACTTGGCAGACATGATCTCGTAGTAACGTCGTTGCCTCAGACACAGAAGGCCCGAATTTAAATATCGATTATTAAAAGTTTCCGAGGCGAGGAATTTTTCCGAGGTTTTTCCTCATGTATGAGACAAATATCGGGAGAATTTAAGACCCAGATAGTCCCCAAACGTCATCTAGCCATCATAATCACACGATCTCGCCTTGATCGGTATGAATGTAAGAATGCATTGTTTGTTCTTGTCTTAAATGTCCACTCACCCGGGAAGGACCTCCATGCACTTGCGTGGTCCGAAACGTATGCGTGATCCAGAGCTTAAAATTTTCTCCTGACAGGTTGTGTCCCAATAAGTTGCACGAGGTTTGGGTCGCGTAAAAATTAGGCTTCTACCTATCAAGGTACAAATGAAACTAAGGGAAAGAAAGAAATTTCTTCACAGACAATGTATTAATATTTTTAAAAAAAATTAAGACAGTTGAGGTTATTATATATTTTCAGTGACTATTTAACTCATGCCCCAAATAAGAGTCAATGACCAATCATATTTCAATGATTTTTTATTTACAAACAATCAGTCATTTTTCACCTGGATTTTATCAGTTTAATTTTATAACTGTAAAATCAAGCTCCTCCCTTTTAACATTCTGAATAGGTCATAACATTATTTTGCAGTAACCCCATCTGGCTACCATACTGTATATATAGTGCACGAATGTAAACAGATATTGCTTGCGGAATATAATATAAAAAAACATCGTAGTAACTGATTATACCACAATAAATGGAAACCAATGTTTGCACCGTCTTAAACGTATTATTTGCCAGGTATTTAAGTTCCAAAAATATATAATTGATATATTTACATCATATGATATCAGAAATTACTTAATAACCCATAATGTTGATGTGTTTCATTTTTTTTTCTCCACTAGGGTGCATTCTTACAATATTGCGATACTTTGGCAATAAATAATATGATCTGGTGGCAGTGGTGAACAAATGAAGCATAACAAAGATTCTAATTTGTTTTCAAACATCGCCGTTTACATTAGATATATAAATAGTTTAAATAAACTATAGTTAAATAACGATTTGTGAGAAAACAGCTTAATTTTATTCGTTAAATAGTCCTAACAAATGCTACTCTTGATTTCCAAATTCTCTAGATAAATTGGGAATCACTCGTGACATTACTTATGACTATTTAACTCATGCCACAAAAGCTAGTCAATGACCAATCACGTTTCAATGAATATTGTTTTACAATCAATGACAGTCGTGTTTTCACCTCGCTCTTTATCGATTTCTCTTTATCAGCTCCTGCTTTTGTGATAAAGAAAGCTCCTCCTTTTTAATGTTCTGAACAGGTCAAAGCATTATTTTTCTCCAACAAATACATTGAATATAGCAAATAATGAAAAGATTCCTTGATTTTACTGAGTTGTTTACTAAAAAAATAAATGAATAACCCGTAATGTTGATTATGATATATAATTTGAAGTGTTTCATTATTTCTCCACTTGGGTGCACTCTTACAATATTGCGATCTTATTTGGCAATAAATAATATGATCAAGCAGCAGTGAATGAACATAACCTCACATTTCTGATTTGTTTTCAAACATCGCCGTTTATATTAAATATATAAATATTTTAAAATAACTATAGTTAAACAATGATTTGTGAGTAAACAGCTTAATTTTATTCGTTAAATAGTCCTAACAAATGCCACTATTGATTTCCAAATTCTCTAGATAAATTCACTCCTCACTTCGTGAGTTTATCGATAATTTGGAAATCACTTGTGGCATTACTTATGATAAAGTTCTGAAAGGCCTAGCTCATCATTTTAAACAATTTTAACTTGTTCAGGACAACTGCTATCACATTTATTTATTGTTTTGATGGAACAAGTTTAAATGAGCTTGCGGGTTCAGCACATTTTGAATTAAATTATATTGCAACTACATTTCCTCATTTTTTTCTTTTAGTTTAACTTCTTTCTTTGCAAATACTTTTACACGTCCCTCGCTTCCCGATCTTACAGGGATACAACCTGACAGGAGAAGATTTTAAACTCTGCATCGCATACATACCTCTGGTCCCGAGGGTCGCGGGTTCGAACCCGGCCGGGGTCGATGGATTTTTTAGAACGGAAAAATCCAAGGAGCAAGTCCTCCGGGAGGGACTTTAAGCCGTGGGTCCCGAGCCTGAAGATTTTCAGGCTCGTAAAAAATCCTTAAGCCTGAATGAAAAGACTTCTAAGCAAAATTTACCGAATTTTTCCGTGCTAGTACTACCTTGGTTTTCTAGATGTCAGTATGAGGCGGAACGCTGAGCACGGACCACTCAAAATGACATCTATACGAAAACAAGTGTAACTAAAATTAGTATGGTTCAAATTCTTGCCTGTAGGGGGAGAGCGCCTAAATCTCTGTAAAGGGAAAGCATGGGCTTATAATAATCGCATACATACTCTTTCACTCTACGAGGACAATAAGGGATGTCCTGGATGTTCAACTCAAGCCTGAACCATCCCCGAGAAAATACGATCATTTAAGAAAAGACACTCCACCGTTCAAACAATCATGTATGGCGAAGGTAATAGGATGATTATGATGGACAGGTGGTGTTCGGAGACTATTTGGGCCTTAACGTTTTCCATGATTCCATGACATGTGTCTATAGATTAGGAAAACATCAGCCATGACACTTATCCCAATTGGGTATCGAGCCCAGACCTGCTGTCCAAGGCAATGACTTTAACCCAAAACCACAGCTGCAGACGCAAATGTATTTATCCATCCATCCATCCATAGCAATTCTGCCCGATGGCAGGTCCTTCACTGCAATCATAGCATTTTCATGCTATGCTTGCAGCTTTACTAGGGAATTGTAGGTGTGGTAACTTCCCGTTGCTTTCCACACCGGTGAAGGATGATGATGCTGATGATGATAAGGATGATGAAGACGATGATGGCCATATGATTTCGGGGACCGTTTGGGCCTTAAAGTTTTCCTGACATTTGTCTTACAGGTGAGGAAAAACCCCGATAAAAACTTCACCCGGAAAAACTGCCCCGACCGGGGATCGAACCCGGACCCGCTGCGTGACAAGACAGCACGCTACCTCGAGACCACAGCGGTGGACTAATGTATTTATAGGTATAAACAATTAATAAAAAATTAAAGTTAAATAACCTAATTTTTACCAAATTAATCATAAGTAATGCCACGAGTGATTTCCAAATTATCGATAAATTCACGACTCGCAAAGTGAGGAGTGAATTTATCTAGAGAATTTGGAAATGAAAAGTGGCATTTATTAGGACTATTTAACGAATAAAATTAAGCTGTTTACTCACAAATCATTATTTAAATATAGTTATTTTAAAATATTTATATATTTAATGTAAACGGAGATGTTTGAAAACAAATCAGAAATGTGAGGTTATGTTCATTCACTGCTGCTTGATCATATTATTTATTGCCAAATAAGATCGCATTTTTGTAAGAGTGCACCCAAGTGGAGAAATAATGAAACACATCAAACTATATAGCTATCATAATCAACATTACGGGTTATTCATTTATTCTTTTTAGTAAACAACACAGTAAAATCAAGGAATCTTTTTATTATTTGCTATATTCAATGTATTTGTTGGAGAAAAATAATGCTTTGACCTGTTCAAAACATTAAAAAGGCGGAGCTTTCTTTATCACAAAAGCAGGAACTGATATAGAGAAATCGATAAAGAGAGAGGTGAAACACGACTGTCATTGGTTGTAAAACAACATTCATTGAAACGTGATTGGTCATTGAGTAGCATTTGTGGGATGAGTTAAATAGTGATCGGAATTGTTTTGTTTGCTCCAGTACATATTCAACTGGAATATTTCCCAGGTGCAATTGGTATTTTACTATCAGTTCCTATTGAAGTTGTATCAAGGAATCAAATTGTGTTTGCCAGTCATTTCCAAGTAATAAATTGACTTTTTTTAAATATTATTAATGGATATTCAACGTTCCTAGAAGAACAGTCCTTTTCCTTTGATTCTTTCGTCGTTTATTAAATCCGTACAGCATTTCATTCCTGTGTAAATTTTCTCTAACGAACAGGGAGCTAGCCTGATGGATCAACCCCCAACCTGGAGGACCAGGAGATTTTTAATCCAGGTACTCTTCCTTTAGCCCTTCACGAACCAATGCCTAACTGCAAGGCAATACTATCTATAACCCTAGACAGGGGCCTTCACAAGGTAATCAGCCGGACATACTGAACCCCTGATACTTTTCCAACATGGCTTTTGGACAGGTTTTGGCGGGAATAATTTATTGAACAAGTATGAATATATTCCATCTTCAACTGTGTATGTCATAAAAAAACAAACAATTAAAATAGTATCTTCTTCTTCTTCACTTCACAGGCTAGGCAAATTGCCTGTTCCGCCTCACAGTTGTTCCGTCCATCTTTTCACTAGCCTTCCTACATTCCTTGAACCTCTTGGCTTGTAGTTAAATGCTGATTTTGGTAACTTTGCTACATTCATTCTTTCTACATATCTAAACCATTTATCTTCATATTTATGTCTCTTTCAGTTTTTGTGTTTATAGTAAAATTACAACCCAAATAATTGAAATTTGTTACTTGTTCCAGAGGTTTGTTTTCTATTCTGATTTTTGACCTTATATGTTCATTTCTCCAAAATGCTATAATTTTTTTTCTTTTGATATTTTAAAATTATATTCTTGGCATAACTGATTTCATTGGTGTACAGAGTACTGCAAATTATTTGCATTTGCCACTTGGTAGAAGATAAAGAGAGAACGGCCCGAAAAAAGGGGAATTGACGGTGTTTTGAACAGCATGGGGGGAAAAGGATTGTACAATGGAGAATGGAATGACAGAGAGATGTGGAGGAGAATAACAGTAGATTAATTAGGCGCAGAAACATGTTGTGAAACCTGATAAATAAATAAATAAAATTTATGGATATATTGAAAATTTAGCTATGAGATGTTGCACCTAGGACTAGACGAAAAATTAGGTAATGGAAAGTACTGAAGTATGAATCACAGTCCTTATATAGAATTAGATCTTTGAATTAAAATTACAATTTTATCAGATATCCATTTTGATTGTTTATTTCTAAAAAAGTAAAAACATTGAGAATTTTTTCCACAAAAGCTGATCATTACTGCTGTATATGGGTAAAGAATGAGCGAGTCTCCGCATAAGAATTTCCCCTCTGTAAAAACGATCTAAGAGCAAGAAATATTGACTAAATGTCACTGCATTAAAGAGAAGCAATAAATGTGCATTATATTCATTCCTCGCAGCCAGACAGATCGCAATGGAATGCAGCTTCCTCTTCGATAAGCATTGTGAGAGATATTGGAATTCCAATTATATCAAAGATCAAATAGAACTTTTTGCTTATGTAAGTGAGACAGTGTTATATCGTCCAATTCCACATTGAAATAGTCAGTTACTTAAAGTTTATTAAAAATAGTGATGGCACAAACGAGGACAAATTTCATTAATGAATGAACCAAGTTCGAATAAGACTATTGTCATATTATTTTCTATATTTTTCTTAGTTTAATCTCTTCCTATATATGTACTGACAACTGATCTATCTGATAGACTACAGCGTGCTCATAATGCGTGCATTCGATTTATATTCAATCTCCGTCGTTATGACCACGTGTCTCCTTCATTTATCTACATTCACCTCCTCATTCTCTCTATAACAGCTTGATGAAAATGAATGACGATCTCATATCCATATTTAACTGGTCTTTAAGTATCGGTCTAAATCTAAATCCTAACAAGTCACAAGTAATTCTAATGGGGCAACAAAGACTGCTTACAACCTTTGACATATCTACACTTCCAAACATTACTATAAATAA